>JAJJWX010005001.1:0-321596 GCA_023529315.1 Papaver bracteatum
AGATATTTGGCTAAGAAATGAAGCTTATTGGCCGACACAATAAGGCTTCATTGAGGAGAAGGAAAGATGAAGCCAAAGTGACAGATGCAACATGCGATGTTGGCATTAAGGCATATCCGTGGAATTGAGTTGGCCCAAACTCAAGGATGACGCAAGAGTGTAGAATAGAT
This sequence comes from Papaver bracteatum, assembly GCA_023529315.1. NCBI lineage: Eukaryota > Viridiplantae > Streptophyta > Magnoliopsida > Ranunculales > Papaveraceae > Papaver > Papaver bracteatum. Next base: position 171 of record JAJJWX010005001.1, read on the forward strand.
CAAGAGTTGGTCTATGGCATTAGTTCAAGGTTGTCCAAAGATTGAACAATGCAAACAAGTTGGAAATGCAAGAGTTGCATTGCTATTGTCAAGCTAATTGGAGAAGTGAAGTATACGTTACGCATGAGTAACTAGAGTGAGCTTAAGGAGTTGGCCTCGACAAGTAAAGCCTAAAAAGTGTCAGTGCATTAGCTTAGAGTAATAAAAATGCAGGTCCAAGAGGGATGTACGTTGGCGCAAGGCGGAATCCAGTAGGCCAAGACAAGTGGCGCAATAAGGCTCAAGTAACGGTTACAAGTTGGTTATGAACTTCACAAGCATGCCAATGACGTGTGATGAAGTATAACGGTTATAAAGGAGTTTATAAACGTGGGAGAAGAGTTCTAACCGCAATAGAACAGGTGTTGGATGATTGGCGCAAGTTAGGAGAGAACTGGTCAGTTGGCACAGTTATTGGAGGTTAACAAAACTACTTTATGGGACATATGGCTGTCCCATGCATGTGTAACGGTTATGCACGGTTTGGCCAAGCAAATCTACTATATAAATAGTCCTAAGGCATGGGAAATTCGGTAGCTAGCCTGTGTGAGAGTTAGCCTAACATATGTGAGAGTGAAGTTTGCATATGTGAGTGAATAGGAGAGTTTTTGTAAGACTTAGACTTGGTTCAAGGAGTGAACAAGTATGTTTAAGTCCCAAAGTGGGCAAGTTTTGTATTTCTTCCCTTTGATGAAATAAATAGAGTTGATTGTGTCATGTTCTAAGCAGTCTTGGTTGGCTGATTGTTGTTGGTAAAGTATGGCATGAATTGAGTGCATTATGGGGTGCATTTGATGAGTTTAGAGAAGTGAAAGAAGGCTGTTAAGACTTCCGTTGTTAACCTGAAGTGTTGGATGTTTGCAAAGCTGCAAACATATAAGTCTGAAGTGCAAGTAGGTGAAGCTTTATTCACAGAACCATTGTGTTGTCGGGTTACACTTTCGCAGAAAATTCCTAGGGCGTTTGAAGGTGTGACAATTCGGGTATCAGAGCTGTGTTTGGTGCACATTTCAAGTGTATTTATTGGATAATACACTAGTGATTCTTTCCCTATAAAGCTATTTTCCTGTGAGCAAGTAAGTGGCGCATTTTTTTTTATAATATTGCATTAGAAATGAGTTCTAATGGCATGATGATCAACGAAGAACTACCGGGTACGTTTGATCAACTTGAGTAGTTTGGAAATCTTGGTGATTTGGCCATAGACATGGGATGTGATAGCCTTGTAAATCCTCTTGTTTCTGAAGATAAGGGAAGGCTAGACCTACTTGAAGGAAGAACATCATATTGGTTTAAAGAATTTGACGAAAGGGAAGGTGCAGCCGAGGGCAAGGTGTCTGATGCAACCTTGTTGAATTGTGAAACCAATGCTGAAGTGACTGAATTGAAGGTGCAATTCAGTGACATAAAGACCATACTAACAAGCCATGGGAAGAAAATGTCTGAGGAAGTGGCTAGCATTCACGGGTTAATGAGTAACGACATGTTTTTAGGAGGAAACGTGCATGGAGAAAGCTCAAATCGAGTCTCCGAGCCAAGAATTTACGCAGGTTCCAGAAATGCTAGAGAAATTGAGAATTTCTTGTATAGCGTTGAGACATACTTTGAGGCGAATGGAACTAGGGAAGAACAAAAAGTAAATCTCGCAGGCAATTACCTTGGTGGTGATGCAAAGGTTTGGTGGAGAACTATGCTGCAAGAAGATGAAGCGGATGGTTATGCCAATCCTATGTCATGGGATGACATGAAAGATGGATTGAGATGTCAGTTCTAGCCGAGCAATGGTGCTTGGTATGAAAGAGAAAGTTTACGTAGGCTGAAAATGATGAGTATACCACAGGCCTATGCTGAAAACTTCCTTGAATTAGTGCAAGAAGTACGTGTTGCATGGTATGAGTGAAGAAGATCAGATGTTCCAATTTATGGCTGGCGCAAGTTCGAGTGTAATTGCTGAACTTAAGAGGCGCAAAATTTAGAGTATCCAGATGGCTATTCCAATGGTAAGAGGTCTTACTAGTTTCACAACGACTGAAGATGTGCAAATCTGTGAAGGTGAAGCCAAAAGGAAGGAAAAATATGTAGGCAGTAAGCGCAAACATGAACCGAAGGAAGATGAATTTTTCCCTTCAGCCCGGAAGTATAGGGGATGTTTCATCTGCAAAGGTTTGCATTTTTCTAGAAGCTTTCCACTCAAATCATAACTTAATGTATCAGTTGGGAATAACTATGGGGGTCATTCTAGCAAGACTCATGGAGGCCGAAGTGATGGTTCAAGGAAGAGACCACGCAGCGAAGTTGTCGCTCACTTCGACAAAGAAAGAAACTAAGCTAAGAACAAGAATAAGTGTTGTTGTCTCCATTGACGACACTTTAATGCCAAAACAAGATTGTTTGTGGCCTTGTTCTATGTAACTTTAGTTGTTGGTTGATGCAAACTCTATGTGTAGAGTTTGGTTGTACAGATTTTTTGAGTCTTCAAGTTTGTATATACTCTGCTTTGGTGTAAGCAAGTTGCTTTGTTAATGAAGTTTTAGCCTTCCAAAAGAGATAAGTTGATGATCAATCATGTAATGGTACATGGTCTTGTTATGTAAGAGAAGTAATGAGCGAGGGTGTTTTCGTTTATAAAGTCTTGCCTCTTTATTTACGATGTAAATCTAGTTCATGGGGAGATGTTGCACGTATCATAATTAGCCTAACGTATGCAATAGCAAGACAAGTTGAAAGCTAATAAGCAAAGCATAGGACAGGGGTCCTAGTTGACGTAGAAATGATGTTGTTGTTTGGGGATTGCAAAATGGCACGACGACAGATGGGCAGCGACAGTGCAAGCAATGAAGCAAGTAAGAAATTATTTTACCAACAAGCATGAGTTGGGTAGAACTCATGGCCTAGAGAAAGACACACACACTTTCCAGGCAATTAGCAATGCAATTCAAAGAAGTATTTGGAGACATATTGGCTTTGAAGGCATAGCATATGGATAGCTAAAGGGTTAGCTAATGATATGTCCAAATAGATAGTTAGTCACAGTTTTAAATGGGCTGTGCAACTCAATAGTTTTGTTGCATGGAAGTTAAGAAAAGAAAACTCACCATTCCAGTCCGGGTATGCAAAATGGAATAAGTATAAAGTTTATACTTGGTGGCCACATTCATAGAAATGAGTTCTTGAATGTTGTTTGCATAATCAGAGTTTGGTGAGGTATGAAGTGTTGAATTCGGGTGTCTAATGCAAAGATAACCCCTATTCACTTTGTGACGTGCTTAATGAGGAGCGTGAAGAACAACAGTTCAACGGCGGGTCATCGACAAAACTGATTGAAAATGAAGCCAATTCGTTTATAAGTCCTTGTCACGATGATTGGAGGCAAAGTCGAAAAGCGATGGCAATGATCATGATGATCAAATTGAGAAGAATCACTCAGTGCGTACACTTAGGCGAAAATGATTCATGTGAAATTCAAGTACAATTTAGGGAATTGGCAAGAAGGATTTCGAAATTACATTTGGGTGTTGATATACGGTTATAGTGTGAGTTGGAACGTATGCGCAACGTGAAAACAACAGTACAAGTCAGTAGGATCAATAACAAAGCAGTAAAGCTAAATGGTGGCATGTGGTACTAGGCATAAAGTTTTGGCAGGAAGGAATGCTAAATAAGTTTGCTGAATTCTAAGTGGCTCAGAAGTGTACAAGGCCGAAGAACAAGTATGTTGAGTATACTTGGTGGCGTTCAACGAGGGCGTTGAATGGATTAGGTGGGGGAGGTCTATTACGGTGCTGCAAGTGTTGCATAATGATGGCGCATCACGGAGTTGCAGGCCAAGTCAGTGTTTCGCCGTAATGGCACATTGCGAAGCCATAATAGAGGTATACTGTATAGACTATCAAGTGTCAAGAATGGCATAACCCTACAGGGCCAATGAAGCGCAAGAGTAGCGCTACATTGTAAAGATATTTGGCTAAGAAATGAAGCTTATTGGCCGACACAATAAGGATTCATTGAGGAGAAGGCAAGATGAAGACAAAGTGACAGATGCAACATGCGATGTTGGCATTAAGGCATATCCGTGGAATTGAGTTGGCCCAAACTCAAGGATGACGCAAGAGTGTAGAATAGATCAAGAGTTGGTCTATGGCGTTAGTTCAAGGTTTTCCAAAGATTGAACAATGCAAACAAGTTGGAAATGCAAGAGTTGCATTGCTATTGTCAAGCTAATTGGCGAAGTGAAGTATACGTGACGCATGAGTAACTAGAGTGAGCTTAAGGATTTGGCCTCGACAAGTAAAGCCTAAAAAGTGTCAGTGCATTATCTTAGAGTAATAAAAATGCAGGGCCAAGAGGGTTGTACGTTGGCGCAAGGAAGAATCCAATAGGCCAAGACAAGTGGAGCAATAAGGCTCAAGTAACGGTTACAAGTTGGTTATAAACTTCACAAGCATGCCAATGACGCGTGATGAAGTAGAACGGTTATAAAGAAGTTTATAACGTGGGAGAAGAGTTCTAACCGCAATAGAACAGGTGTTGGACGATTGGCGCAAGTTAGGAGAGAACTGGTCAATTGGTATAATTATTGGCGGTTAACAGAACTACTTTATGGGACAGATGGCTGTCCCATGCATGTGTAACGGTTATGCACGGTTTGGCCAAGCAAAGCTATTGTACAAATAGTCCTAAGGCATGGGAAATTCGGTAGCTAGCCTGTGTGAGAGTTAGCCTAACATATGTGAGAGTGAAGCTTGCATATGTGAGTGAATAGGAGAGTTTTTGTAAGACTTAGACTTGGTTCAAGGAGTGAACAAGTCTGTTTAAGTCCCCAAGTGGGCAAGTTTTGTATTTCTTCCCTTTGATGCAATAAATAGAGTTGATTGTGTCATGTTCTAAGTGTTCTTGGTTGGCTGATTATTGTTGGTAAAGTATGGCATGAATTGAGTGCATTATGGGGTGCATTTGATGAGTTTAGAGAAGTGAAAGAAGGATGTTAAGACTTCCGCTGTTAACCTGAAGTGTTGGCTGTTTGGAAAGGTGCAAACTTATAAGGATGAAGTGCAAGTGGGTGAAGCTTTATTCACAGAACCATTGTCCTTCCGGGTTACACTTTCGTAGAAAATTCCTAAGGCGTTTGAATGTGTGAAAACATATATGGTTAGGTTTCAAAAAGGGATAAAACTAGTTTGGCTTGACGGACGATAGAAAGAATAGAACGGTTTGCATCTTTTCCTTTTAAATGCACTTAAATGTGAGTCAAAAGAGAATAGGACAGTTTAACTCTTGTTGTGAGTGTGAAAAAATAACTGGAGTGAAGCTCTTGCTGGGTTCGTTACACACAGTTGGATTACAAGATGATCTTATTGCAGTTTGCAAGATATGTCGATACTTTGAGCAAGAATGTACTCTGCATATATTGTCTTCTCAAGGATTTTTTAAAAGTAGTTCAAGTATTGTAGGGACTTATCCTTGATTAGAGGGAGTACTTCCAGAAATTCTCGACGACAACTGACGAGGAGGGGTTTGGAAAGAGTTTTCAACCCAGCAATCTGATGCGCCTCGATTAATACCTCATAAAAGATGCCCAATAAATTAACCTTTCTCTCAAAAAAAGAAAAAAGATGCCCCATAATGGAAGGATCCACCACATTATTTTGTAGTACCTTCACTTACATCCGGAACTAGTAATAGTAGGAATGGTTGTTGGCTGTAGTGTTACGGCAATTCGGTCACCCGCTTTGCTGTAATAACACTCGGGTCGAAGATGAGATGAACGAAGCCTTTCGCATTTTCTAGTTTTAATATCGTAGGCCACTTCGTATTCACGATCGTTGTGACGGCATTCCATGATCATTACATTCGGATCCAGACGTGGGAATTTTCTTAGCCGTGGTGTTACATATATGCCATCTTCATCTTCTATTTTAGTATTTTTACACACCAACTGCCAAGTCGATCCGTCACTGCAGCACCCATCTCGGAACACCCAGACACTGATAGTGCTTACTTCTCTTACTTTTTCAATGTGGCCGTAGCAGAGAAGCCATTTTGACTCTCCAAGACATTTTTGCTCAATACTAACCCTATTACTCCCCTCAGGCAAGTCATATAATCTACATTCATCACCACTACCATCGGCGTTGTTGTGGTTGTAAGAAATCATTCTATCTCCTCTACCATCCATCCAGTACCATATTCCATTATGGTAATTAACTATGTGGAGGTGTGATGGAGAGCAGAGGATGCAAGTACCTCTTTTTGGGTGTGATTTAGAGGGGAAGAGGTTATAAGAGGACATACTTCCAGGATCAAGGTAATTATTTATATGCAACTCGTGAGAGAATGTAACTTGATGTGTACTCCATTCACCCATATCAGAAGAGAAAATTTGGAGATTAAAACTGCGTGATATACAAGAATCTGGGATGTTTATTACCTTAAAAGTTTTCGTAGAAGATTCATAAGCAAAACCATTAAGACCCTCTCTTTTGATATCTGGTGTAGGTGGAGGAAGTGAAACAGTTTTTCTGGTGAATGGATTGCAGATGAAATACTCCATGTCCGTGGGGCCATGGCCATATTCCTTTGATGAACAAAAGCACTAGACCATTACTTGAAGCTAATGGGAATACGTCGTTAAATATGCCACTTTCTTTTTGTTTGCGCATGTCAAAAACGAACTCGAAAGGAAACCAGAGTAACTTCGATATGAGTTCATGGTGAAGTTGAGTAGATGAAGTTAAATAGTACGAGAGCTTATGAATGGCAACATCGATTGTGTAATCCCGACATCAAAACTATGGCGGTTAACGAGTGTCCATGGGATATTACCACCACCACAACTTTGCATGACAAACGAACTAATGAAAGATGGGCTTGAGGAAAGTGATAAACATGATTTTGATACACACCTGAACTTGCATAATGATTTTAATGGATGACGAAGAAAAATCTCGAACAAAACATCTTATGCTAAACTTACATGATAATGATGCTGTTGTTGATTTGGCTTGACGGACGATGATAGTTCATATGAAGAATTACGCATAGGCATCTTCAAAGTACGTACAAAGAATTGATTGATGAATTAACCCGCACTTTTTGTTAGTGTGCTTTTTTTCTTGGGAGGTTAGGTTAGGTTAGGTTTTTATATACTAATATACGTGCTTGTGTCGTAAAACAATACTCTAACATACTGCCCCCGAGGTGCCCTTCTACTCGTAGGATTTCAGAAGTTTCCTGTATTGAATACTAGTGTAGGGGAGGTTTCAGAACGGGATAAAATTGGATCATTTAAATAATTCCAAAAATATACCTCTTGACAACCAAATAGCCTTGTGGTTCTCTTGGTATTCTTCGTGTTTCTGTGGACATATGTGTTTCCGTACGTGGACATATAGTTAGGTTTCAAAACGGGATCATTTAAGTACTTTCAGAATTACACCTTTTGAAAACCAAGTGGTCTCATTGTTTTCACTTTCCCTCCCACTGCAAAGGTAAGGTATAGCTTGTACTGATGATCACTACACCAAAACCAGGATTTTTTCAAAGTGTAACTTGTCATTTTTATTTTTCAATCACCGATACACTCGTGATAAGTCCCAACAATTATAATTGTTGCTAAATTTTGTAATCGTGATAATGAATCCGAATATTTAACTTTTTTTACTAGTCACAATTATATTTGTTAGACAATTATCCAGACAATCAAAATTATAATCTGAAATGATGTTTCCACCCAAAAATTCCACCACATCTAAAACAACCCCGAATTAATCACTCTTACAATTTTGGTTGTCACTACTTCCGCAACAGTTATACAAAATAACAATTTTATTTAATTTCTAAATATCAAATTTTATTTTTATTTTATTTTTTAATTTTCTTAATATTAGAAAAAAGGATCAAGACCAAGTCAACAAGTCTTGACTTTGTAGGACATTTGACTTGGACAAATACCAACCTTTTCTCTCGATTTTCTCGACAAAACCACAACAAAAATATCTGCTTCTTCCGAAGACTGTGAAAATGACCAAACTACCCTTATTGGAATAAGTGCAATAAAATTTTGGAAGATCGTGAAAATGACCATATTACCCTTATTGGACATAAGTGCAATAAATATTATGGAGACTTTGAAAATGACTGTAATACCTTTATTGAAAATCATTTAAGTAAATATTACGGACTGTGAAAATGACCATATTACCCTTATTGGATAAAAGTGCAATAAATATTATGGAGACCGTGAAAATGACCAGACTACCCTTATCGAAAATAAGTAAAAGTAAATACTTTGAAAATGACCATAATACCCTTATTGAAAAAAAGTGCATTAAATATTATGGAGACTATGAAAATGACCATACTACCCTTTATTCGAAATAAGTAAAGTAATTCTTACAGACTGTGAAAATGACCATATTACCCGTTTTGGAAAAAAGTGCAATAAATATTATGGAGACTGTGAAAATGACCATACTACCCTTATCAGAAATAATTAAGTAAATGTTACAGGCTTTAAAAATGACCATATTGCCCTTATTGGAAAAAAGTGCAATAAATATTTTGGAGACTATGAAAATGACCATAATACCCTTATCGAAAATAAGTAAAAGTAAATACTTTGAAAATGACCATATTACCCTTATTGAAAAAAAGTGCAATAAATATTATGGAGACTGTGAAAATGACCATATACCCTTATTTAAAATAAATAAAGGAAATGTTACAGACAGTGAAAATGACCATATTACCCTTATTGGAAAAAAGTGCAATAAATGTTATGAAGACTGTGAAAATGACCATACTACTCTTACCAGAAATAATTAAGTAATTCTTACAGACTGTGAGAATGACCATATTACCCTTATTGAAAAAGTGCAATAAACATTTTGGAGACTGTGAAAATGACCATACTACCCTTATCGGAAATAAGTAAAGTAATTCTTATAGACTATGAAAATGACCATGTTACCCTTTGGAAAAAGTGCAATAAATATTATGGAGATCGTGAAAATGACCATACTACCCTTATCGAAATAATAAAAGTAATTCTTACATACCGTAAAATGACCATATTACCCTTATTAGAAAAAAGCAATAAATAGTATGGAGATCCGTGAAAATGACCAAACTACCCTTATCGAGAAGAATTACTTTACTGTACTTTTTACAATAAGGGTAATATGGTCATATTCACAGTCTGTAAGAATTACTTTACTTATTTCCAATAAGGATAACGCGGTCATTTTCACATTCTCCATAATATTTATTGCACTTTTTTTCAATAAGGGTAATATGGTCATTTTTAAAGTATTTACTTTACTTATTTTCGATAAGGGTAGTATGGTCATTTTCATAGTCTCCATAATATTTATTGCATCTTTTTTCCAATAAGGGTAATATGGTCATTTTCAAAGTATTTACTTTACTTATTTTCGATAAGGGTAGTATGGTCATTTTCATAGTCTCCATAAAATTGCACTTTTTTCCAATAAGGTCAATACGGTCATTTTCACAGTCCGTAATAATTAATTTACTTATTTATGATAAGGGTAGTATGGTCATTTTCACATTCTCCATAATATTTATTGCACTTTTTTCCAATAAGGGTAATATGGTTATTTTTACAGTCTGTAATATTTACTTTACATATTTCCGATAAGGATAGTATGGTCATTTTCATAGTCTCCATAATATTTATTGCACTTTTTTCGAATAAGGGCAATATGGTCATTTTCACAGTCCGTAAGAATTACTGTACTTATTTCCGATAAGGGTAGTATGGTCATTTTCACAGTCTCCATAATACTTATTGCGCCTTTTTCCAATAAGGGTAACATGGTCATTTTCACAGTCAATAAGAATTACTTTACTTATTTCCGATAAGGGTATTATGGTCATTTCCACAGTCTCCATAATATTTATTGCACTTTGTCCAATAAGGGTAATATGGTCATTTTCACAGTTTGTAAGAATTACTTTACTTATTTCCAATAAGGATAATATGGTCATTTTCATAGTCTCCATAATATTTGTTGCACTTTTTCCAATAAGGGTAATATGATCATTTTCAAAGTATTTACTTTACTTATTTTCAATAAGGGTAGTATGGTCATTTTCACAGTCTGTAAGAATTACTTTACTTATTTGCACTTTTTTTCCAATAAGGGCAATATGGTCATTTTCACAGTCTGTAAGAATTACTTTACTTATTTCTGATAAGGGTAGTATGGTCATTTTCACATTCTCCATAATATTTATTGCACTTTTTTTCAATAAGGGTAATATGGTCATTTTTAAAGTATTTACTTTACTTATTTTCGATAAGGGTAGTATGGTCATTCTCATAGTCTCCATAATATTTATTGCACTTTTTTCCAATAAGGGTAATATGGTCTAACTCTAGTAATCTTTGAACACGTGATGTTCAATTCTGATATATATTTCGTCTTCAGATCATCCGGACGAGTACTATAAGCACTACAACACTTGCCCTCGTTATATTTCAAATGAAGAAATCCTTTTCTTTTATAGGTAGTGAAAATGAATTTAACATAAATTACTTTTGGTAACTTCCTTCATAAACATAAAAGCATTTAAGGAATTAAAACATTTTAATTTTAATAATATAAGAACAATAGGAATTAAAATCTTGTTTGGTTATTCCGTTAAAGAGTTTAAAACTTCTTTAAATAATCCCTTGAGAAATTAAAAACTTGTTTTATCCATTTAGGAATTAAAACTTGTTTTAATTTTAATCTTGGTTAACTTATGCAAGTGCATACATGCATTGTGCATGGAAAGTGTTTCATGCCCACCTATATTTGCATTTCATTCACTCGTAGAAAATGAGTAAGCATCCTTAGACCTTTAGGTCATTAGATCAATTGCATTTCATTCACTCATAGAAAATGAGTAAGCATCCTTAGACCTTTAGGTCATTAGATCAATTGAAACCAAGACCAAAAACTAAAACATATTTAAAAACTCATTTTCTCCAAAATACTCCCTGGGGCCATATTTCCAGGATGAACAAAGCACTAGACCATTACTTGAAGCTAAAGGGAATGCGCCCTTTAATATGCAACTTTCTTCTTGTTTGGGCGTGTACGAACCTAAAATGAACTCGAAAGGAAACCCAGGTGGGCTAGATATGAGTTCATGGCGAAGTTGAGTAGATAAAGTTAAAAAGAACGAAAGCTTATGAATGGCACCATTGATTTTGTAATCCGTGACATTAAAACTATGTCGGTTAACGAGTGTCCATGGGATACTACCACCACCATCACAAGTTTTCGTAACAAACAAACTAATGAAAGATTGGTTTGAAGAAAGTGATAAACATGATTTCGATACGCACCTGAACTTGCATATTGATTTTAATGGAAGACGGAGAAATATATCGAACAAAACATCTTCTGCTAAACCTACTTGATGATGATGTTTTTGATTTGGATTGACGGACGATGATAGTTCATCTGAAGAATAACGCATAGCCATCTTCAAAGTACAGAGAATTAATCGATGATACCCACGCTTTCTGTTAGTCAGTTTTTTTTTTTTTTTTTTGGAGATCAGGGTTAAGTTGGGGTTTTATATTCGTACTTGTGCCGTAATACAATACTCTAACATACTGCCCCCGAGGTTTCCTATTTGTAGGAATTCAAAACTTTCCTTGATTGAATTCTAGTGTTGGCACGTACGTTGCGCGTATGTGTTGTGTCTATAATTGAATTAATATGATAGATTTAAGTAATTTTGTTGAATGGAGGTGAGGGCTCTTGGCTACTCTTCACACTCTTCTATTCTATTACTTTTTTTATCTTACTGATGACTTACACCTTTTTGTGGACTTAAGCAAAAAGACTTAATACAAAGGACATATGTGGACTTCTCTGTCCATACAATTTCTTTTACAAACTACTGAATGCATCACTACTGATTGCATACTATTTCAAACTGCATCACTACTGACTGCATACTATTATTGAATGCAACATAGCTAACTGCGTACAATTATGAGATGCACACGCATATGGTGCAACAATTCTTACTGCAGACTAATATTAACTGCAACATGACTGACTGCAGACCAGGACAGAACAGTACTCAATAGTATGTTTTGTGACTTTTGTCCCTTGTTTCTTCGTGTTCTTGTGGACATATATGGTTAGGTTTCAAAAAGGTATAAAACTAGTTTGGCTTGACGGACGATAGAAAGAATATAACGGTTTGCATCTTTTCCTTTTAAATGCACTTAAATGAGAGTCAAAAGAGAATAGGACAGTTTAACTCTTGTAGTGAGTGTGAAAAAATAACTGGAGTGAAGCTCTTGCTGGGTTCGTTACATACAGTTGGATTACAAGATGATCTTATTGCAGTTTTCAAGATATGTCGATACTTTGAGCAAGAATGTACTCTGCATATATTGTCTTCTCAAGGATTTTTTAAAAGTAGTTCAAGTATTGTAGGGACTTATCCTTGATTAGAGGGAGTACTTCCAGAAATTCTCGACGACAACTGACGAGGAGGGGGTTTGGAAAGAGTTTTCAACCAGCAACTGACGCGCCTCGATTAATACCTCATAAAAGATGCCCAATAAATTAACCTTTCTCCTCAAAAAAAAGAAAAAAAGATGCCCCATAATGGAAGGATCCACCACATTATTTTGTAGTACCTTCACTTACATCCGGAACTAGTAATAGTAGGAATGGTTGTTGGCTGTAGTGTTACGGAAATTCGGTCACCCGCTTTGCTGTAGTAACACTCGGGTCGAAGATGAGATGAACGAAGCCTTTCGCATTTTCTAGTTTTAATATCGTAGGCCACTTCGTATTCACGATCGTTGTGACGGCATTCCATGATCATTACATTCGGATCCAGACGTGGGAATTTTCTTAGCCGTGGTGTTACATATATGCCATCTTCATCTTCTATTTTAGTATTTTTACACACCAACTGCCAAGTCGATCCGTCACTGCAGCACCCATCTCGGAACACCCAGACACTGATAGTGCTTACTTCTCTTACTTTTTCAATGTGGCCGTAGCAGAGAAGCCATTTTGACTCTCCAAGACATTTTTGCTCAATACTAACCCTATTACTCCCCTCAGGCAAGTCATATAATCTACATTCATCACCACTACCATCGGCGTTGTTGTGGTTGTAAGAAATCATTCTATCTCCTCTACCATCCATCCAGTACCATATTCCATTATGGTAATTAACTATGTGGAGGTGTGATGGAGAGCAGAGGATGCAAGTACCTCTTTTTGGGTGTGATTTAGAGGGGAAGAGGTTATAAGAGGACATACTTCCAGGATCAAGGTAATTATTTATATGCAACTCGTGAGAGAATGTAACTTGATGTGTACTCCATTCACCCATATCAGAAGAGAAAATTTGGAGATTAAAACTGCGTGATATACAAGAATCTGGGATGTTTATTACCTTAAAAGTTTTCGTAGAAGATTCATAAGCAAAACCATTAAGACCTCTCTTTTGATATCTGGTGTAGGTGGAGGAAGTGAAACAGCTTTTTCTGGTGAATGGATTGCAGATGAAATACTCCATGTCCGTGGGGCCATGGCCATATTCCTTTGATGAACAAAAGCACTAGACCATTACTTGAAGCTAATGGGAATACGTCATTAAATATGCCACTTTCTTTTTGTTTGCGCATGTCAAAAACGAACTCGAAAGGAAACCCAGATAACTTCGATATGAGTTCATGGTGAAGTTGAGTAGATGAAGTTAAATAGTACGAGAGCTTATGAATGGCAACATCGATTGTGTAATCCCCGACATCAAAACTATGGCGGTTAACGAGTGTCCATGGGATATTACCACCACCACAACTTTGCATGACAAACGAACTAATGAAAGATGGGCTTGAGGAAAGTGATAAACATGATTTTGATACACACCTGAACTTGCATAATGATTTTAATGGATGACGAAGAAAAATCTCGAACAAAACATCTTATGCTAAACTTACATGATAATGATGCTGTTGTTGATTTGGCTTGACGGACGATGATAGTTCATATGAAGAATTACGCATAGGCATCTTCAAAGTACGTACAAAGAATTGATTGATGAATTAACCCGCACTTTTTGTTAGTCTGCTTTTTTTCTTGGGAGGTTAGGTTAGGTTAGGTTTTTATATACTAATATACGTGCTTGTGTCGTAAAACAATACTCTAACATACTTCCCCCGAGGTGCCCTTCTACTCGTAGGATTTCAGAAGTTTCCTGTATTGAATACTAGTGTAGGGGAGGTTTCAGAACGGGATAAAATTGGATCATTTAAATAATTCCAAAAATATACCTCTTGACAACCAAATAGCCTTGTGGTTCTCTTGGTATTCTTCGTGTTTCTGTGGACATATGTGTTTCCGTACGTGGACATATAGTTAGGTTTCAAAACGGGATCATTTAAGTACTTTCAGAATTACACCTTTTGAAAACCAAGTGGTCTCATTGTTTTCACTTTCCCTCCCACTGCAAAGGTAAGGTATAGCTTGTACTGATGATCACTACACCAAAACCAGGATTTTTTCAAAGTGTAACTTGTCACGGTTTATTTTTCAGTCACTGATACACCTGTGATAAGTCCTGCAACAATTATAATTGTTGCTAAATTTTGTAATCGTGATAATGAATCCGAATATTTAACTTTTTTTACTAGTCACAATTATATTTGTTAGACAATTATCCAGACAATCAAAATTATAATCTGAAATGATGTTTCCACCCAAAAATTCCACCACATCTAAAACAACCCCGAATTAATCACTCTTACAATTTTGGTTGTCACTACTTTCAAGCAATGATTATACAAAATAACAATTTTATTTAATTTCTAAATATCAATATTTATTTTTATTTTATTTTTTAATTTTCTTAATATTAGAAAAAAGGATCAAGACCAAGTCAACAAGTCTTGACTTTGTAGGACATTTGACTTGGACAAATACCAACCTTTTCTCTCGATTTTCTCGACAAAACCACAACAAAAATATCTGCTTCTTCCGAAGACTGTGAAAATGACCAAACTACCCTTATTGGAATAAGTGCAATAAAATTTTTGGAAGACTGTGAAAATGACCATATTACCCTTATTGGACATAAGTGCAATAAATATTATGGAGACTTTGAAAATGACCAGAATACCCTTATTGAAAATCATTTAAGTAAATATTACGGACTGTGAAAATGACCATATTACCCTTATTGGATAAAAGTGCAATAAATATTATGGAGACCGTGAAAATGACCAGACTACCCATATCGAAAATAAGTAAAAGTAAATACTTTGAAAATGACCATAATACCCTTATTGAAAAAAAAAGTGCATTAAATATTATGGAGACTATGAAAATGACCATACTACCCTTATTAGAAATAAGTAAAGTAATTCTTACAGACTGTGAAAATGACCATATTACCCTTATTGGAAAAAAGTGCAATAAATATTATGGAGACTGTGAAAATGACCATACTACCCTTATCATAAATAATTAAGTAAATGTTACAGGCTTTAAAAATGACCATATTGCCCTTATTGGAAAAAAAGTGCAATAAATATTTTGGAGACTATGAAAATGACCATAATACCCTTATCGAAAATAAGTAAAAGTAAATACTTTGAAAATGACCATATTACCCTTATTGAAAAAAAGTGCAATAAATATTATGGAGACTGTGAAAATGACCATATACCCTTATCGAAAATAAATAAAGGAAATGTTACAGACAGTGAAAATGACCATATTACCCTTATTGGAAAAAAATGCAATAAATGTTATGAAGACTGTGAAAATGACCATACTACTCTTACCAGAAATAATTAAGTAATTCTTACAGACTGTGAGAATGACCATATTACCCTTATTGAAAAAGTGCAATAAACATTTTGGAGACTGTGAAAATGACCATACTACCCTTATCGGAAATAAGTAAAGTAATTCTTATAGACTATGAAAATGACCATGTTACCCTTTGGAAAAAAGTGCAATAAATATTATGGAGACTGTGAAAATGACCATACTACCCTTATCAGAAATAATAAAAGTAATTCTTACATACCGTAAAAATGACCATATTACCCTTATTAGAAAAAAGTGCAATAAATAGTATGGAGACTGTGAAAATGACCAAACTACCCTTATCGAGAAGAATTACTTTACTTTACTGTACTTTTTACAATAAGGGTAATATGGTCATATTCACAGTCTGTAAGAATTACTTTACTTATTTCCAATAAGGATAACGCGGTCATTTTCACATTCTCCATAATATTTATTGCACTTTTTTTCAATAAGGGTAATATGGTCATTTTTAAAGTATTTACTTTACTTATTTTCGATAAGGGTAGTATGGTCATTTTCATAGTCTCCATAATATTTATTGCATCTTTTTCCAATAAGGGTAATATGGTCATTTTCAAATTATTTACTTTACTTATTTTCGATAAGGGTAGTATGGTCATTTTCATAGTCTCCATAAAATTGCACTTTTTTCCAATAAGGTCAATACGGTCATTTTCACAAGTCCGTAATAATTAATTTACTTATTTATGATAAGGGTAGTATGGTCATTTTCACATTCTCCATAATATTTATTGCACTTTTTTTCCAATAAGGGTAATATGGTTATTTTTACAGTCTGTAATATTTACTTTACATATTTCCGATAAGGATAGTATGGTCATTTTCATAGTCTCCATAATATTTATTGCACTTTTTTCGAATAAGGGCAATATGGTCATTTTCACAGTCCGTAAGAATTACTGTACTTATTTCCGATAAGGGTAGTATGGTCATTTTCACAGTCTCCATAATACTTATTGCGCCTTTTTCCAATAAGGGTAACATGGTCATTTTCACAGTCAATAAGAATTACTTTACTTATTTCCGATAAGGGTATTATGGTCATTTCCACAGTCTCCATAATATTTATTGCACTTTGTCCAATAAGGGTAATATGGTCATTTTCACAGTTTGTAAGAATTACTTTACTTATTTCCAATAAGGATAATATGGTCATTTTCATAGTCTCCATAATATTTGTTGCACTTTTTCCAATAAGGGTAATATGATCATTTTCAAAGTATTTACTTTACTTATTTTCAATAAGGGTAGTATGGTCATTTTCACAGTCTGTAAGAATTACTTTACTTATTTGCACTTTTTTCCAATAAGGGCAATATGGTCATTTTCACAGTCTGTAAGAATTACTTTACTTATTTCTGATAAGGGTAGTATGGTCATTTTCACATTCTCCATAATATTTATTGCATTTTTTTCAATAAGGGTAATATGGTCATTTTTAAAGTATTTACTTTACTTATTTTCGATAAGGGTAGTATGGTCATTCTCATAGTCTCCATAATATTTATTGCACTTTTTTCCAATAAGGGTAATATGGTCTAACTCTAGTAATCTTTGAACACGTGATGTTCAATTCTGATATATATTTCGTCTTCAGATCATCCGGACGAGTACTATAAGCACTACAACACTTGCCCTCGTTATATTTCAAATGAAGAAATCCTTTTCTTTTATAGGTAGTGAAAATGAATTTAACATAAATTACTTTTGGTAACTTCCTTCATAAACATAAAAGCATTTAAGGAATTAAAACATTTTAATTTTAATAAGATAAGAACAATAGGAATTAAAATCTTGTTTGGTTATTCCGTTAAAGAGTTTAAAACTTCTTTAAATAATCCCTTGAGAAATTAAAAGCATGTTTTATCCGTTTAGGAATTAAAACTTGTTTTAATTTTAATCTTGGTTAACTTATGCAAGTGCATACATGCATTGTGCATGGAAAGTGTTTCATGCCCACCTATATTTGCATTTCATTCACTCGTCGAAAATGAGTAAGCATCCTTAGACCTTTAGGTCATTAGATCAATTGCATTTCATTCACTCATAGAAAATGAGTAAGCATCCTTAGACCTTTAGGTCATTAGATCAATTGAAACCAAGACCAAAAACTAAAACATATTTAAAAACTCATTTTCTCCAAAATACTCCCTGGGGCCATATTTCCAGGATGAACAAAGCACTAGACCATTACTTGAAGCTAAAGGGAATGCGCCCTTTAATATGCAACTTTCTTCTTGTTTGGCGTGTACGAACCTAAAATGAACTCGAAAGGAAACCAGGTGGGCTAGATATGAGTTCATGGCGAAGTTGAGTAGATAAAGTTAAAAAAGAACGAAAGCTTATGAATGGCACCATTGATTTTGTAATCCGTGACATTAAAACTATGTCGGTTAACGAGTGTCCATGGGATACTACCACCACCATCACAAGTTTTCGTAACAAACAAACTAATGAAAGATTGGTTTGAAGAAAGTGATAAACATGATTTCGATACGCACCTGAACTTGCATATTGATTTTAATGGAAGACGGAGAAATATATCGAACAAAACATCTTCTGCTAAACCTACTTGATGATGATGTTATTGATTTGGCTTGACGGATGATGATAGTTCATCTGAAGAATAACGCATAGCCATCTTCAAAGTACAGAGAATTAATCGATGATACCCACGCTTTCTGTTAGTCAGTTTTTTTTTTTTTTTTTGGAGATCAGGGTTAAGTTGGGGTTTTATATTCGTACTTGTGCCGTAATACAATACTCTAACATACTGCCCCCGAGGTTTCCTATTTGTAGGAATTCAAAACTTTCCTTGATTGAATTCTAGTGTTGGCACGTACGTTGCGCGTATGTGTTGTGTCTATAATTGAATTAATATGATAGATTTAAGTAATTTTGTTGAATGGAGGTGAGGGCTCTTGGCTACTCTTCACACTCTTCTATTCTATTACTTTTTTTATCTTACTGATGACTTACACCTTTTTGTGGACTTAAGCAAAAAGACTTAATACAAAGGACATATGTGGACTTCTGTCCATACAATTTCTTTTACAAACTACTGAATGCATCACTACTGATTGCATACTATTTCAAACTGCATCACTACTGACTGCATACTATTATTGAATGCAACATAGCTAACTGCGTACAATTATGAGATGCACACGCATATGGTGCAACAATTCTTACTGCAGACTAATATTAACTGCAACATGACTGACTGCAGACCAGGACAGAACAGTACTCAACAGTATGTTTTGTGACTTTTGTCCCTTGTTTCTTCGTGTTCTTGTGGACATATATGGTTAGGTTTCAAAAAGGTATAAAACTAGTTTGGCTTGACGGACGATAGAAAGAATATAACGGTTTGCATCTTTTCCTTTTAAATGCACTTAAATGAGAGTCAAAAGAGAATAGGACAGTTTAACTCTTGTAGTGAGTGTGAAAAAATAACTGGAGTGAAGCTCTTGCTGGGTTCGTTCGTTACATTGCACAAGTTGGATTACAAGATGATCTTATTGCAGTTTTAAAACTGTAATGATATGTCATTGATCATAATAAGAAAAACTTAAAACGATGAGCAAGAATGTACTCTGGGCATATATTGTCTTCTCAAGGATTTTTTAAAAGTAGTTCAAGTATTGTAGGGACTTATCCTTGATTAGAGGGAGTACTTCCAGAAATTCTCGACGACAACTGACGAGGAGGGGGTTTGGAAAGAGTTTTCAACCAGCAACTGATGCGCTTCGATTAATACCTCATAAAAGATGCCCAATAAATTAACCTTTCTCCTCAAAAAAAAAAGAAAAAAAGATGCCCAATAATGGAAGGATCCACCACATTATTTTGTAGTACCTTCACTTACATCCGGAACTAGTAATAGTAGGAATGGTTGTTGGCTGTAGTGTTACGGCAATTCGGTCACCCGCTTTGCTGTAGTAACACTCGGGTCGAAGATGAGATGAACGAAGCCTTTCGCATTTCTAGTTTTAATATCGTAGGCCACTTCGTATTCACAATCGTTGTGACGGCATTCCATGATCATTACATTCGGATCCAGACGTGGGAATTTTCTTAGCCGTGGTGTTACATATATGCCATCTTCATCTTCTATTTTAGTATTTTTACACACCAACTGCCAAGTCGATCCGTCACTGCAGCACCCATCTCGGAACACCCAGACACTGATAGTGCTTACTTATCTTACTTTTTCAATGTGGCCGTAGCAGAGAAGCCATTTTGACTCTCCAAGACATTTTTGCTCAATACTAACCCTATTACTCCCCTCAGGCAAGTCATATAATCTACATTCATCACCACTACCATCGGCGTTGTTGTGGTTGTAAGAAATCATTCTATCTCCTCTACCATCCATCCAGTACCATATTCCATTATGGTAATTAACTATGTGGAGGTGTGATGGAGAGCAGAGGATGCAAGTACCTCTTTTTGGGTGTGATTTAGAGGGGAAGAGGTTATAAGAGGACATACTTCCAGGATCAAGGTAATTATTTATATGCAACTCGTGAGAGAATGTAACTTGATGTGTACTCCATTCACCCATATCGAAGAGAAAATTTGGAGATTAAAAACTGCGTGATATACAAGAATCTGGGATGTTTATTACCTTAAAAGTTTTCGTAGAAGATTCATAAGCAAAACCATTAAGACCCTCTCTTTTGATATCTGGTGTAGGTGGAGGAAGTGAAACAGTTTTTCTGGTGAATGGATTGCAGATGAAATACTCCATGTCCGTGGGGCCATGGCCATATTCCTTTGATGAACAAAAGCACTAGACCATTACTTGAAGCTAATGGGAATACGTCATTAAATATGCCACTTTCTTTTTGTTTGCGCATGTCAAAAACGAACTCGAAAGGAAACCCAGATAACTTCGATATGAGTTCATGGTGAAGTTGAGTAGATGAAGTTAAATAGTACGAGAGCTTATGAATGGCAACATCGATTGTGTAATCCCCGACATCAAAACTATGGCGGTTAACGAGTGTCCATGGGATATTACCACCACCACAACTTTGCATGACAAACGAACTAATGAAAGATGGGCTTGAGGAAAGTGATAAACATGATTTTGATACACACCTGAACTTGCATAATGATTTTAATGGATGACGAAGAAAAATCTCGAACAAAACATCTTATGCTAAACTTACATGATAATGATGCTGTTGTTGATTTGGCTTGACGGACAATGATAGTTCATATGAAGAATTACGCATAGGCATCTTCAAAGTACGTACAAAGAATTGATTGATGAATTAACCCGCACTTTTTGTTAGTCTGCTTTTTTTCTTGGGAGGTTAGGTTAGGTTAGGTTTTTATATACTAATATACGTGCTTGTGTCGTAAAACAATACTCTAACATACTTCCCCCGAGGTGCCCTTCTACTCGTAGGATTTCAGAAGTTTCCTGTATTGAATACTAGTGTAGGGGAGGTTTCAGAACGGGATAAAATTGGATCATTTAAATAATTCCAAAAATATACCTCTTGACAACCAAATAGCCTTGTGGTTCTCTTGGTATTCTTCGTGTTTCTGTGGACATATGTGTTTCCGTACGTGGACATATAGTTAGGTTTCAAAACGGGATCATTTAAGTACTTTCAGAATTACACCTTTTGAAAACCAAGTGGTCTCATTGTTTTCACTTTCCCTCCCACTGCAAAGGTAAGGTATAGCTTGTACGGATGATCACTACACCAAAACCAGGATTTTTTCAAAGTGTAACTTGTCACGGTTTATTTTTCAAATCCACCGATACACCCGTGATAAGTCCCGCAACAATTATAATTGTTGCTAAATTTTGTAATCGTGATAATGAATCCGAATATTTAACTTTTTTACTAGTCACAATTATATTTGTTAGACAATTATCCAGACAATCAAAATTATAATCTGAAATGATGTTTCCACCCAAAAATTCCACCACATCTAAAACAACCCCGAATTAATCACTCTTACAATTTTGGTTGTCACTACTTTCGCAACAGTTATACAAAATAACAATTTTATTTAATTTCTAAATATCAATATTTATTTTTATTTTATTTTTTAATTTTCTTAATATTAGAAAAAAAGGATCAAGACCAAGTCAACAAGTCTTGACTTTGTAGGACATTTGACTTGGACAAATACCAACCTTTTCTCTCGATTTTCTCGACAAAACCACAACAAAAATATCTGCTTCTTCCGAAGACTGTGAAAATGACCAAACTACCCTTATTGGAATAAGTGGAATAAAATTTTTGGAAGACTGTGAAAATGACCATATTACCCTTATTGGACATAAGTGCAATAAATATTATGGAGACTTTGAAAATGACCAGAATACCCTTATTGAAAATCATTTAAGTAAATATTACGGACTGTGAAAATGACCATATTACCCTTATTGGATAAAAGTGCAATAAATATTATGGAGACCGTGAAAATGACCAGACTACCCATATCGAAAATAAGTAAAAGTAAATACTTTGAAAATGACCATAATACCCTTATTGAAAAAAAAGTGCATTAAATATTATGGAGACTATGAAAATGACCATACTACCCTTATCAGAAATAAGTAAAGTAATTCTTACAGACTGTGAAAATGACCATATTACCCTTATTGGAAAAAAAGTGCAATAAATATTATGGAGACTGTGAAAATGACCATACTACCCTTATCAGAAATAATTAAGTAAATGTTACAGGCTTTAAAAATGACCATATTGCCCTTATTGGAAAAAAGTGCAATAAATATTTTGGAGACTATGAAAATGACCATAATACCCTTATCGAAAATAAGTAAAAGTAAATACTTTGAAAATGACCATATTACCCTTATTGAAAAAAAGTGCAATAAATATTATGGAGACTGTGAAAATGACCATATACCCTTATCGAAAATAAATAAAGGAAATGTTACAGACAGTGAAAATGACCATATTACCCTTATTGGAAAAAAATGCAATAAATGTTATGAAGACTGTGAAAATGACCATACTACTCTTACCGGAAATAATTAAGTAATTCTTACAGACTGTGAGAATGACCATATTACCCTTATTGAAAAAGTGCAATAAACATTTTGGAGACTGTGAAAATGACCATACTACCCTTATCGGAAATAAGTAAAGTAATTCTTACAGACTATGAAAATGACCATGTTACCCTTTGGAAAAAAGTGCAATAAATATTATGGAGACTGTGAAAATGACCATACTACCCTTAACAGAAATAATAAAAGTAATTCTTACATACCGTAAAAATGACCATATTACCCTTATTAGAAAAAAGTGCAATAAATAGTATGGAGACTGTGAAAATGACCAAACTACCCTTATCGAGAAGAATTACTTTACTTTACTGTACTTTTTACAATAAGGGTAATATGGTCATATTCACAGTCTGTAAGAATTACTTTACTTATTTCCAATAAGGATAACGCGGTCATTTTCACATTCTCCATAATATTTATTGCACTTTTTTTCAATAAGGGTAATATGGTCATTTTTAAAGTATTTACTTTACTTATTTTCGATAAGGGTAGTATGGTCATTTTCATAGTCTCCATAATATTTATTGCATCTTTTTCCAATAAGGGTAATATGGTCATTTTCAAAGTATTTACTTTACTTATTTTCGATAAGGGTAGTATGGTCATTTTCATAGTCTCCATAAAATTGCACTTTTTTCCAATAAGGTCAATACGGTCATTTTCACAGTCCGTAATAATTAATTTACTTATTTATGATAAGGGTAGTATGGTCATTTTCACATTCTCCATAATATTTATTGCACTTTTTTCCAATAAGGGTAATATGGTTATTTTACAGTCTGTAATATTTACTTTACATATTTCCGATAAGGATAGTATGGTCATTTTCATAGTCTCCATAATATTTATTGCACTTTTTTCGAATAAGGGCAATATGGTCATTTTCACAGTCCGTAAGAATTACTGTACTTATTTCCGATAAGGGTAGTATGGTCATTTTCACAGTCTCCATAATACTTATTGCGCTTTTTTCCAATAAGGGTAACATGGTCATTTTCACAGTCAATAAGAATTACTTTACTTATTTCCGATAAGGGTATTATGGTCATTTCCACAGTCTCCATAATATTTATTGCACTTTTTCCAATAAGGGTAATATGGTCATTTTCACAGTTTGTAAGAATTACTTTACTTATTTCCAATAAGGATAATATGGTCATTTTCATAGTCTCCATAATATTTGTTGCACTTTTTCCAATAAGGGTAATATGATCATTTTCAAAGTATTTACTTTACTTATTTTCAATAAGGGTAGTATGGTCATTTTTCACGATCTAGAAGAATTACTTTACTTATTTGCACTTTTTTCCAATAAGGGCAATATGGTCATTTTCTGATCTGTAAGAATTACTTTACTTATTTCGATAAGGGTAGTATGGTCATTTTCACATTCTCCATAATATTTATTGCACTTTTTTTCAATAAGGGTAATATGGTCATTTTTAAAGTATTTACTTTACTTATTTTCGATAAGGGTAGTATGGTCATTCTCATAGTCTCCATAATATTTATTGCACTTTTTTCCAATAAGGGTAATATGGTCTAACTCTAGTAATCTTTGAACACGTGATGTTCAATTCTGATATATATTTCGTCTTCAGATCATCCGGACGAGTACTATAAGCACTACAACACTTGCCCTCGTTATATTTCAAATGAAGAAATCCTTTTCTTTTATAGGTAGTGAAAATGAATTTAACATAAATTACTTTTGGTAACTTCCTTCATAAACATAAAAGCATTTAAGGAATTAAAACATTTTAATTTTAATAAGATAAGAACAATAGGAATTAAAATCTTGTTTGGTTATTCCGTTAAAGAGTTTAAAACTTCTTTAAATAATCCCTTGAGAAATTAAAAACTTGTTTTATCCGTTTAGGAATTAAAACTTGTTTTAATTTTAATCTTGGTTAACTTATGCAAGTGCATACATGCATTGTGCATGGAAAGTGTTTCATGCCCACCTATATTTGCATTTCATTCACTCGTCGAAAATGAGTAAGCATCCTTAGACCTTTAGGTCATTAGATCAATTGCATTTCATTCACTCATAGAAAATGAGTAAGCATCCTTAGACCTTTAGGTCATTAGATCAATTGAAACCAAGACCAAAAACTAAAACATATTTAAAAACTCATTTTCTCCAACAAAATACTCCCTGGGGCCATATTTCGGGATGAACAAAGCACTAGACCATTACTTGAAGCTAAAGGGAATGCGCCCTTTAATATGCAACTTTCTTCTTGTTTGGGCGTGTACGAACCTAAAATGAACTCGAAAGGAAACCCAGGTGGGCTAGATATGAGTTCATGGCGAAGTTGAGTAGATAAAGTTAAAAAGAACGAAAGCTTATGAATGGCACCATTGATTTTGTAATCCGTGACATTAAAAGTATGTCGGTTAACGAGTGTCTATGGGATACTACCACCACCATCACAAGTTTTCGTAACAAACAAACTAATGAAAGATGGGTTTGAAGAAAGTGATAAACATGATTTCGATACGCACCTGAACTTGCATATTGATTTTAATGGAAGACGGAGAAATATATCGAACAAAACATCTTCTGCTAAACCTACTTGATGATGATGTTATTGATTTGGCTTGACGGATGATGATAGTTCATCTGAAGAATAACGCATAGTCATCTTCAAAGTACAGAGAATTAATTGATGATACCCACGCTTTCTGTTAGTCAGTTTTTTTTTTTTTTTTGGAGATCAGGGTTAAGTTGGGGTTTTATATCCATACTTGTGCCGTAATACAATACTCTAACATACTGCCCCCGAGGTTTCCTATTTGTAGGAATTCAAAACTTTCCTTGATTGAATTCTAGTGTAGGAACGTACGTTGCGCGTATGTGTTGTGTCTATAATTGAATTAATATGATAGATTTAAGTAATTTTGTTAAATGGAGGTAAGGACTCTTGGCTACTCTTCACACTCTTCTATTTTAATACTTTTCTATATTACTGATGACTTACACCTTTTTGTGGACTTAAGCCAAAAGACTTAATACAAAGGACATATGTGGACTTCTCTGTCCATACAATTTCTTTTACAAACTACTGAATGCATCACTACTGATTGCATATTATTTGTAACTGCATCACTACTGACTGCATACTATTATTGAATGCAACATAGCTAACTGCGTACAATTATGAGATGCACACATATATGGTGCAACACTTCTTACTGCAGACTAATATTAACTGCAACATGACTGACTGCAGACCAGGACAGAACATTACTCAACAGTATGTTTTGTGACTTTTGTCCCTTGTTTCTTCGTGTTCTTGTGGACATATATGGTTAGGTTTCAAAAAGGTATAAAACTAGTTTGGCTTGACGGACGATAGAAAGAATATAACGGTTTGCATCTTTTCCTTTTAAATGCACTTAAATGAGAGTCAAAAGAGAATAGGACAGTTTAACTCTTGTAGTGAGTGTGAAAAAATAACTGGAGTGAAGCTCTTGCTGGGTTCGTTACATACAGTTGGATTACAAGCTGATCTTATTGCAGTTTTCAAGATATGTCGATACTTTGAGCAAGAATGTACTATGCATATATTGTCTTCTTGTACACTATCTATAGATAGATAAAACTGTAATGATATATAAGCCCTTGTAACCTCCATTGATCATAATAAGAAAAACTAATAAAACGATGTACTCCCTTCATATTAGAAAATATTAGTTATTCTTGTAACTGGGAAAAAAAAAATATTTAATTGCGGTTGGATTGAGCTTAACTGGTCACAGGCTCAAGCTCAAGGATTTTTTAAAAGTAGTTCAAGTATTGTAGGGACTTATCCTTGATTAGAGGGAGTACTTCCAAAAATTCTCGACGGCAACTGACGAGGAGGGGGTTTGGAAAGAGTTTTCAACCAGCAACTGACGCGCCTCGATTAATACCTCATAAAAGATGCCCAATAAATTAACCTTTCTCCTCAAAAAAAAGAAAAAAAGATGCCCAATAATGGAAGGATCCACCACATTATTTTGTAGTACCTTCACTTACATCCGGAACTAGTAATAGTAGGAATGGTTGTTGGCTGTAGTGTTACGGAAATTCGGTCACCCGCTTTGCTGTAGTAACACTCGGGTCGAAGATAAGATGAATGAAGCCTTTCGCATTTTCTAGTTTTAATATCGTAGGCCACTTCGTATTCACGATCGTTGTGACGGCATTCCATGATCACTACATTCGGATCCAGCCGTGGGAATTTTATTAGCCGTGGTGTTACATATATGCCATCTTCATCTTCTATTTTAGTATTTTTACACACCAACTGCCAAGTCGATCCGTCACTGCAACACCCATCTCGGAACACCCAGACACTGATAGTGCTTACTTCTCTTACTTTTTCAATGTGGCCGTAGCAGAGAAGCCATTTTGACTCTCCAAGACATTTTTGCTCAATACTAACCCTATTACTCCCCTCAGGAAAGTCATATAATCTACATTCATCACCACTACCACCGGCGTTGTTGTGGTTGTAAGCAATCATTCTATCTCCTCTACCATCCATCCAGTACCATATTCCACTATGGTAATTAACTATGTGGAGGTGTGATGGAGAGCAGAGGATGCAAGTACCTCTTTTTGGGTGTGATTTAGAGGGGAAGAGGTTATAAGATGACATACTTCCAGGATCAAGGTAATTATTTATATGCAACTCGTGAGAGCATGTAACTTGATGAGTACTCCATTCACCCGTATCATAAGAGAAAATCCGGATATTAAAACTGCGTGATATACAAGAATCTGGGATATTTATTACCTTAAAAGTTTTCGTAGAAGATTCATAAGCAAAACCATTAAGACCCTCTCTTTTGATATCTGGTGTAGGTGGAGGAAGTGAAACAGTTTTTCTGGTGAATGGATTGCAGATGAAATACTCCATGTCCGTGGGGCCATGTCCATATTCCTTTGATGAACAAAAGCACTAGACCATTACTTGAAGCTAATGGGAATACGTCGTTAAATATGCCACTTTCTTTTTGTTTGCGCATGTCAAAAACGAACTCGAAAGGAAACCCAGGTAACTTCGATATGAGTTCATGGTGAAGTTGAGTAGATGAAGTTAAATAGTACGAGAGCTTATGAATGGAAACATCGATTGTGTAATCCCCGACATCAAAACTATGGCGGTTAACGAGTGTCCATGGGATATTACCACCACCACAACTTTGCATGACAAACGAACTAATGAAAGATGGGCTTGAGGAAAGTGATAAACATGATTTCGATACACACCTGAACTTGCATAATGATTTGAATGGAAGACGAAGAAAAATCTCGAACAAAACATCTTCTGCTAAACTTACATGATAATGATGTTGTTGTTGATTTGGCTTGACGGACGATGATAGTTCATATGAAGAATTACGCATAGGCATCTTCAAAGTACGTACAAAGAATTGATTGATGAATTAACCCGCACTTTTTGTTAGTCTGCTTTTTTTCTTGGGAGGTTAGGTTAGGTTAGGTTTTTATATACTAATATAAGTGCTTGTGCCGTAAAACGATACTCTAACATACTGCCCCCGAGGTGCCCTTCTACTCGTAGGATTTCAGAAGTTTCCTGTATTGAATACTAGTGTAGGGGAGGTTTCAGAACGGGATAAAATTGGATCATTTAAATAATTCCAAAAATATACCTCTTGACAACCAAGTATCCTTGTGGTTCTCTTGGTATTCTTCGTGTTTCTGTGGACATATGTGTTTCCGTACGTGGACATATAGTTAGGTTTCAAAACGGGATCATTTAAGTACTTTCAGAATTACACCTTTTGAAAACCAAGTGGTCTCATGGTTTTCACTTTCCCTCCCACTGCAAAGGTAGGGTATAGCTTGTACTGATGATCACTACACCAAAACCAGGATTTTTTCAAAGTGTAACTTGTCACGGTTTATTTTTAGATCAGCGATACACCTGTGATAAGTCCTGCAACAATTATAATTGTTGCTAAATTTTGTAATCGTGATAATGAATCCGAATATTTAACTTTTTTTACTAGTCACAATTATATTTGTTAGACAATTATCCAGACAATCACAATTATAACCTGAAATGATGTTTCCACCCAAAAATTCCACCACATCTAAAACAACCCCGAATTAATTACTCTTACAATTTTGGTTGTCACTACTTTCACAACAGTTATACAAAATAATTATTTTATTTTATTTCTAAATATCAAAATTTATTTTTATTTTATTTTTTAATTTTCTTAATATTAGAAAAAAGGATCAATACCAAGTCAACAAGTCTTGACTTTGTAGGACATTTGACTTGGGCAAATACCAACCTTTTCTCTCGATTTTCTCGACAAAACCACAACAAAAATATCTGCTTCTTCCGAAGAATGTGAAAATGACCAAACTACCCTTATTGGAATAAGTGCAATAAATTTTTTGGAAGACTGTGAAAATGACCATATTACCCTTATTGGACATAAGTGCAATAAATATTATGGAGACTTTGAAAATGACCAGAATACCCTTATTGAAAATCATTTAAGTAAATATTACGGACTGTGAAAATGACCATATTACCCTTATTGGAAAAAAGTGCAATAAATATTATGGAGACCGTGAAAATGACCATACTACCCTTATCGAAAATAAGTAAAAGTAAATACTTTGAAAATGACCATATTACCCTTATTGAAAAAAGTGCATTAAATATTATGGAGACTGTGAAAATGACCATACTACCCTTATCGGAAATAAGTAAAGTAATTCTTACAGACTGTGAAAATGACCATATTACCCTTATTGGAAAAAAAAAGTGCATTAAATATTATGGAGACTGTGAAAATGACCATACTACCCTTATCGGAAATAAGTAAAGTAATTCTTACAGTCTATATAATTGTCAAAGTATTTACTTTACTTATTTTCGATAAGGGTAGTATGGTCATTGTCATAGTCTCCATAATATTTATTGTAGGGCTGTCAACGAGTCCGGGTCCTCCCGGGTAGTACATGGCCCAGAACCGGACCCGGCATATCAGCATCGGTTCCGGGTCCTAACGGTTCCGGGGCCGGTTCCATAATGTGTTGGCCCAGAACCGGACCCGTTTAAAGTCTCGGGTACCCGTCGGGTCCGGGTACCCGTTGGGTATTAAAAAAACTATTAAAAAATCTTAATATCTTAATTTCTTTCTCTTTTTAACTTGAATATAAATTATTTTTATAAAAATTTATTATTATTTCTTTATTAATGTACTAATTAAAGATTAAATGTAAGAAAAAAATCAAAAATCAAAAAAATTCAAAGCCGAAACTTGCAAAATACCTATAATTTTGCTAAAAAGATGATTAAAAGGTTAAATAAACGGGTACCCATTACCCGCGGGTACCCGACAGGTATTACCCGTTTGGAACCGTTAACATTCGGTCCAATGGTAATTACTCCGTCGGTCCTAAGTTGCTAATGGGTCCAACTTTAGGACCTAGAACCGGACCCAATTAGGCGGGTCCGGTTCCGGGTAGCGGGTACCCATTGACAGCCCTAATTTATTGCACTTTTTTCCAATAAGGGTAATATAGTCTAACTCTTGTAATCTTTGAACACGTGATGTTCAATTCTGATATATTTCGTCTTCAGATCATCCGGACGAGAAACTCGGGTCTAACTCTAGTAATCTTTGAACCCGTGATGTTCAATTCTGATATATTTCTTCTTCAGATCATCCGGACGAGAAACTCGGGTCTAACTCTATTAATCTTTGAACCCGTGATGTTCAATTCTGATATATTTCTTCTTCAGATCATCCGGACGAGAAACTCGGGTCTAACTATAGTAATCTTTGAACCCGTGATGTCCAATTCGGATATATTTCGTGTTCAGATCATCCGGACGAGAAACACTGGACTAACTATAGTAATCTTTGAACTCGTGATGTCCAATTCTGATATATATCGTTTTTAGTTCATCCGGACGTGAAACTGAGGTCTAACTCTAGTAATCTTTGAACCCGTGATGTTCAATTCTGATATATTTCGTCTTCAGATCATCCGGACGAGAAACTCTAGTCTAACTCTAGTAATATTTGAACCCATGATGTTCTATTCTGATATATTTATTCTCCAGTTCATCCGAACGAGAAACACAAGTCTAACTCTAGTAATCTTTGAACCCGGGATTTTCAATTCTGATATATTTCGTCCCCAGTTCATCCAAATGAGAAACTCAAGTCTAACTCTAGTAATATTTGAACCTCTGATGTTCAATGCTGATATATTTAGTCCGCAGTTCATCCGAAAGAGAAACTCAGGTCTAACTCTAGTAATCTTTGAACCCGGGATGTTCAATTCTAATGTATTTCATCTTCAGTTCATCCGTATCAGAAACTCAGATCTTACTCTAGTGATCTTTAAACCCGAGATGTTCAATTATGATATATTTCATCTACAGTTCATCTGAATCAGAAACTCATGTCTTACTCTAGTGATCTTTGAACCCGGGATGTTCAATTCTAATATATTTCATCTTCAGTTCATTCGAATTAGAAACTCAGGTCTAACTCTAGTGATCTTTGAACCCGGGATGTTCAATTCTGATATATTTCATCTTCAGTTTATCCGAGTCAGAAACTCAGGTCTAACTCTAGTGATCTTTGAATCCGGGATGTTCAATTTTGATATATTTCATCTTAAGTTCATCCGAAAAAGAAACTCAGGTCTAACTCTAGTAATCTTTGAACTTGGGATGTTCAATTCCAATATATTTCACCTTCAGTTCATCCGAATTAGAAACTCAGGTCTTACTCTAATGATCTTTGAAACCGGGGTGTTCAATTCTGATATATTTCATCTTCAGTTCATCTGAATCAGAAACTCAGGTCTAACTCTAGTGATCTTTGAACACGGGATGTTCAATTCTGATATATTTCATCTTCAGTTCATCCGAAAAAGAAACTCAGGTCGGGATGTTCAATTCCGATATATTTCATCTTCAGTTCATCCGAGTCAAAAACTCGGGTCTTACTCTAGTAATCTTTGAACCCGGGATGTTCAATTCCGATATATTTCATCTTCAGTTCATTTGAAAAATAAACACAAGTCTAACTCTAGTAATCTTTGAACCCGAGATGTTCAATTAGAAACTGAGGTCTTACTCTAGTAATCTTTGAACCCGGTATGTTCAATTCTGATATATTTCATCTTCAGTTCATCCGAAAAAGAAACTCAGGTCTAACTCTAGTAATCTTTGAACACGGGATGTTCAATTATGATATATTTCATCTTCAGTTCGTCCGAATCATAAACTTAGGTCTAACTCTAGTAATCTTTGAAACTGTGATGTTTAATTCTGATATATTTCATCTTCAGTTCATCCGAACCTGAAACTCAGGTCTAACTCTAGTAATCTTTGAACATGTGATGTTCAATTCTGATATATTTTATCCGCAATTTAACCGAACGAGAAACTCAGGTCTAACTATAGTAATAATTTAACCTGTGATGTTCAATTCTGATATATTTCGTCTCCAGTTCATCCGAACGAGAAACTAAGGTCTAACTCTAGTAATCTTTGAGCATGTCATGTTCAATTCTTATCTATTTTGTAGTCAGTGCATCCGAACTAGAAACTCAGGTCGAACTCTAGTAATCTCCGAACCTAAGATGATAAAATATGTTATTCACATCTTCGGTTCCTCGGAATGAGTGACTGAAGTTTATATCTATCGGTGTCACGGTGATTTATAAATATATTTTTGTATGTTCCTGAACTCGTTTTTGTCTTAATGATTTATAAATATATTTTTCATTTTTCCTACTCATTTCTCATACTTCTCAAAGCTTTAAATGATATCACATGGTGTTACATGCCATGTCAACTTCACTTAATGTGGGATAGAATGCTGCTTCCCTTAATATTCTCTAGTGCGTGTGCAAGTCATGTTCTCAAGTAAAAGATCCTTTGCTTCAAAACCAGGTGGAATTAAACTAATTTTTTCTGTCAAAGTCAAAAGAAGACTGCAAATCATCAAAAACTCACTCATGAATCTGTGAAGCATCTAATAAACCTTTCTAACATTATAAACATAATTTGTATTAAAAAAATTATCAAAGGAAATGACGTTCATAGTTTACCTTCTGAGCAAAGATGTTTATGTGCAACCAACTATCGCAAGAACCCCTAGCGCATACTAGTTCAAAATCAGCTAACATGAGGAATCCATCACTCATTGGTAAGAAAATAAAGAGAGCTCGCGATTATTCAAAATGGAGGTCTAAATGGAAACCGCCCATGTAATTTAAGCATTACTTCGCCTTAGCAAAATGGGCTTATAATTTTGGCAGGGCCGGCACGGACGCCTACCCCTTAGAAACAAATTATTACGTAGAGTCTCCTTGGAGATCTTAGTCCAGTGCCCTCCAAAAGTGCAATGTGAGTCGCAAGCCTAGGCTATGATCCTTCATGATCAACCATAGACCCGTCCAGGTAAGTAAGAAATCTAGATGCCTTTCAAGCTATTCTTATAGGTTTGTTTTCGTCCTGTTTTTTATTTCCTGACCTATGTGGGACTAATATTACCTTGCCTATAATCATCTTTCGGTTGAGATGGCAATAAGTTTACACTATGTCGGTATTTTGGTTTTTGGTGCTGGAACACATGACTTGAATGTCACGGTCTAAGAGTGTTTCATGAATATTTAGTCATTCTCAAGTAGCTGAATTAGTAGGACATTGATATAATTTCGATTGACTAGTTTAAAAAATTTCACCGTATTCTAACTTTTAACAGTCCAGCTTTCTGCATGGATGGCAGAGTTTTAGGAGTGCGAAGCGACCTTTAGAAAAGCAAATAAACTTTACTACTTGCCAGTGAAAACGGTGTAATCGCTAGGGGATTATGTAACCATACCAAATCATTAATGCCTTTGACAATGCTAAAATCATTAGCGCAACTCTTCGAATTTCTTAAGATTCCCTTTTAAGTGTTGTAGCATCAAGAGAACAAATCTACTCAGTGAAAGGATTTTATACTATTCTAGTAAATATCATTACATTCTGCTCAAGATTTTTAGTTTTAGTTGGATTGAGCTTAACTGGGTCACAGGCTTGTTTTACATGGCACCATATTTGCGCTGCTTGCATTTTTAATTGAGGCTAAAGTAGAACCACTCCAGTATGTACTAGACGAGTATCATGC
Source organism: Papaver bracteatum (assembly GCA_023529315.1). Classification (NCBI taxonomy): domain Eukaryota; kingdom Viridiplantae; phylum Streptophyta; class Magnoliopsida; order Ranunculales; family Papaveraceae; genus Papaver; species Papaver bracteatum. The sequence continues at coordinate 34,344 of JAJJWX010005001.1, forward strand.
ACATAGCGTACCTTAAACCCATGAATGCAGATGAACCATGATAACGATAAGCATCAATAGCTTCAATATTTTACTTTATTAATTCCTCCCATCAGTAAATTCAGACCCTATCACTAACAAAAACACACCAATTCTCACTTACCTTCTCAGTTATGTATTCTACGGTTGGTGTTACCAATATCAAAGATAGGTTGCATCAAAGCAAAAAGTTTTGGAAACGAAGATTTTAGGTATGAAAATTGCTAGGTTTCTCTTTTAAAAATAGGCGTATGACGCTTATATATATGGTATCTTCATGATTTTGCTCTCTTCTTGTACTGCACTAATTTGGCACTCCAAGCTGAGAATTGAATCATCAAGCTGCAGACGCAGCAGTTGTGTGGGCGCAAAATACATGTGGACTAGGCAGGGACTGGCTTAGCAAGGGGATATATGAGGCAATAGCCCGTCCCTTAATTTGGCTAGAAAAGTTTTAGGTATAGATACTTGTCTGATTTTTAAACTTAGCCATCACTACTACTACCAGTAATTTTTACTAGACATTCCTGATTAGCTGGTGTACTTCATACGCGGAGGTAATTAGTAACATGTGAAGAAACGGTGGTTAATCTATAAGACATGGTGTACTTCATATGCAGAGGTAATTAGTAACATGGTGAAGAAACGGTGGTTAATCTATAAGACAGCCGGGGGTGTTGCATTGGCTCATTGAGGGGCATTATGAGGGTAGTGTTATTCATCCCTATCTTCTTCTTTTTTTTTTTCTTTTTTTTGATATAAGGGTAGCATTGGAGCTTATTTCACGTTTTATAAAAAAAAATCTCCTATTTGTATAGTTGTGGCATCATTACTTCGGAAAAAACATGAAAGCTTGTATTCAAACCTTATAATGATGTTTTCAGAGGTATATATTCCAGCTTACTTCAAGAGTTCAAGGTGCAAAACAAATGTTTTGCATTTTGCTAGCTCATAAACAGCATAATCTCACCGAGGAAGGGATAATCACTAAAACTTTCAAGGCTGGGATTCCAAACTACTGCATAAGAAGTTTTTTGATACGAACTGCATGTTTTTATTAGATTTCTAAGTCTCTTACAAAAGATATAACTTATAATTGACAGCATTAACATCTGCACCTATCTGAAAGCTTAGACATTAGTTTTGGTGGGGGAGCGCCAAGCCTTTGCAATAGTGCAACGCAAAGGCGACGCGTGAGAACCCCAGCAGCAAGCTGCTGTGATGGGAACTCCCCCATGAAAAAAATAAATTTAATATCGTGCAAGTCCAATGGACAAGCGTATCAGATATTAAACTGATAAAAACAGATACTACACTTGATCTTAGCCAAAAGGCAGAGAAAGGTATGCTTATTTCCCTCAACAACTTGGCTTCTTATATTCCCCAGTTCCGTCCACTCTTCAAAATTTAGACACTGTGGGACTAAATCCAAGTTCCCTACCTTGGATATGTTTACGCTTGGTACAAGTATTTAGGCTGAGGTGAGTCCTTTGACAACAGTTGCAAATTCTGACAACAGTTGTTAGTATGAAAGTATCATTCTTCGATTTGATATAAATCTCTAGCAGCCTGCAGCAAGTTCATAGCTTATTCTTAACTTCCAGTTCGTGCATACCCCTCAATCACAGATCTAGTTTGCAAATGATCACATTTTTAACATGTATTTATGAATAAATATATAGCGATACGAAGATTATCGGCTTTTGGGAAGCTTGGTATAAAAGAATTTCATGAGAATTCATTCTTTTCAAGCAGAGAACTAAAGTGACTACGTTTAGAGAACTCACACCTCAGATAGTAAAATCTCGCATCTAAAATATATCTTGAATGCAAGAAAAATTACTGCCCGAATATACCATGGCCATGTCCAACAAATAACTCATCTGATATTAGTAAGAGATAGTTACTCTACATTATACAAAATACTCCCAGTATGGCTTTGTTTCTTTTTACCTTGTTCTACTAAGGTCAAGATGGTTTTTACTTTGTAGTCAATTAGGTGGGTTGATCAAGTTTGGTTTCTGAGTATGCAAGATCTCCTTGTATTTGCTAGGATAAAAATGCTCAATTTGGTGGACTAAGACCAGTTGAAATGGTTGCATGCGTTAATGCTCATTAAAATTCCCTCCATTTTATATCGCTGCCATAAGATCTATTTGTAATTCTGGGTCGGCTCCTATCTTGAGGGCAATTTCCTTTGGATTATATGCGACCTGAGATCGCACAAGGCATATTTGAGAACTTCAATGGCTTCCATTTTGCTGCAGCTCAGGCTGGACAAGCCATTAGACACGACTCGTATAACACCAGGTTACAAATCCTTCATTTCCTTACAGTTTACACTGGCATCAAAAAACTTCAACACGCCTGATGCACTGGTGGTTTGAACACACTTCCAGGATTAGACTTACTTTTGGTTTATGTCTTGTTTCACAATTTAGGGAATTTTTTTGAATCCAAGCACTTGCATGCTTGGTAGCTTGAACACTGTAGACTTTCTAGATGTTGCAGAGCTTGCCAGTTTTGTTTCCTTCAAATCACCAAACTGCATAAGAATTACCAGAGAATAATCAAACAAAACTTGTATTAGATTTGGTAGGGGTGCGCCAGGCCTATGCTTGGATGCTTAAAAAGCTGATGATACTTTACAACTGAAAAGTTGAGACATTCCCTTCAGCATCCGCATGTGCAATTTATCGAAAACGATTTACCGCTTCTACTCCTACAGTATGGACAATGCAATCTACACCACTTTGATTGAAAACTTTTCTCTCATAGATCAATCTACCAAATTTCTTTAACCTGAGATGGCAGGATGCCCGACATTCAGAAGTCATCTAGTTCATGGAATGGTTTGGTTTGGTCATCAAAAGAAAGAAATAGGAGTACTACCAAAAAAGAAAATAAAAAAAATAGGCAAGCAAGTGTAGGATGATATATTCATATAAGAAAAGATGGTGAGGATGTACAAAATCATAAAGCAAAAAAAAACGAAAAAACAATGGAGATGCAGGGTATCGAACCCTGTACCTCTCGCATGCAAAGCGAGCGCTCTACCATTTGAGCTACATCCCCGTAGTTGGCCAGTTTCCTTGTTTGGATTTTTTGAAAATTTAACGATTGATACCACGTGTATGTCTTGCCTCCCTTTCTGCTCTTATTAAATGCAGTTATATAAAACCGGCATGCAATTTTGGTCACCTTGAAGGGAATCATTGTGGCGGTAGATTTTATGATACTAAATGTAGCATGTCTAATCCTTGATTTATGATACTAAATGTAGCATGTCTAATCCTTGAGTTTCCCTTAACCAACCAGACCAAGTGAAAAAGAGTGGAAACACAGTATGCAGCTTGATTCAAGTGGGAGATGAATTATTCCCTTGTAGATTTCAGTGCCTCTCCAAATATGCTGGGACATCAATCAGTCATTGTCCAACACTTAGATGGGGCTTATTCTGTAAGTCCCACTTTGACAAGGAGGACATGGTTAGGCCGGTTCTTATGGGTATGGCAAAGCCGGTTTTGCACCCACTATGGAGCCGACAAGTTGTGTGAGGTTTTTATTTTCTTTTTTGTGTAGGGGGCCTTTGTTGAGACTCATGATGTTTATGATCTCAGGTGTCAGAAAAATGTCATTATTTTTTCTTGGGTCGTCAGACTGTGGTCGAGCTGGATAGAACGACGCGATTCAGTTCCTACAAATAAGGACATGACTTGTGCTACATTCCATGGCAACTTCACAGATAATTGTATCTTTTGCTTAGTGCGTGGAATGCTCTTAATATAAGATAGCTCATCTAAGATAGCCTCTTTTCACTGAGTGTTTGTCCTTTTCATCGAAATCATTCTCCTTCAAGTAAAACACCAGAACGACGGAAAAGAAGAAGCGATGGTTGTTGATTCAGCAGCTCTCGGAAACAAAACAAATAACTCACGAGAGCAACTTTTGGATCTGAGGTAAAAATCTCTCTTATTCTTCTTCGGAATTAGTCTTTATTTATTTTTTATTTTGTAGTTGCAGAATAACCTACAACTACACCCTTAGTAGAATTTGTAAAACTTAAGAAGTTCTTGATGATAAATGACAATTTTCTTATTAATTCTCTCAATTGATTACATAAGAGTATCTAAATGGAACTAGAATAGTTACAACTTTCTCTATTCTCTTTCCTAAGATATTTTCTAACACTCACTGAAAGAACCTCTCTAATTTTAAATTTGAACTCCTATTTATAGTGTAATTTGTACAGCTGTATATGTATTGCGAAGTATCGCAATACATCTTCGTAAGATTATTCTATCTTAGCAAATCTTCATACTTCCCCGTACTTCCTCTACCATCGCATCATTTTATAACTTTTTCTTCTTATATTTATTACGATGTTCGTAAGCTAATGTCTTGCGATATTCGGTACCTACATCTTGCCTCTTCTCATGTCAATTCTGCGAAGAAGAAATGTCATGAGAACCTCTATTCTCGTAAATTTAATATAGTTATCACCACCTGTTAAATTCGCAACACGTATTTTCCTTTTTCATTGAATTTTTGACACGTTTCTTCGTAACCGTTCTTTTCAACCGTTCACGTCTAATCGCATTGATGAGTTTCTATCTTCATCGAACTCTCTCTTCTTTATAAATATTATCTTTTATTTTTCTTTTTATTCTCTTATCCTATTCATCTTCCTCATCACTTCTGCCTCTGCAATTTATTCCCTTTTTCTGCTACTACAATTTCTTATCTCTTTCACCTCTTTTCCTTTCTATTTTCTATCCTACATCCAATGGCTCCAAAGAAGAAAACTATTGAACAAATTAATGCAGAGCTTGCTGATAGGGACCTCATTCTTTCTGAAATTGATGGTTATGACAAGAAGTCTTCTCTCTGTATGGAGCTCTTTACCAATCTTGCTTAGAATGATCAGAAAATTTTAATCTCACGAGGTCAAATCCTCGCAGGTCTTCCTCTTCCTCTTTATGATGTCAATCTTCCTTTATTATATGAAATTATTTCCCACCCCAATTTTTCATGTGCCATTTATCAATTGACTGGTGATTGCATTCGCATTCTGGTCGAATTCGCAACTCGTGCTGCTATTGGAAAATCTTTGTATTCAGTTGACCTTAGGAAACCTGGATTTCAAGATATGGAAATTATTGCTGCAGACTATCTGATTGAGAGTTTCTTTAAAAATTACGCATTAATTCCTGCGAAGAAGGAAGATAAACGTTGGGGTGTTCGTCTTCATCGTAAAGCCAATATTGCAGCAGATGACCTTCTCATGCACGATATTGATTATGCCTCGGGAAACAATAGAACCCCTCTCCGTTCTCATGATGAAGATTGGTATAATTACCCTCTAACATTATCGGGTTCTTACATTTCTGGGATAGTAGATCATCCTGCGAACCTTCGTGATCGTAACTATCAACCTTGGGTCTTTTCTTGGCTTAACGAAGATAAAAATGTATGTATCTCTATCTCCTTATTTTCTTGTTATTCTTCAACTTATTTTCAAATGAGGTAAGAAACACTCTTACATGCTTTCTAAACAATATATTGTTTCCTCTGTTTCTTATCCTTATTTGAATTTGTAGGCTCTTCCTGATCTTCCTGAGGTTGTTGCGAGTGAGAATAAGAATTCTACTTCTTCCAAAAGGTTAACTGCAAGACAAAAAACACTTCGCTCTGCGAAGGATACCCAAACTTCTGGTAGTCAAGATGATGCTCTTCGCAAAGGAAAAAGGAAACTTGGGGATGTTGTTTATGAAAGGAAGAAGAAGAAACTCTCAACCAATGTTTACTCCAATGTGATCTCTTCTAGTAAGGATGTTGACGAAGATCAAAGTGATGAAGATGATAAATTTCCTGAGAAGGACTTTAATTCTAATTCTGATACCCTTTCTGATAAAGAAGATGATGATGATGCTGATGAAGATGAAGATGAAGATTATAGTTATGCGGAAACTTTTGATTCAGCAATGGTTCGAGTATCTGAGGCTTTTCTCCATTCTTCTCGTGGGTTAGGAAACTCTCCTACTGCGAATGCTCGTAAGCTTATTGCGAAGGCTTGCAAAGTTCCTACTGTACTCAATAACAACTCTCTTAGTGGAATTTCAAGATTCGTCTCTCCTGCTACATTATATGCTTTAGGGAGTATGGTAAGTTTCTTTTCTATTCCTTGTTTGTTTCCCTTATTTCATTAGTTTCTAACCCTTTTTATTTGTTTAGGTTGGAAGAGTCAGCTGCGCAGCTGCTTCAGATTGGGAAAGACGTCATTCCATTGCTGAGAAGAAAACTTTAAACCGTTGTAAGAAGTTGGAGATTGAAAATTCAAAACTTCATTAGAAAGTAGAGGATTTAAGTATTGATAATGCAGAATTAACATCCCATCACGAAGATAATCAACAGTCTGTGAGCATCCGGCTGATAGTTCTTCTCTTCTTGAGGAGAATAATCAACTAAAGCTTGAAAACTCTTCTCTTCGTAATGATAAGAAGCAATTAGAAGGTAAATTCTTTGTAATGGTAAGTATTTTGATTACTTTTTCTTCGTAACTTGCTAACCAATTCCTTAATTTCTTCCCTTGCTGCAGAAAATTATACGAAGATGAATGATGATCTGGAAACTATTCTTGCCAGTCGTAACAAGAAGATTTCTGATTTAAGATCTCAATTTCTAATTTCCCAGAACAACCATAATTTATATGTCAAGCGTTTCCGAGCTAAGATGACTCGCAAGATTTGTGAAGACAATCAAATTCCTCTCAAGAAGTACCATACGCTCCTTTCGAAGAAATTCCGAGGATACCCCAAATCGGAAATCTCGATAGTGAAGTTGAAGATGATCTCTCCGAAGAAGAAAAAGAAGATCATTTTGATGGGAATAGAAAAATAGCTTTATTCTTTTTGAAAAATAGTTCTTTTTATTCTGTTTGTATTTTCTTCTTTCCTTACTCTTGATCAACCAACAATTTCTTTTTCTAGTTCTTTTCGATGATGAATTGATCTTTCTTTGATTGAGTCTGTTCGTATAACTTGATCATGTGGAGAGAAATAATATATCTTAAAGACTTAGCTTAGTATTTCTTTCCTTCACTCTTGATCAACTCAATTTAACAATTTCCTTTTGAAGTTATATCTAGTATTAATATCTTAAAGTATAAAATATCTTTGATGTATGAAATTGATCTTTCTTGATTGATGAATGAGTATGTTTAATCTTGTAAAATCGATTATGAAATATCCATTGAAGAAGTATAATAAATATGAGACATTCTTGAAGAATTATAAGAAGTATTCAAATTGTGGAGAAATATTCAATATTTGAAGAAGTATGTGATTCTCGTAAAATTTAAATACGAACTTGATCGTAATTAGGGTTTTATTTTCTTGTGTTCTTGCTCATTAATTGTTTGTTCTTAATCAAGCTTCTTTCTTCATAAATGTCGAGGATGTATTGAAAAAGAAACAAGGGTTATTATAGATTATGTGCCTTTTAGAAATGTTAATCCTCATCGTTATATAAATCGATCTATACATATCGATTTCCGTGCATCTTGCTTTTAAAGACTTAGGTTTTTCATATCTCGCTCATAGGAAAAAGGGCAATGGAATACTTTCCATGATGGTTTAGCTCTCTTTTATTTTGATTTTCCCTTATTAGCAGTGTCTTACATAATGAGAATAAATTCACGATATCGAGTTCGGAAATGGATTCTTGATGAAGATTGGGTGGATACCCTTAAGTATACCAATCTTAAGGAAGGAAAGAATTGAAGAAACAAGCGAGAAGAAGATCAAAAATGTTCAAAGAAATTATTAAACAAAGGTTCATGGTAGTAACTAACCAACATATGGCTTCCTATTACGTTACATGTAGAGTATATCTGATTCTCAAATTTTTCGAGATGATTTCTAATCTCCATTTTTTGCTCATTACAGGCGTATCAAAAAGAATTAGCTGATGCGACAAGAAAGTACGAGGAGAATTTATATGCTTACATTGGAGCGGTAAATACTTAAAACGGGAGGTTATTGACTAATCTATGTATTATCTACTTCGCATTCCTTCCCATCACAACTACTTACTTAATAGAAGCCTAGATGTTGTTCAGCAGCCGATAAAGCGGCAGGTGAATTCCGCAGTCTGGTTTATTCTTTAAAAGGCTCTGGGTATTGTTTGCTCTTTGTTAACTAGTCTGCAACCTAGGATTTCTGTACTCTTCTTACAGTTCTAGAGCTCGTGAAGAAAGCGGAATATTTGTTAGAAATGGATCTAACAAGAAAAAAGTGCCAAAATAGCAAAGAGAAGAAAGGATGTGATTTACTCTTTAACACAAACCAAACATGTCAGAGATGATTGTTAGTTTAACATAACATATATTGATGATCAATGGACACTAATCCAAGGTGCGATCTTCTGGTAAAGGTTTATTTGGTTCAGTCATTCTAAGGTGATTGGATTTGAGATCGAAATTCAAACACGTCTATAAAGATAGAGGTAGAGAGGAAAACCATGGACGATGATGATGAACATGGTTTGCATATTGGTAATGGTGACCGCTGAGTTCCTAATTACCTGATCAAAATCACTGGAAGAGCTTTCTTCTTCGTACGTTGGTTTCTTCAAAGCATTTCTTTTTGGATTTTTTCTTGTTTCTGTCACTAATTCCCTTCATTTAACTCATAGTCCAATCAACATGAGTTTTTTAAAATCTTTTGGATCCAAAAACCATAAGAAAAAGAAGAAAAAATAACAATGGCAGGACGGAAAAAATCCATTAGAAAAATCTCTTCGGCGATTGATCAGGTAATTAGGAACCAATGAGTCATCATTACCAATATTGTTGATCTCAAATCAATCACCTTTGAATGGCGGCGACAAAGCCTGCTAAATCTTATTTGGATGTGTAACTTTTGATTTGATCTTATATCCAATCACCTTTGAAGAATTTAATTTTGGTGCTTATTCTTGAATTGATATCTCCCTGAAATGTTGTTGTTGAATCAAAAATAGTGCTGATCTCGAGAGAATAACTTGTTCATATTAGATCATGTAATCTTGGTTAAACACTATTTACTATTACAAATATTATGTTAAATTTTAGTTCATCTTGGTTGGTGTTTCATGAATAGTTACATTACATACATATTTACTGAACCTTATATCAAAATCAAAATTTGTTCATTTCTTACCTAGGAACAATCAACTATTTTCCACATATCTTAGTCGTTAACCACTTCACGTCTATCCAACTAATTTAACTATAGAGGGTATTTCTTTACAAAGAAATGTGGCATGACATTTTGCATGCAAGTTGCGAGAATGCGGGGATCTTTTCAAGAAAATGTGTCTTTGATTGCCTAAAAAATTAGTTGGTTTCCCTACAGCTACTTATGTTTTGCGTCTGAAAAAATAATTCACGAATACTAACTATTTTCTTGATCATGTGGAGATAAGAAATAATGGAACAACTAATTTTCTTTTAGTCGATAGTGTTATCTATCTACAAAGCGTTAAAGCTATCTTACAACTTATTTTACATAAACACCTTGAAACTATTTAATCCTCCCTTTGAAATTGCGATTGTTGGATTCAAGATACTTCATGACCCTAGAAAAGGGTTTGTTTAGGTTTTGGAGATTTCGATGGAATCCAGTTGAAATTGCTTCATGATCTATGTGACTTGTTTAAATTCAAAGCGGAAGCACAAAAACACAAAGCACAAAAACACAAAGAGAAAGCACAAAAAAAAACACAAAGAGCTTCATATTTATCGATTTCAATGATGTATCCTGCTAACCCGAGTCTAGCAATGTGAACTAAAGGTACTTCATGACCTGTATAACTAGTCGAAATTACTTAATAAACTATGTAACTAGTCTAAATTCAAAAAAGAATCACATAGAAAAAGCACAAACGCACAAAGAGAAAGCACAAAAAAAGCACAGTTTCTTTGATCCATATGACACTCTTAAATAAAATCTCTACCGCCCAGAGATATTCATCATCCGTATGACTATGTTACCATCCTTTATCACCGTTCAAAGATTGGCATATAAATTATCAAAAGAAATTTCTCATGTTTTACTTCCCTTTCTCTCATATCTTCGTCTCTAAAAAGAAAAAAAAACTCTCGGAACTTCCGCCTCCTTTAAGAACAAACCCTGATACACAAAAATGGCTTCACCTTCATCATTACTTTCATTCTTCACATACCAAATTGAACCCCTTCTTTCATTTTAAACTGATTTCTTAAGGTGGAACTGCTTGTTAAAATATCAGGATTTGATTAACCGGTGATATAACAAAGGAATCACTTTCACTTTGAAGCAAATCGGAAAACCTATATCCTCAGCACTGTAAGTATTTGTTTGCTGAAGTTTTAAGTTTATTTTTCCGATTTAATATTACACATAGTCAAAGTTCAATCTCTGGTAATAATAGAGGTTTTGTTCATTGATTTTGAGTAGATCGGAAATTTGTGAATCAATTAGATTTTTTGGGAATTTTTGAATCGATTGGTGTGTTGATTAGTTTTTGTCAATCACTTATTTGAATCAATTTTGGTGAGAATTTTGTGATTTTGTTACTTTGGTGATTGAAGATTTGTTTTCAGAAGTGGAAATAAACCTAGATTTTAGGGTTTGAATTTGTTTTCTGTGTCGATTATGTACGAGTTTTGTATGTAATGAAATAATTTTATTTTTGGGATGGAGATTAGGGTTTAATTTGAGATTTTTATTGTGTAAGTTATTATAAACCGGAATTCAGGGGTTGATTTTTTGTGTTTATAATGTTGAATAAATTGAGTTTGTGTAACTTGTTAGTGCGAAATTGATTAATTCACTTGTTTGATTTTACTGCTAATTTATTAGGATTGATTAAAGTTTTGGTTCTTAAACATTTGGTTTTTTGTTCAAATTGGTAGGATTGGAATCAAAGATTAGTTGTTCAAATTGCTTTTTGTTTCCTTTCCGAGGCTAGTTAGAAAAAATAATATAACAAAATCTGGGAAAATGTTGGCTGTTTTTGGAAGGAAATCTGGAGTTTACAAACCAATTAAATTAGTTTATTCTTGGATGAATTTTGAAGTCTCGTGTTTTATGACAAGAGAAGTGTTAATTATCTTTGTTATCTCTTAGTGCAAAATTGATCGATTTAAAACTAATATGGTAGATTTATAACTAATAATGATTGAGCCTGCATAGTGCTACACAGTTGTTGATGTGAGGAAATCCGCATATGATGATAAATTCAGTGCTTAACAACAATGAAATTGGTTTTGCAGACCTTCACAACGGTTTGTATGTTCTTGGCAGGAAAGGTTGAAGAAACTCCTAGGCCACTGAAGGATGATGTCATTGCCGTTTCCTACAAAATTATTAACAAAAAGGACCCTGCGGCTGCCCAGAAAATCTAGCAGAAGGTACTTTTTCTCCTGATGAATCTTTATACTTGATTGTTTGTCATTCTATCATATATCATTTAGCCTCAGTTTTTTTGAACGCTGGCACTAAACTTCTAAACTTTTTTGCTCTCAATGGTTCCAGTCTGTCTTTTGAATACGTACACATAACTTACTCCTTTTTATAGAAAATTTGAATTATCATTGCCAATTTTAAGGTTGTGCTTGATAAGAAGGAAGTAATTTTATGGAAAAAGCTTTTCCACAAAACTATTCCTTGGGGGCCACGTAAATTCTTACCATACATTAATTTAAAAGTTCACTTTTAATCGCACTTATGAGCCCCAGCTCTCATGGAATTTATTTGGAATCACTAATCAGATATATGTTTCCACAGAACAAAGACAATTTAGTGGAATCAGTATGAGTGTTAGTGTTCCTACAAACAAAATAAATATCACGTGCACATTTAACTGAATGCTCAAGTTCATGATGTGCCAAATTTAAGCTAATGTTTTGTATAGCGTGACTGATTGAAGATTAGTTTAAGGGCATTTGGTTTTCATTTGAGAGGAATTGGGCTGTGTACATAATAATCTCACAAATAAAGAAAAAAATGTTGCAAAATAATTAAGATAGAGCATATTTTTATTTCCTTCAAACTCGTATACAACTAAACCCCGGTTTAACTTGATGAATCAATATGTTGTCTATTCTGTTGAGCATGGTAATTCTGCTGAGAATTTGGTAGTTCTGTTGATGCTGTAATTGGCCTCTGGCATAGCCATCTCAGACAATAAATAAGTTTTCAAATGCCACCCTTCTGGTTCCATGAGGAATTAATTGGTTTCAACTTTGGATCTTGTTTTGATTCCAGGGAATCCACAAAGGGGCGAGATATAATATTTAGCATCATCCGGAACTAGTAATAGTTGGAATGGTTGTTGGCTGTAGTGTTACGGCAATTTGGTCACCCGCTTTGCTGTAGTAACACTCGGGTCGAAGATGAGATGAACGAAGCCTTTCGCATTTTCTAGTTTTAATATCGTAGGCCACTTCGTATTCACGATCGTTGTGACGGCATTCCATGATCACTACATTCGGATCCGCTGGACTAAAAGCTATGAAGAAATACTCGAATTTTCTTAGCCGTGGTGTTACATATATGCCATCTTCATCTTCTATTTTAGTATTTTTACACACCAACTCCCAAGTCGATCCGTCACTGCAGCACCCATCTCGGAATACCCAGACATTGATAGTGCTTACTTCTATTACTTTTTCAATTCTCTTAAATGGTGTTTGTTTTCCACATTGGGTTAATGTAGTATGTTGTTTGTCAACAGATTTGTATACAAGTTAAATAAAATAATTAAAAAATAAATAAATAAAAACTAAAACATATAAATTTATGGTTTTGAGCATAAGAAAAATTTAAATAAATAAAAAAAGTAGTTATAGAAATAAATAAATAAAAAAAGTAGTTATAGAAATAACTGTCTAACCCAGAAAAGGATTAAGGTATTCCAGGTTTTACGTGGAATACAAAAAACCCACCTTTTTAGCCTCCTAAAATCTAGGCAGGATACACTATTCTTATCTTGACATGGCATAAGCACCCACACAAACACAATATAAGGTTATTTAAGGGATAACCCAACCTAGGTTAGGATATCAAGGATGCCAAACACGACCTTACTTTTTCAATGTGGCCGTAGCAGAGAAGCCCTTTTGACTCTCCAAGACATTTTTGCTCAATATTAACCCTATTACTCCCCTCAGGCAAGTCATGTAATCTACATTCATCACCACTACCACCGGCGTTGTTGTGGTTGTAAGCAATCATTCTATCTCCTCTACCATCCATGTTGTACCATATTCCACTATGGTAATTAACTATGTGGAGGTGTGATGGAGAGCGGAGGATGCAAGTACCTCTTTTTGGGTTTGATTTAGAGGGGAAGAGGTTATAAGAGGACATACTTCCAGGATCAAGGTAATTATTTATATGCAACTCGTGAGTGCATGTAACTTGATGAGTACTCCATTCACCCGTATCAGAAGAGAAAATATGGAGATTAAAACTGTGTGATATACAAGAATCTGGGATGTTTATTACTTTAAAAGTTTTCGTAGAAGATTCATAAGTAAAACCATTAAGACCCTCTCTTTTGATATCTGGTGTAGGTGGATGAAGTGAAACAGTTTTTCTGGTGAATGGATTGCAGATGAAATACTCCATGTATGTGGGGCCATGGACATATTCCTTTGATGGATGAACAAATCACTAGACCATTACTTGAAGCTAATGGGAATACGTCGTTAAATATGCCACTTTCTTTTTGTTTGCGCATGTCAAAAACGAACTCGAAAGGAAACCCAGGTAACTTCGATATGAGTTCATGGTGAAGTTGAGTAGATGATGTTAAAAAGTATGAGAGCTTATGAATGGCAACATCGATTGTGTAATCCCCGACATCAAAACTATGTCGGTTAACGAGTGTCCATGGGATATTACCACCACCACAACTTTGCATGACAAACGAACTAATGAAAGATGGGCTTGAGGAAAGTGATAAACATGATTTCGATACACACCTGAACTTGCATAATGATTTTAATGGAAGATGAAGAAAAATCTCGAACAAAACATCTTATGCTAAACTTACTTGATAATGATGTTGTTGTTGATTTGACTTGACGGACGATGATAGTTCATATGAAGAATTACGCATAGGAATTTAAAAGTACGTACAAAGAATTGATTGATGAATTAACCCGCACTTTTTGTTAATCTGCTTTTTTTTCTTGGGAGGTTAGGTTAGGTTAGGTTTTTATATACGTGCTTGTGCCGTAAAACGATACTCTAACATACTTCCCCCGAGGTGCCCTTCTATTCGTAGGATTTCAGAAGTTTCCTTTATTTGAATACTAGTGTAGGGGAGGTTTCAGAACGAGATAAAATTGGATCATTTAAATAATTCCAAAAATATACCTCTTGACAACCAAGTAGCCTTGTGGTTCTCTTGGTATTCTTCGTGTTTCTGTGGACATATGTGTTTCCGTACGTGGACATGTAGTTAGGTTTCAAAATGGGATCATTTAAGTACTTTCAGAATTACACCTTTTGAAAACCAAGTGGTCTCATGGTTTTCACTTTCCCTCCCACTTCAAAGGTAGGGTATAGCTTGTACTGATGATTCTTCTCTCTGTTATCAAGTTCTAAAGGCTAAATACTCTACAAATGGAGATTTTCTTCATTTAGACAAACTTAAGGATGAGAGTCCTTGGCTTTGGAGGAGCATTTACTCTAGCCTTGAAGTTATTCAACAACATACTAGATGGTTAGTAAGATGTGGTACCAAAATAAATATATGGCTAGATTGCTGGGTTATTGGTTTAAATAATCCACCTGTTCCATTAGTCGGATCATCTAGCCTTGAAAATTTTACTTTTGTCTGTGACTTGTTTTTAGTAGGTACCAGACAATGGAACATTGACATTGTTAATGCTCTTTTTACTCCTGATTGTGCTAATCTGATTCTTAATATGAGTATTCCACATACTGGTTATGGAAACCAGATAGAAAGGGTAATTTCACATTTAAAAGTGCTTATAACACCATATGTTCTGATGAGGTTTCTTCCATTATTGCAGGTTGCACTATTCCTACTGATGTTTGGAAAAATATGTGGAGGTTTAAATCCCACATAGAGTTCAAGTTTTTGTTTGGAAATACCTAAAGCAAATAGTTCATGTTAGAACTAGGATTGCTGGATACAAACAAGGCATATAAACACATTGTAGCTTCTGTAAAAACAATGATGAAACTCTAAACCATCTCTTTATGGAATGCAGTTATACTAGGGCTATTTGGTTTTCCATGAATATTAATATAGATGCAATTAGAGATTCTCATTCTGATTTTGAACATTAAATTATAAGATGGTTTCATTCTGGAGTTATTAATATTGCTGCTTTATGCTTGAGTAATGAAAACTTGATCAACAAATTCATGTGTACAATTTGGTATATCTGGTAGGATAGATGTTTACTGGTTTTTCAAGATAAGAAGCCACATTTGCAGACTACTGTAACTAAAATCAATTGGTTCTACAACCAATGCTCTTATCTGAGTAATCAATATCATATTTCTATTGCTAATGATTTGCAGATCAAGAACTGGAGACCTCCTGATAAGGATTTTGTGAAACTAAATATTAATGGTTCTTATATTTCATAGACTAAGAAAGGAACTGTGGGAATAATTCTTAGAAATTTGGCAGGCACCTGTCTAGGAGCAAAAGGACTATGCTATAATGAGGAGGTGGAAGAAGAATATGGGGTTGAGTATTTTGAATGCAAGGCAATGGAGGTAGCTGTGGACTGGATGGAAAAACTGGGAATTACAAAAAGTTTTTTTTGAAATGGACTTTGAAAATACAGTGAAATCAATCTCAGAAGATGAACTACAGGTTCACTGGTACAATCAAAATCTAATTCAAGTAGTTAAAAACAAATTTAGTAGTAGTAAGTTTTGGTTTTGTAAGTCTGTAAACAGACTTTGTAATAATGCAGCTCATGAATTATCTCAAAAAGCTAGATTTCAGGAAGCAGATTTTTCATATTTAGACAATTTTCCAGATGACATTCTCACTCTGGTTAAGAATGATATATGTAATTTCAATTCCCAGTAATAAAATTTCTTTTAGTATCAAAAAAAAAAAATGTCCACCACTGTTCTACCCATTAAAATAAGCTCTTACCAAAATTAAAAAAGAACACATGCCTTCTAGAAGTTCTATTACCTTGTAATGTTATTTTCTTCTCCATCGCATATCATTTCTTTTTATTTCAAACACAACTCATATCTCTATTTACCTACCACCAAGTTCTATTACCTTGTAATGTTATTTTCTTCTCCATCGCATATCATTTCTTTTTATTTCAAACACAACTCATATCTCTATTTACCTACCACCATTGCCACCACCACCGAAAATAGATGCTCTACACTCCCAAACCCCATATTTTCCATCCATGTATCTAATACTTTTTTAAGCTCAACTGCTGGAAGTAACTTTTCGGCTTCTAAAAGTTAAAAAAACAAAAGGTTATTTTGTGTATAAAATTTCACAACGACTTTTAGAAGTAAAAAAGTCCACTTTTTGTCAAGCAACATATTTTTGCTTCTAGATGAGCAGAAGCACTTCTAGACATAACATTTATTGATGAATCTTGGTATTAGTAAAATTTGATTAGTAGACGCTAATCCAAGGTGTGATCTTCGGGTATAGTTTTTTTTTCTGTTGTAAATTTTGTCTAGCATGCCAAGCCATCATTTGGTACCTTGTAGGGATAGGCCAAGCAACGGGCTAACCTAATCTATAGCCCGTCCCTATTTTGGCTCAATATTATTTAATTAGCGATTAGATTCTATGAATTTATGTGTTAACCCATTCGTATCAAGTATTCCAAAAAAAAAAAAACTTTTTTTTTTTTTTAAGATAGAGAAGCAATTTTATTCATAATTAATTAGAAACAAACACATAACTCATGACTTATAATCCATGTACTTTTCTAGTATGAGTTTATCTCTCTACATTATTGAAATCTTTTTTAACATGAGAGATTTTGCGAAAACAGGAAGAAGATATAAAGATGATTACTTTCCTATCTGACATGATTAATGTCAGTGGTAATGGACTGCACCACTACTTCAACATCAAGCTTAAGATAAACTCTTTGGATGTTGAGTCCCTTTACTCATCTCAAAGCTTCCATAATAGCCATGCATTCCCACGCTTTGGGATTTATCACTATGTCTGCAAGGATCCTTTGACTCCATCATAGGTACCTGCAACAGAAGACACCATACAAGTGCCAACCGATTAGTTAAGTAATCATAGGATGTATCTACATCAATAAAAACTATGTTAGCTGTATCATGTTCAGCTACAATACTCAATATAGAATTATCAGATAGACTACGGGTTGATAAGATAAAGTAATGAACGTGATATCTAATTCTAGATACAGTAGATAAAGGGTTTACATTTTTCCTTCCGGACATCCCAGCAATCGACCATCAAAGTAACTTCCCAAGTAAATATTCACATTTTTCTTGTTGTATGAGTTATGGAGAACAAAGATATTATCCACTCTCTGATGCTTTTATAGTTGCCAGAATTTTTTTTTTTTTTGCTCGATAAAGATAGTTGCCAGAAACTTGATCAATATTAATATTTAAATATCCCCGGACATCTCTTGCATGGTTGCATTTGATTAGGAGATGAAAGAGTGATTCTTCATGATGATTGCAGATACTACAATGATACTCCATGTGGAGTTGTTGTACTAAAAATTGTAGGAACAATCCCCTTAAGGCCCTCCCATATGAAAAGCTTGACTTTGTGAGTTTATCTCATCTTCCAAAGAGATTTCAAAATTTCTCTAGGAACAATATTAAGAGTAATTTGCTGATTTACTCTATTTTTCATCAGTTTGTTGTAAGCGCTTTTGACTGTGAATGGTCCATCCTTGGTTAGTCTCCACCTGATGGTGTCTTCCTTATTAAGATCAAGTGGCATTTTTATGATTTTCTCAACCACTTCAGCTGAAAATAAAGTTTGAAGGAGATTAAAACTCTCTCAGTATAACTTTTCATTATTGATTTCTTTTGTTTTAGTTTTAGTTTTCTATCTTTCTAAAATTCTAATTGTGAATAAAAATTAACCAATAATTATGCGACAGGTTGCAAAAATTTACCATGTCCTTTGAAAGCCTTTCAAATTAGTGACAACTCCTGGGTCCGGCCCTGATACCTTGGATTACCATAATCCATGAAAGTCGATAAGTGGAGGGCTAGAACGAGAAGTGGCTACAATATAAAAAATTACATTCCACTATCCAGTGATTAGTACACCAAATAAAAATGATAGTTAAGCTTTGACTCTGCAATGTTTCTGTTTTCTCGTTGCTATCTTTGCTGAATTTAATTCCAGAAGTGGAGACAACTTTCTCTTACAGACCCAGAACTACCGATGAATCAAAGATAGGAGGGACGTCTTAATCCCTCTATTACTAGTATTAGCATGTCTATTTCTCAAATGACCCACTAGCTCACCTCTAAGCAGCACATTCCAATTTCGGTGGTCATTGCATAACATACCCAAATTCTCCATTCATGTATATGTGATACTTTTTGAAGCACAACTTCTAGAACTAACTTTTCAACTTCTTGACACGGATGAAATTGTTTCTTAGGTGTGTCCTTGTAATACAGCTTATTAGATGCCATGTCCAACTTGTCTCCTCTCCATCAAATAACACCACACAAACAAAAAATTGTAATAACTGGGCTTACTTATTGGGCTGTAATCAAATATCCATTGAGACCAATTTAAGGGTAATTTAGTAAATCGAGCAATTTTTCATAAATATCTGCCCAGACCTAATTCTTTTTTTGGTAGCGATAGAGGGAGAGTGGGACTAGCAGTGTGAGTGAGGACTGAAGGAGGCGGTGTTTGAGGGAAAAACCAGTTGTTCCCATGAGAGTTTGACGTTGCCGGAATCCGATGGAGAGTTATGATGAAAGTGGTTCTGATTTCATGTGGGAAGCTTTACACATACCCTGGTGGAGATCAAAGAGAAAAAAAGAAGAAGCAGATCTTTGAAATTGTTATCATAAGGACTTATCCTCTCAAATCTAAGCGGTAGGTTTTCATCCATGGACGACGTCGACACAGTAGAACCCAATATGAGATGATTCTCCCGGTAAGATCTGTAAAATACAGGTGTTTGATATGTTTATTTCCTTGGATCCCAATATTAACATTTATGGTTTGGTTTGGTTTTTTGGATGCAGGGTATCGCCCTGAGCTCCGCGTTCTTCTACAGGTTCTTCTAGAGAAATGAATCATCCATTGAATACCTTACCAGATAACTGGGTGGGATCTGTGGAATTTCTTGAGCCATTCTGATAGTAGGTCTGCATAAAATTTAAGATCTTATAAAATTCTAATCACTGGATTAGAGATATTTTATGTTGTTTGTTTGTTCTTTCTGTAAGTATGAATGCCTAGTTAAGCAATAGGATTGGGACAAAGTATGTAAATGGTTTAGTTGGAGAAATATCAGGGGTGGATTCATATCTGATTCAGAGTAGTAGTGTTCTTGTTCTTGTCATATCTGAACATAGAAATATGAGTTCGGAGATTACTGAAATTATTAGTTAGGATTTCCTTCATTTATAACTTGTGTTTGTGTTTGAATTGATACCTCCCTGCATTTTTGGTGCCTGATTGAATCTGTAGCTCCAAGGTTACACTTGAATTGACATCTCCTTACAATGTTGTAGCTGAGTTATCTTTGTGCTTTCAATAATACTTCAATGCTCATAATTTGTTACAGCCTTACAGAGTGCCGAGTTCATATTATAGCCTGTAATCTAGGCTTTGGTTAGAAATATTGTAGGCTTAGTCTTTAGCTGTTTATTTATTACCTGGAAAGTGGCGTTGCCAGCAGCTATTTATTGTTAGTATGCATATCTTAATCCACCAGGCTCCACCATCTAAAATAGAACAAGAACCTTGACTGCTCCCAAAGCCAACATACTAGTCTGTTACCAAAACTAGAGGACAAGAAGCTCTTTAGTTAGGCTTCCGTCACTGGAGAAAAAGACATTAGAGTGCAGACAATCTGAATAAAAAAGAAGTTAATTTTTCCTAATTCCAAAGCATAACCTTAGCCTTGGACTTGTGTTCCGACATTTAAATCCAATGGAACCGTAGGACTTGTTTTTAAACAATTACAAAGAGAAAAAAGAAAAAAAGTGAATGGATCGATATGTAAGAGTCAGTAAATTTGCTTTGTTGCGCATCAAATTTGGCTGGATTATCTACTGTTTCCAAGGCATACAGTGTTGAATATTCAACACCAACTTAGTCAAGTGTTCACATCTATCTAAATTAACCTAGAAATATCTAGGATGTCTAGAGTCAATGTTAGACAATTAACATGTGTAAAATGAGTGTTCTAGAATTAGAGCGAGATCAAATAAGAATACTAGATTGTCTAGTAGTTGGTTTGGTGGAAACCTCCATGGTAGGTAAGCCTCCATAGGCATAGTTGTTAGCCTCCATAGGCATAGTTCTCTTCTTCTTTTTGTAGCCTATAAATAGGCATGTTGTATTCATTTGTAAGTAAGGTAGCAAGAATCAATCAATACAAAGTTCAAGTTACAAAGTCCTTGCTTCCACCCTTCACTACTAGAGCTCTAGGAGCTCTATACGAGCAACACCACGATGCTCGTATATCTCCGAAAAATATTATCAAGGTTTCTAAGTTCTTGATAAGAGTATAAATCAAGGTTTCTAAGTTCTTGATAAGAGTAAAAAAAAAACAGAGCCATTACAAATTACGGGGGAGTGTTGGAATTACCTAATTTTTAATGTCCAAATGAAGTCTAAATGGGTTTACAGGTGTTTGTTTAAATACGTACAAACCAAAGTGTGACAATTATGTCATAGCGTGGCAAATCATTACGAATTCAGAAATGTGGCAAAATCTGGATAAAGTGGCAAATTTGTAACATCAAATAACAAGAAGAAAAATAGTTAGAGCTTGTGGCAGAAGCTTGACGAAATGAAAGATTGTGAGAGAATCTGGATAACCAAAGAAGTGTTACAGTTTTGAACAAAAGCGTGGCTGGAACAAAGATGAATAGAAGAAGAAAAAACAAAAAATGTTGTGAAGAAACGGAAGCAATCACCAAGTGGTGATGAGATAGAGAACAAAAAAAGTGGGTGAAAATCCTATGAGTTGTCTAAAGAGTACAAGTATTTTTTTGAAACGAAGAGGACCGTAATGTCCCTAAACTACGATGGAACCAGTATGTTCTAAAACTACGAAGAGGACCGTAATGTCCCTAAACTACGAAGAGGACCATAATGTCCTTAAACTTCCGAAGAGGACCGAAACATCCTTAAACTATGAAGAGGACCGAAACATCCTTAAACTATGAAGGGGACCGAAACGTCTACGATAAAGAGAAGTTGAAAAGTAGGTGTTGAGGGGGAGTGTTGAATATTCAACACCAACTTAGTCAAGTGTTCACATCTATCTAAATTAACCTAGAAATATCTAGGATGTCTAGAGTCAATGTTAGACAATTAACATGTGTAAAATGAGTGTTCTAGAATTAGACAGATCAAATAAGAATACTAGATTGTCTAGTAGTTGGTTTGGTGGAAACCTCCATGGTAGGTAAGCCTCCATAGGCATAGTTGTTAGCCTCCATAGGCATAGTTCTCTTCTTCTTTTTGTAGCCTATAAATAGGCATGTTGTATTCATTTGTAAGTAAGGTAGCAAGAATCAATCAATACAAAGTTCAAGTTACAAAGTCCTTGCTTCCACCCTTCACTACTAGAGCTCTAGGAGCTCTATACGAGCAACACCACGATGCTCGTATATCTTCGAAAAATATTATCAAGGTTTCTAAGTTCTTGATAAGAGTATAAATTTTAACTTGATATCAAAAAAAAAAAAACAGAGCCATTACAAATTACGGGGGAGTGTTGGAATTACCTAATTTGTAATGTCCAAATGAAGTCTAAATGGGTTTACATGTGTTTGTTTAAATACGTACAAACCAAAGTGTGACAATTATGTCATAGCGTGGCAAATCTGTTACGAATTCAGAAATGTGGCAAATCTGGATAAAGTGGCAAATTTGTAACAGCAAATAACAAGAAAAAGAATAGTTAGAGCTTGTGGCAGAAGCTTGACGAAATGAAAGATTGTGAGAGAATCTTGAAAAACAAAAGAAGTGTGACGGTCTTCGAACCAAAAGCGTGACTGGAACAAAGATGAATAGAAGAAGAAACAACAAAAAATGTTGTGAAGAAACGGAAGCAATCACCAAGTGGTGATGAGATAGAGAACAACAAAAGTGGGTGAAAATCCTATGAGTTGTCTAAAGAGTACAAGAAGTATTTTACTGAAACGAAGAGGACCGCAATGTCCCTAAACTACGATGGAACCCGTATGTTCTAAAACTACGAAGAGGACCGTAATGTCCCTAAACTACGAAGAGGACCATAATGTCCTTAAACTTCCGAAGAGGACCGAAACGTCCTTAAACTATGAAGAGGACCGAAACATCCTTAAACTATGAAGGGGACCGAAACGTCTACGATAAAGAGAAGTTGAAAAGTAGGTGTTGAGGGGAGTGTTGAATATTCAACACCAACTTAGTCAAGTGTTCACATCTATCTAAATTAACCTAGAAATATCTAGGATGTCTAGAGTCAATGTTAGACAATTAACATGTGTAAAATGAGTGTTCTAGAATTAGACAGATCAAATAAGAATACTAGATTGTCTAGTAGTTGGTTTGGTGGAAACCTCCATGGTAGGTAAGCCTCCATAGGCATAGTTGTTAGCCTCCATAGGCATAGTTCTCTTCTTCTTTTTGTAGCCTATAAATAGGCATGTTGTATTCATTTGTAAGTAAGGTAGCAAGAATCAATCAATACAAAGTTCAAGTTACAAAGTCCTTGCTTCCACCCTTCACTACTAGAGCTCTAGGAGCTCTATACGAGCAACACCACGATGCTCGTATATCTCCGAAAAATATTATCAAGGTTTCTAAGTTCTTGATAAGAGTATAAATTTTAACTTACAGATTCTTCTTTATAATCAAGGGCTTTAGTTATTTAATTTTGAGTAGGACCATAAATTCAATTCTTCTTTCAATTTTGAGTATTGGTTGTCATGATCTTGCTAGAACATGTGTGATCAGTTAGTTACTCGCCGATGTGGTTTACAATTAGTTCTGAATTTGTGTACCATAATCATACATGTACATCTTTTGAGATATCTGTGCGTTTTTGTAATGTCTATATAGGTTCAAGGAGAAGCTAATTATACACAAACATACACACACATGAAGAGATATACCTAAAGATCAAGGACTAGTCATGGAGGCTCATGCTAAAGCAGAAGCGGTATGCAAGTAGAAGAACAAGCAAAGGAAAAATCACAATTGAAACAAATGTCCTAAACTGACAAGAATGCAAAACGCTGATTTAGCAGGTGAAGATCTTATGCCAAAATTACTTAAGTTTACTTTTATCTTTCAGTGTTGAGAATTTTATTCTCACGTGTTCATTCTCAACAATCATACCGCTCAGGAAAAAATTAGGATTATTGCGACTTACTTGTTGAAGTGTACAATTTTCTCTTATACTCTAATAGTTCTTTGTATGAGCATTCTTGTCATTGTTTTGATTCATGAGATTATCTATAATTTGGAAGTTCAGTTATCTGGTATAATATATTAACTAGTAATTACCACCACTGTTCTTCTTTAGCACTTCAGACTTTTTCAACATTTTTCTCTCTTCTTGAATATTACTTTTATTTCATCTATTATAGCTTTATCAGAGGCAAGTCCTCCCGCCATTTCTTCACAAACATTCCGACTGTCTCTGTTCTGTTGGCTCTACACTTAGCTTTTTATTCAAGGACTCAACCATTTTAGTTTTCCTATGTTTCATTTCCAATTCAATGTCTGATTTCAATTTTTTGATCTGAGATTTAGCTGCTTCCAGTTGAGAAACCATTATTGACTGATAAAATGTGAAATTAGAAAGAGAAGAAGCAATTTCACGAGCGGAAACAGGGAGATGAATATGATGGTGTTGTTCATGGTGCTGTTGATGATTTTGATTAAGATGTATACATGAGACTCCTTAACCCTAGGATCTCCACAACTACACCTACCGACTTGAATTCATCTCACAACATAGAGAATTGACTAACTTAGGCTCATCTTGTTCCCATAGAAAAATATTTATCCTGCCCATTTTTTAGCTTGAAACCACATCCCCAAAAGGGTTCCATCTTGGTGAGTGTTGGACTAATTTTTTGTAGGTCTTACTTGACCTTGTTTTTAGCTTTTACCTTGTTTTCTTGTAAAGCAGCTCTGAATTCCCTTTTAATGGTTTTGTTTGTCAATTTTTAACCACTGTATGTGATGTATTTTTGAATAGATATAAGTTTTCGAATATTTTTTTCTTTCTTCAGTATTGTTTAGTCAATGTGGCTAGTCATTGTAGTTTCTTCATTTAGAAGGTAAAACAGATCGTGTTTGTTAACATAATTATCAATAACTTGATTGCAGAAAACTGGCAATTCGAACAAAGAGTACGGAGTATGCATGTGTGCTTCTTCTTATTGTTTGTTAGCGGCACATCCTGGTTTGCTTATGGACTTCTTGGTCAAGATCCTTAAGTTGATGTAAGTGTGTTTGTCAAGTTTCTTAATATGAAATTTAACTTTCAGGTGTTTTGAATAAACTCTATAGGTGTTTTGAATCACAGGCTCTTTGACAATCATACACTATCTCTGATGGACCATAAACTGAATTTGTTGGTGTGTTCTGACATAAGCCGTTTATTTCATTTTTCGGAAGATGAATCTAATGTTTGTTGTTGTGTATGTGCCTCGCAGGTTTCCAGTGGTTTTGAATGTGGTTTAGGGGTACTGCACCTGATATTGTACACCCATATCTACAGAAATCCAGAAGGCAAAGCTGTTGGTGATTGGGCGAGTGTGATGGCTACTACTACTACTTGTAGTTTTACTGAAGAAGATGGATCCCTAGTATGCAATTTGAAAGTGAAAGTTGTTGATGAAGAATTAATGAGAATCATGAATCAACAAAAACCATTTAAAGGACCATAAATGTTAACTTGACCCATCTGTTTGACTTCTCAGAAATGTACCTTGTAGACTGATATTGTAATTTTATTTTGGTATAAAATAAAATAATTCCAAAAATAAATAAAATAATAATAATAATTAAGAATGTTATAGCTGCTTGATACATTTATATATCAGCGGCTGTGATATTGTCTACTCTCTTGAGTATAGTAGTTCTGTTGAGCATGGTAATTCTGCTGGGAATGGTAGTTCTGTTGAGGACTGTAATCTGCCTCAGACAATAAAAAGTTTTTCAAAAGCCATCCTTCTGGTTCCTCGAGGAATAGGTTTCTGTCGATATAAGTTTTAAGTTGCACGATGACTGGTTTCAGATTTGGATCTTGTTTTGATTCCAGGGCCTCCACAAAGCTGCGAGATATAACATTTAGTATCTTCTGGAACTGAGTTTTGTATTTCCTGAAGAGTGCAAAACCTGCCATTTCCAGGAAGCTGTTCAGAGCTACTGCAGTGCATATGTTGGCTTCCCTTGAATTCAACAACCTGGCAATCCATGCCCAACCTTCCTCGAGACCATGTAGGTTTCGGAAACCGCTAACTTCCGTCTGAACTAGCGCTCCGTAGAGTTTCATATAAGATGCCACTCCTTCCAAATAACTTTCAAGGCTTTCTGCAGCTTTATTCCCATCTTCTTCTCGGAAACCCATCAGTTTAGAGTAGTCTTCTTTAGATAATGCTGACTTTGAGTAAACTAGATGCTTTGGATCAGTGTATATGCAAGCCTTATGGAGCTCCGCGAGAAGAAGATCCATCGCAAGTTGAGCCTGTGAAGTAACAAGAACAATGACATGCCCATACGCAAATGCAGTACTGTTAAAGTTTGCCCTCTGGTTTGAGCATTGAGACACAAGCTTCTTTGCGAATATAGCAGCGCTAATTAATTGAGGGCATAGTAGAGGATCATTAAGAAGTTTAATCAGTTCACTTGCTCTTCCTAAGACACTGTCTATACTCCCGGATATCTGCCTTATACTCCGACCAATTTCCAACTCCTGACTACGGAAAGCCCGACTAGAAGTCGTTCTGAAAGCCTGGATTTTTTCATCAGTTTCCTTTAGAAGCCTCTCTTCACGTAAAGCTTGTTCCTTGAACTTTTGAAGCATTTCTTCACGTAAAGCTTGTTCCTTCAACTTTTGAAGCCTCTCTTCATGTACAGCTTGTTCTTCTCTTCTAGCTTCCTCCAGTGCAGCAGCAGCAACAGCATTTTGTATTTTCCGCTCTTCAATCTGTGACTGCCTCTGCACTGCTAATAAGTGGTTCTCCCTTTCTTCTGCAATTGCGCGACAATGCTGCATATCCGACTGTCTGTCTAGCTCCCTTTGATAATCTCCATCCTTTTCAAGCTGGCTGAGTAGAGAAGCTGACCTCTCATACTCATGCATCAAATCAGTTTGTAACTGTTTCACTTTGTTCCTGATTTTCTCTTTAGTCCCTTGATGGCGCCGTTCATGCTCCAGTTCAGCTAAAACACAATCCATCAATTGCGACTGGTTGTCTTCATCATCATCATCCCCGGAGCTTTCATAATCAGGTACTCCCATCACAAAACCCGTCTGCCTCTGACCAACCACTTTCTCACTGTGAACTTGTTTAGTTGTAGCCAAAGGTACAATGAGATAAGAGGAAGCTGGAGATGAAGTGCCATTGAGTTTGAGGTTCAAAGAATTTAATTCAGATAATAGGGAATCTAAATTCCAGTTTGGATCAGGGTCTGGTGTTATTATTACTCCATTATTCGCAATAATACAAGGTAGTTCCAATTTTATTGCTCCCATTGTGTATTAGAATAAGCTGATCTCAACAACAACGAACCCTATAAAAAGAAGAATGCAATACGGAGATTGCACGGATGCGAAACAAAGAAAGGGGGTGCCAGTTTATATATAGGCAGGCTCAAAATAGATTCCTAAAATAACTAGATTTCTAAATCAAAGACACTAAAAATAAGTTTCCTAGAAGTTCACCATCCCCCTTAGGAACGGACTCCGACTGATCGGCCATGGTTAACTGCTGTTTCCTTTTCCATGTTTTGGATGGTTCAATTTTATTTTATTTTTAATTATCAAAGTGTGTTCAATAAAAGTGTTGAGCCAAAAGACTCGATAACACAAGAAGTGGTAACAAAACATGGTTACAACAGACCCAAGAGATGCACCCGTCCGTAACCAGAAAAACTCCACAGCAATAATAACAAGCAGCTTACAGTAGGATTAATGGGTGAATTCCTAGCTAACAAAACTACCAAAGACCTGACTAACTCAACTTTTAAGTTGATAAAGATTAATGTCCAGGAACATAGTTTTGGAACACTGACCCTGATCCCTGCACAGCATCCACATCCAAGGAATACATAACACCTTTGTAGACCATTAAGATGCTTCAGTGAAGCCGAACTATCAAACACACCAACATTGACTTAGATGATTTTTCACAAGCTATAATGCCAGACTTAAAATACCAGCAGTGTCGCACACTATGATCCAAGCACAACAAGAGCAACTGCTAGGACAAAGATAACCTGAACACTACTCTGCACAGAGTTTGCAGGAAATAAATTTGGAAATCTGAAGTACAACAACACTTGGAAATGCAATTAGCAAACCGACAAATTCCTCATGTACACATCTCAACCCAGAAATGCATCAATTTTCAATCAATGAGAACCGGCAGCTTGCAAACAAGAACTGAACAGCTTAATATACCTGAAGGACAGCATTTTGAAACACTAAATCCAAGCATTTGAATAAGAATCAGTTTCTGAAATTCCACTTGATTTTGACCAGAACCACATAAAGAAAGAATCAAAGAACCTCATTTCACCATTAGGTAGCAATCTTGATCACGGTGTCGGTAAACTCCCACAATAGATGGGTTGCAAGATTAGAAAGTAAGTTTCAAATTCAACAATGGAAGCATGAAATATTTTGTCTACAGTTTCTTGGATACCAGATGCGAAGACCATTTTTTTTTTACTCAGCTATAAGCAACCAGAAAGCTCAAATAAACAGGATGTAATGTAAGAACTTATCTAAACTCAATCATAAAAACCTTTGCATCTAGAGAGGAGGAGATCTAGTAAAAGCAGATGTCAGATGGTGCTGGCGGGCTGGGCTGTCTCAGCTTTGCCTTTGTCAAAATAAATTTTTATTTCAAACTTAATGGCTAAAGAAAACTCAATCACACAAGAAGTGCTAATGAAACATATTTACAAGTTACAACAGACCCCAAGAGATGAACCTTTCTGTAACCAGAAAAATTGGCAACACAGATTTCATCAGACGCCGAAAGATGCACCCGTGACATTAGATTTCCTTTTTCATGCGAACTTTCCAACAACAGTCAACTACCTTGTTACTATTTCTATTTAGAAAATTAAGAGACATAACAATCCAAAAACAAAAGGGGTAATCTAGCTTTAATATCAGTCATAACATTTTGCGCCATGAGCTAAACAAGCTAGGGTTGCTTTTCTCCTGAATTGTGACTACCATTATATCAGTTACTAAATTGGAGACTCAATACATATTTAGTTAGTCAATACAATCCAATTTACCAGTTTTCCGTTTCATGTGTGCAAAATTAGAGGAGGGCCAGGAGGCTAGGCTAAAAGGAGATGCAAAATTGCAATGCCTAGTCAAAAAAGTGAAGGCCACTTACTTACACAACAATATATCACTTGGCAGTTTGATCTTCATAGCTGGAAGTTGAAGCTGGAAGGAAAAAAGGATCTTTCCCATTTTGGTAGATATCGAATAACTGCATGGAGTATCTTCTAGCCAACCTCTTGCAGTCGATGATCGCTTCAGAATCGAATATCTCCAACTCGTTCACGGACTTTTTTACGTCACCTTTGCAGTCCTCAGCCATTAGAAACTTAGCCAAAGTAGTACACCTGTTAAGAGATAATATCAATCTATGCTAAAAGTGTATGAAAATGGAAAACCAAGAAAAGATACTACTGTTGATTCTTCTCATTTTCATTTTTGTACTTGGAAATAAGTATGAACATTTTGCTGGCTGGCATTCCTTCCCTGTGCACGTGCAGTCACGAACAAGGAAAAAGCTTTCTCCCGCCATTCACATGACAACTACCAAAGGCAGCAAATATTTTATCAGACAATCATGGAAAATTCGACTGCTAAACTTTCGTTTGCCACCAAACTCTGATGATAATCCATATACAAAGTCCACAGTGCAGCTACTGAAATTTCATATTGACGAGTGAGGCAATGTCCACGGCAATTGAAACTAGTTACAGGATCATCTAATTTATATCTCCACTAAATGTAATGAGAATTCACAACCACAAGTTTTCAGTAAATATGTTATATTTTGACTGCGAAATGAGAAAAGAGCTAATGTATGATATGATCATTTCTGTTGGACGCCTTTTGATTCCAAAGTATAAAATTAAGCCTTCGGACATTATGATGTATGTACAAGTACTAATGCTCTAACTACTGGAAGAATCAGAGGATACCTTGTAGACCCAAATATTAAATGAATTGTGTAATCTATATGATATGGTTAATTAAGATACTCAAAAACAACCAATAAATTCGACAGTTGAAAATGAAAAGAGTAGATGCAGTAGTAATTGAACATAGACCGTATTTAAATGTAAACCAACAAGCTTACAAATTCTTGTAACATTGAAGAAGACAATGTATTGTAACTGCAAAATCAGTAATTTAATGCAGTTTTAAGTATAATAGAATTGGAAATGCAAGAGAGGTGCATAGAATTCTTAATATACCTGAGAGTGTCACTGTCAAAGAACTACCCCTTTGCTGATATTTCATCTTCGGATATTTCCTATCGATATAGAGCACAAACAGCTTTCATACAGAGCTCAGTATCCTTCTTGAATGAAGAAAGCATATCAGGCTCAGATTTCCATTTCATTTCTTCTTTGTCATTCCTATTCCTATATTTCATCGACAGCATATCCATAAGTGCACCAAGAGAATTTTTGAATCAACGGGACTATCAGAATCTTCAGATTCACCAAGACTTTCACTACTGTCGTCATCTGAGACCAAGTTAGCCAAAGGCTCCTTACTCATTTCCAGATGATCTTGAGAGGACGATCCATGTCGAGAAGGTCTCTTCGACGAACTTTCCCGACCCTTCCCTTCTGCAATGTTTTCACCCCTACTTAATAAATGTAGACTTCCAGAAGGAAATTCTGACTCTGATTCATTTTGTTTATTGACGCCAATGTCACACACATTCAGCACCTTCTCTTTGGTTTTACACTCATACACATGAGAATCCTTCCTCCCATCACTACTGGTTCCAGCATTAAGTTTGCTCTTGTTGCTTTCATCTGTTGGCTTTTCACCACTTTGAGTAATGTCATTTTGCAAATCCCGCACTTTGGACTCTACCCTTTCAGAACTAGGTAATTCTACACATCTCATTATTGAACTTTCCTTTCCACTTCTAAGGACTAGGCTCTCCAAATTTGAAATGCGAGAGTCTACACAACCTGCCATTGTTAAATTGCCATTTTCCATCCTTGGGACTACCAAATTCGAAATGCGAGGAGCTACACTTCCCGCAGTTGTTGAGTTTTTACTTTCCATCCTCAGGAGTTGGCTCTCCAACTTCGAAATGCGAGGAGCTACACTTCCCGCAGTTGTTGAGTTTTTACTTTCCATCCTCAGGAGTTGGCTCTCCAACTTCGAAATGCGAGGAGCTACACTTCCCACAGTTGTTGAATTTTCACTTCCCATCCTCAAGACTTGGCTCTCCAACTTCGAAATGCGAGACTCTACACATTCTGCCATTTGTTGAATTTTTATTTTCCTTCCTGTGGACTTGACTCTCCAGATAAGATAAACATTCAGTTGCATATGCGGGTGTTCTTTCAGTCTCATCGGTAGCAGCAGTCTTTCTAGTTTCTACCTCGGCTAATTTACCCTGGAGTTTAGTGCACTCCACTATCTTCTTCTCAAGATCCACACTCATACTCTCAAGCTCCAATTCCTTCTTCTCAAGCTGCACAGACAATTCAATACACTTAGTCTTATAATGCTCCAGAGACTCCAATTCAACTGCAGGTTCCCTAGATCCTGTCAATGATTCTAGTTCTCCAGACATTCTTTCGGCATATCATCAGAACCACCTTCTATAATTGTATCAGCTGGAGAGAGAAAATTCCCAATTAGTCTCTGGGGATTTATTCGGTGGGAGACTTAACAGATGCAAGTATGAAATTTCTCAACATGTAAACATGTAAGCAAACGAAACGAATAACAACAAGATTGAAAATCACTAAAATGAAGATACATTGAAACAGGGAGAAATGTATGTTAAGAGTTACTCACAATCACAGTTATCATCAGTGGCTGGTTGATTACTTGTGTACTTTCGACGTGTCTCCTCTTTGCCCCAATTTTGGCAGAACCACCAGCTACAATTGTATCACCATTTCCACTTGACTTCTTCTTCTTTTTCATCTTATTTGAAGTGATCAAAGAAGGTTTTTGTATTAAAAAATCTGTAAAATCAAGTCTTCCAGACCATTCCGTTTATTTCGACTTTTTTCCTCTTGGACCCAACATTGGCAGAGCCACCTTGTATATCAGCTGAACATATAGAAAATTCCCAATTAGTTCCAAAATTTGCAATGATTATTACTCTTCCTTTCTATCAACCAAACTAATAATTTGGAAATCCTAAATCACCATACAATTACAGGTTTCCTAATTCCAATTTTGGCACTGGAATTCCCAATTAGTTAGACAATGCAGTGATCCTTAAGGGAGACTTAAATCAACAGATGAAATTTCTCAATTACTTATCATAATTCAAAGCAAATGAAACGAAACATTAAATCAAAGATAGATTGACAAATGAATGTAAGAATTATTAAACCAGAACCTGCACCCTCACCGTCTCCACTTCTCTTCTTCTTCTTCTTCTTATACTCAGCAAAATAATTGTAATGTTTTTCACAGCGATTGGTCTTGGGAACCCTAGCACCATCAGCAGCAGCAGCAGAACCATAACTCATTCCAAAATTACTGCATCTCCATCCTTTACCATTAGCATGACAACAACGCTCTTCATCTGGAGGTGCCAGCTTCTTCTTCTCCATCTGAGTCTACGGTAGAAAAAAAAAATCAAAATCAAAATCAATTTTGCCCTAGAAATGAAGTGAATCTACACTCAACATTTATGAACCCACTAGTAAAGAGTACTACCGGTTAGGCGTGCCATACGAGGGGCTTTTTAGTCATAAGCTGATCTCGCATATCTCATATGATGGAATCAATGACGTCACAAGTAAAATGTGAAACCTATGCGAAATTCAAGAGCTCATGCGAAAAGATCCAATATAAACGTGCGAAGACATCACAAGTCAGATCAATAATAGGGACTTTATTAGCTGATATATGTGACGGACAGTTAAGAGTGTCAAAGTTTTGATATGTGAGGAGGTCTAGTAATTCCGGATGCTTTGTCAAAATAAAAATTTATTTCAAACTTTACAATGGCTTAAGAAAACTCAGTCATTCAAGAAATGGTAATGAAACATAAATCCAACAGACCCTAAGAAATGCACTCGTCGTAACCAGAAAAACAAGTAAACTAGATCTAAACAAGTAAATTTAGGTTGCATCCCGACTAGATTTCACTGTCCAGTCCCTAATCTTATGGGGCGCCCAAAACGACATCTAAGAATATATAGAGCTTCTTACCAGGTGAGCGTCAAGTATAAATGTCTCTCTCACCTTCCTCGGCCATCAATTTTTGATGCACCTCTTTCATTTATTTCTTGAAATGTGGTCAGGTTGATTCCTCCTCCTACTGGAAAATTAAATGTTGTGGATATTTCTTCCTTCAAATGTTGTGCACAATACTAGCAAACATCCTTAACATTTTTACAGTGTTAAATAGATTTTTTTTTTAAGAAAACTTAGGCAGTGCCTAAGATAAATTGCATAAAAGGTTGCTGGTGGTGTCAATGTTTAGCCAAACATCTGACCCACTGCTGAAATTCTTACAAGCCAATGTCAGGTTTAAAGCATGTAAATTTTGGGTTCTATGGAGTATTTTAAGACCCGTTAAAATAAAAGTTACAGGTTTGATGTTTAAAGAGATTTTCTCATTCATAGGCTGCTTTTCCTTGTGAAAGTTCATGCTAAAGCGTCCTTTGATAGCTTTGATGTAGAGGGAATTAAATTGTTCCAGGGTTTCATTGTTTTCAGCATGTATCTCAATATTCATGTGTTGTTGTGCCTCAGCCCAAGCAAAAGCTATATCAGCTCCTCTTGTTGCTCCTCCTGCGCCCCATTGACCTGTGTGTCCTCTGCTATCAACATATTTTCCTGCAAAGTCAGTAATAGTTAGAGCAAAGAAAAATTGAAAGCTGGTAGGATCTTGTATTGTACAGATTTTGATTATGTAACTAAAAAACTGTTTTTTCTAAGGATTCTGAACCATCTGATAAGCAGTAGTTTCAGTTGTTTGAGAACCAATGCCAGAGATATGTCCCTGAGAGTTCAGAACATGATGAAGCAAATTGTGAATTCTGTTGTAGTCACATAGATGTTGCTTGATGCTAATAGAGGTGTTCTTAGAGTTTGGTGTGATATTTTGAAAGACTAGATCACATCTAGCCTTCCAAATAAACCAGCAGATAGTAGCATAATTGTTGATATTGTCCTTGTTGCTTGTGTGATGAAACCAGGTATTGAACCATTCCATGAAAGAAGTTTGATGATCAAACAGACCATGTCTTTCACTTAATAAGGCCTGCCAGGCTTCAGTAGCAGCTGGGCAGTTGAGAAACAGATGTGTCATTGTTTCCTCCCGCTGTTGCAAATTTTGCAAATAGGATCTATATAATGAATAATGCTTGTAGTTTTAGCATTAGTTGGGAGGATTTCATGAGAACATTTTCATAAGAAGATTCTGATGGCAGGAGAAACTTCTAGTTTCCATATAGCTTCCCAATCTCTTGTTGCTTGGTCATTACTATAAAGGTTCTCAATTTTGGCCTTGTACAAGGCTTTGACAGAGAATTTGCCTGTGTTGTTGAGATTCCATTGAATGATGTCTTCCTCCCTTGGGTGAATGACCAGATCAGTGATGGCTTGAGCAGTCTCAGGACTAAAGATTTGTTGGATAAGCTAGAGATTGCAAACCTTATGATGTGTCATTAAATGAGCTAGTAACTGAATATTATTGGGGCAGTGAGCAGGTTTGGTGAGCTTCCCAGAAGAGTTTGGCATCCATATATCCTCCCATATTCTTATTTTGTTTCCATTGCCTATTCTCCAAGAACAATGTTGCTGAATGTTTTGAATACCTTGAAGTACCCCTTTCCACATCCAAGAATCTCCATCTTTAGCTTTGGTGTTCATATTCAGAACATTTCTCCCAAGTAAGTATTTAGCATCCATCATTTTGAACCAAAGAGAATCTTTATCATGTTATATCTCCATCTTATTTTTGTTATCATGGAGATATTGAAGAGTTCCATGTTCATGAAACCTAAACCTCCCAACTCATTGGGTTTGCAAAGGGTTGTCCAAGCTTTAGGATAGTAACAAGTGGGGTTTTCCAGGTTCTTTCCCTAGAAGAAATCCATTTGAAGCTTATTCATATCTTGAAAAGTTTGCTTTGGTATTATGAAGCAATTCATTTGGTATATACTAGTTGTTGAAGTGACATCTTTGATTAAGACTTCTCTTCCTGCTGGCTTTAAAGGAGAATTTTTCCAACTTGATAGCCTCACCTTCATTTTATCTACTCTAGGTCTGAATGAAAGAATCTTGCTTCTATGTGTGAATAGGGGGAGCCTAAATACTTGTCATGTAAGGGAAGAAGTTGAACTCCAAGCAGGGTGCAGATGGCAGGCATAAGAGCTGGGTCAGTGTCCTTGCTAAAGAAAATACCAGATTTATTAAAGTTGATGAGTTGACCTGAAGTATCTGCAAAAATGTTGAGGATGTCTTTGAGATTTTGATCTTCAGCGGAATTAGATTTAAAAAAAACCATGCAATCATCAGCAAAAAGAAGATGGCTTATTGGTGGAGCATTCTTGCAGATTTTGATTCCAGTAATAATGCCCAAATCTTCTGAGTGAGATAAAGTTCTAGAGAGAGCCTCCATACAAAATAGAAAAAGGTAAGGGGATAGAGGATCCCCTTGTCTCAGACCTCTAGAAGGATTAAAGAAATTATCAGGAGAACCATTTTTTAGGACAGCTGCAGAAGTGGTGGAGATGCATTGCATAATCTTGTTGCACCAGCATGAGTGGAAACCAATTTTTGTCATGATGATATGCAGGAATTTCCAATCAACTCTATCAAAGGCTTTAGCCATATCAATGTTTATCCCCATGCTTCCTTTATTACCTTTGACCCACTACAAGAAAACTTGGCTTTAACAACTATTTTCTTAGCAACTACAATGACTGGAACTCTTCAGCAACAATCTTTTGTAACTAAAAACAACTTCGGTTGGCAGAAACCTCTAACCACCAACTTTTAAGCAATGATGGCTGTCGGAAGTCTTTAATGACAACAATTTAACAACTAAAATATCATATTTGTTGTTATTAGCCTCCAGACACTAAGATTAGGTAACCAAAATACACTTTGGAAGGTATATATTTTTTGTCACTCGTCTTGCCCACCAAAAAAATATGTTGGTAGACACCTAAACTAACCATCAAGTTATTTGCATCGATAGTAGATTTTAGTGACGCGAGTTTGGCAACCATAAAGTACAGTAGAAGGTAAAAACTTCAACCCACTGTGTGTAGCCTCCAAGTTATCTGCTAGTAGACACTTATACCAACTCAGCAGTTCATTGGTGCGGTTAGTAGCTTTCAGCCACCATGGTATGACAACTACTAAGGTTGATAGCTTATTAAGCCTCCAAAGACATTAACGTCTAAAAGGTTATTTATTTTATGCATGATGTCTATAACGTAACTAAGGAAAATACGAGTCAATCCCACATGAAGTTAGATTGGTGAAACGAAAATTTTAAGTTCTATTGTACTAATTTCGATGATGTATCATGCTAAGTTTGACGTCAAAACCCTCCCAAAGCTTCTTGGTTCATAGTTTCTATGCTGTTATACCATATTTGAACTTCGAATCGACTCTGAGCTTCATATTTATCGATTTTGATGATATAGCATGCTACGTTTGAAGTCAGAACCCTCCCAGTGCTTCTTGGTTCATAGTTTCTATGTCGTTATACCATATTTGAAGTTCGAATCGACTTTGAGCTTCATATTTATCAATTTTAATGATATGTCATTCTACGTTTGAAGTCAGAACCCTCATAGAGCTTATTGGTTCATAGTTTCTATGTCGTTATACCATATTTAAAGTTCGAATCGACTCTAAGCTTCATATTTATCGATTTCGATGATGTATGATGCCAAGTTTGAAGTCAGAAGTCACCCAGAGATTCTTGGTTCATAGTTTGTATGCCGTTATACCACATTTAAAGTTCAAATCAACACTTGAGTTTCATATTTATCGATTTCGATGATGTACCCTGCTAAGTTTGAAGTCAGAACCCATCCGAAGCTTCGTGGTCCATCTTTAGTCTAGTAATCTTATAACCTGAGTCTACCAATGTGAACTAAATCTACTTTATGACCTGTATGACTAGTCGAAATTACTTCATGACCCATGCGACTAGTTGAAATTCAAACCGGAAGCAAAAAGAGAAAGCACAAAAACACAAAGAGAAAGCACAAAGAGCTTCATATATATATATATATATATATCGATTTCAATGGTGTATCCTGCTAACCCGAGTCTTCTAGTGTGAACTAAAGGTACTTCATGACCTGCATGACTAGTCGAAATTGCTTCATGACCTATGTGACTAGTCGAAATACTAACCGGAAGCACAAAGAGAAAGCACAAAGAAAACACATATTCTTCACGATCCGTATGAGGCTCCCAAACTAAATCTACGCCGTCTAAATATTTTCCCAATCTGTATGACCTTCTTTAGCTTCTATATCCACCGTCCAAAAATTTATTCTAGAAAACCTAAAGATTTTTTTCAGCTCACTTTCACTTTCCCTTCCTATTTTTTCTGTTTCTTTCTCTAGCTGCGGCCATCTTCTTTCTTAATCCATCCTCCTTCATTCACCAGATCTACTGGATGGCTTTCCGTTTACTCCCAACAACTTCCAATTAATATTCACAAATCATATATACTAGATTCATACCGATTCGATTAGGATAGTAGATATGATTATTGGTTTTGTTAACAAAGAATAAAGATGAAGAAAAGTTGATGGGGTTCATGTGATGAAATTGAACTGAGTTGCTGCCATGGATGATTGCGAACGAATTGAAGATGGGTTTGATTTTTATTGTGATGGAATATGATTGGTGATGCAAATTACAGATCGAGAGAGTTAGTTGAAGTTCATGGCAGTGACGAAGATGGTGGTGGTCGTTAATGGCAGAAATTGAATTAGGGTATGCTGTGAATATCAGAGGAGGATTTTCTGATTCTTGTTGGTCCTGTGATGGTTATATTCGAGATGGGTTTTGGTGATTGATTTCAGTTGTGGTAGAAGATGGTTGTTTTGATAATTCTGGAAGTTGTAGAAGAGAGGAAGAAATGGGTTTTTGATTTTGTAGAAAATTAAAGAAATCTTCACATACTCTCAGAAATTTGCTCTAACAATTTCTCAATCCAAGATTAATCAAATCTCCTTCCCCTTCCCCTTCTCAATCAATCAATTTCTTCAAAGTTTTTAGCTCATCTAATCGGTATGTACTTCAAAGTTTTCACATTTTTATTCCCAGTTAATCTCTTCAATTCGATCTATCACTTAGTCATTTGATCTGATATTTAAATTGAATTCATATTTGTAATCAGTGAATCTAAATCTACATTACAGATCGACCTCCGGGTGTGAAATTTGTGGAAGAAGATGAGATTGTTGTTGATGTTGTATAGATGTTCATCAAGGTAAGTAGAAAACCTTAAATTTGTTTTCGTTTTCGGTTTTTTTTTATTTTTTTTTTACTTGTTTGATTTAAGATTAGGATTTAAAAGTTGTGTTGTTTCAGTCAATCTCTAAACTCTTATTTCCATTCATGATTATTGTTTTCTGTTTGTTGGATTTGATGTTTACAAGCGTCAAATACGTGATGGATAGATGTTAGTTTTAGAAGGGATTCAATAATTTTGAATCTTAATTTTGGCTTTTGGCAATGTTTCAGATGGAGAAGCTAGTTTTCACAACTAATGTATCCCCTAAATAACAAATAGCTCAGTTTTAAACTGAGGCATTGCAAGGTTTTGGGAGGGTTCCCTGAGTGTGGAAGCGACTATAAAGATTATACACCTTGCACTGATCCAAGGGTATTGCCAAAACACTACTTTTTTCTCTTTTGTCGATAAAATCAGTTATATTAGAAGCACACAGATGGATCAAATCAGTAAAAACTTGTTGCAGTGAGCTAAGTTTTTGCTGATCCGAGCTCAGCAACACTTGTAGTAAATTTAGTTTTCTAACCTATGTTTGTTACTACATAGGTGGCGGAAATATAGTCTCCATCGCCTTTCATTTTTCGAACGTCATTGCCCACCAATCTTCGAAAGGAAAGAATGCTTAGTGCCCCCGCCAGATGGTTACAAATCACCGATTAAGTGGCCTAAGAGTAAAGATGAATGTTGGTATAGGTAATATTTCGGTTGATCAATATTAGTTTCATGAATATTGATTTCTCATTTGTTTGTCTGCAGAAATGTATTATTTTTGTATTATGGTAGTGCTAGTCGTTCAGTTGATGATTGATTTCTCATTTTGTTTGTCTGCAGAAATGTACCTTACAATTGGATTAACAAGCAGAAATCTAATCAGAACTGGCTAAGGAAACAAGGAGAAAAGTTCTTTTTCCCTGGAGGAGGTACCATTTTTCCCAGGGGTGTTAGTGCATATGTTGATTTGATGACAGATTTGATCCCTGGGATGAAAGATGGAACCGTCCGAACTGCTCTTGATACTGGTTGTGGGGTGAGTCCTTGAATGATCTGATTTCTTTGTAGAATAGATAATTCACACTTACTATAAGTTACAGTTTAATTAGGTCAACAGTGTTTTGGATTTGTAAATACAAAGAACTTATAGGTAGGTTTTGCGTTAGTCTAACTAATATAAGACATTATCAGCCCGAATTATCGGTTCTCCAATTAATAAATTTCTTAGCCTCTTATTTTATTACCCAAAGTCTCATTTTCTTTAAGGCAGATCTTTCGGTTTAACATTATATTGGTGTTTTCACTGTCATAGGTTGCAAGTTGGGGTGGTGATTTGTTAGACCGAGGAATTTTAACCGTTTCTCTTGCCCCAAGAGATAATCACGAGGCTCAAGTTCAGTTTGCATTCGAACGTGGTATTCCAGCAATCTTGGGTATCATTTCTACCCAGCGGCTTCCTTTCCCGTCAAATTCGTTTGATATGGCTCACTGCTCACGATGCCTCATCCCATGGACAAAATTTGGTAATTATCTTTTGTCTCGGTGTCTACTTGTCTCCACCACCTATCTCTGTTTCTATGACTACTGTTCAACTCTTCTAATTCCTCAATTCTAGAATTTTCCTTTTCTCCTGCATGTCAATTGCTAAATAGCTTCCCATTTTCAGGTGGACTTTATCTTTTAGAAATACACTGTATGCTACGACCAGGCGGTTTCTGGATCTTATCTGGCCAGCCAGTGAACTACCAAAACCGATGGAGGGGATGAAACACGACAATGGAAGAGCAGAAATCAGATTATGATAAGTTACAGGATTATCTTACTTCTATGTGTTTCAAGCTATATAAACAAAAGGGAGATATTGATGTGTGGCAGAAATCTACTAATCCCAAATGTTATGATAAGCTTGCTAGCCCAGCTGTAAATTCGGTTGCTTTGAAACCTTTAGTTATTCGTTCCAGAGGATCTTACCAAGGTAAATCAATTTTTGGATTTTGTTTAAGCTACATATATTTTTTATTGTAATTTTGAAACCTTTAGCCGTTTGTTGGTATTCATTTTTTTCATTTTGTCAATTAGGTTGATGAAAAATCATATTGTATGTGGAAGATCTGTATTGATTGTTTGATTGGGTTTCATTTTTAATCCCTGTAGTGGGAAGACCTTGAGGAACACAATCATAGGGTAAAACCAAGCAATCAAGTGACAGAAGATTGATGAGGGTAAGACATGTTCATTAATTCAATGTTCTCTGTTTTAGTTTTCAGTTCGCATTTCAGTTTTGTTCTTATTATTTCTAATCGTACATACAGGTACTAGAAAAGGATTTAGCAATATGTTGGTTCTTCATTGCCTTAGGAAATAGATAATTGGTTTTATTTGAAGTGGTGAGAACCCAGTTAACCCTTTTGTTTATTCATATTACTTGTCTGGTGTTTGTTTTGGTTCTTAACATGGTGATAGTACTTTCTTCTTAATTGTTGTTGAGATGATTTTCAATTATCTATGTCATAGGCTGAAGTATTAAGAGGAAGTATTAACCTAAATGATATTCTTACAGTTGAACTAAGATGGCCACGAGGTGTATTTGAATGGTAGACGAAGCACAGGGAAAGGAAGATCTTTTACAGTGGCTGAATGACAAGGTACTTCTTGTGCTCATTTGAGTAGACCAAAAGTAGGCACTCTTGTACAATGTTAGTCTTGATTTTTTCATTTCTATTTATTAATAGCAGAAAGCTCTTTTACAGTGGCTGGATTTTCTTCATTTGTATGTATCTACTTGCTGAAGATGAAATTCCTACATAAAGGGTTTTTCCATAGGTGTTTGTTTTACGGATGGTAGAGAGCATTTACTCTTGGCTTCCTTGGGTTTATGTTAGTTTGGATTACGGGGTATTCTTTTTGAATTTGTGTGTTTTTTCTTGGTAATTTACGTTCACCATCACTAATTGCTTAACCCTATTGAATCTGCATCCCCTCAGCAGAACCAATCGCAAAATTCATGAGTTTATTTTATGGTAGAGTCGATGCTGGAGGGTATGTTACAGTACCAATCTGGTCGGATCAAGGGTTCAAATTCATCAAGGTATCATATCTGTATCCATCTCACAACCAATTTCTACAACTCTGCCACTCTGATCATGTTTTTTTTTTGCCTCCTATCAGTTTGTTTAAGTAAATGCTTGGTAAATTTACTAGATACGAAATAGAATATTTTGTCTTAAGATTCTGATGGTCCACTTCGGCTCTAATTTTTTCTTCCACTAGATTCACCACAAAGGATCTTTCACTGAGTAAGACCTCACTTTTCTATCTTAGTTGTATCGAATTTGTGATTCATATAGCTCATCATGTTGCCTAATTAAGGTTTATTTGGATTGTATCGAAAAATCCCCTTCCGCATTGAGTGTGAGTTCTGACATTTGGCCAGTAAACATGGAAAAATGCTCATGAGCAGGTGAGAAATGCATTGCTTTTGACCTGGAGGTTTCTTTTTTTTTTAGTTTATATGCGAGGTCAAAAAATTTGTTATTACAAACTAGGCGGGTGCAAATGTATCAACGGAGTCTTTTCAAACATGAACGGGCTGCTGCAGTGGAAAGAAAGAACTTAATGGTGAAGGTGGTTACAGAAGGACAAGGCCTCTTAGCTACACTGCAGGAAGCGTGCCGAGAGGAACGCACACATACCAGAGGAACAGGAGGACTATCAATGGTGAGAGCTTAGTAAGTACAAACCCATATCTAGGCTCTCAGCTGCTATCAATCCCTCACTGACAGCCTAGGTTCCGTGTGTCCTTGATGTCTTTTTAATGTACAATGAATATGGCTGTGAGCACACAAACATATTCATAGTTTTTTGTTGTCTTGGTGGTTAACCAGAAGACGTGGATGAATTGATGTCTTTTTAATGTATAATTAATATGGCTGTGAGCACACGAACATGTTCATAGTTTTTTGCTATCTTGGTGGTTAACCAGAAGACGGGGATGAATTTTGTAGTCGACTGTTTTGGGTATTTTAAACATTCATAATATGTAATGTATTATTTTCAAAATCAAATCCATATTTATTTTGGCATTATAATTATCTTGTAAATCACTCTCTAGCGGTTGAAATTCGTAGTTGGCTGAGGGCCTTCACCAAGTGCACGTCAATGGTCGAGTCTTATGTTGGTTGAATTCTTTACCAACGTACACCGAACAACTTAGCCAGCTAACTACTTTACCGCTAAAACCATCCACCAACTCAAATTTAGTGGATGTAACTCATGACCATCGAAACATTGGGTGGTAAAAGTCCTTAGCCAACGACATGAAACACCTTCACCAACATAAATTCAGTAAGTACAATCCTTTAGCAGCCAACAACATTAATAACTTGCCAACTCTACCGATGATGTATTAGTCTTCAGCAACAAACAATTTTGCAGGTGAAATGTTTCATCAACAAATGATTTTTGTTTCTACCAACTACATTCAGTAGTTACTGGAAAATTTTGTCGACTAAAACTTTCGTCGTTCCACTTAGTTGAAAGATATCTCTTCCAGCAGCGTGGTTGGTCCAGGTCTTTAGCAAATAAGCCTTCAGTCACACAGCATATCTTTTTCCATACTCGTTGCTAAAGATCTCCACCCGCCAAAACTGGACATGTACCAACTGAATCAGAGTAGTCGCTAAAGCTCAGTTTTCTTGTAGTGACCCCTCTTCTGGTTCTCATTGAATGAATAATTTCATGAGCAATAGATATGTTGTCAGCAATTT
Source organism: Papaver bracteatum (assembly GCA_023529315.1). Lineage (NCBI taxonomy): Eukaryota > Viridiplantae > Streptophyta > Magnoliopsida > Ranunculales > Papaveraceae > Papaver > Papaver bracteatum. Next base: position 77,317 of record JAJJWX010005001.1, read on the forward strand.
TTCTTCTAGGAAGGTAAGGGGATATAATTTTGTTTAGGTATGTTTTAATTCTTTGGGCTAGGAGTTTGGATATGATTTTGTAGGTGGTATTACAGAGGCTAATGGGTCTGAAATCACTAGGACAAGAAGGGTTATCAATTTTGGGTATTAAGGATATGAAAGTGGAGTTCATTTCTTTGAGGAGGTGCCCAGACAAGAAAAAATGCTGACCCATTTTGACCAAATCTTCTCCCACAATATCCCAGTTAGCTTGAAAAAATATTGGTGGGAATCCATCTGGACCTGGGGCTTTGTCTTTTGCAAAACTGAAGAGGATTGGATTGATTTATTGTTGGTCAGGGATTCTGTTGAGATTGTTGTTGTCAACTTCAGATATAGAGGTAGGAATGAGATTGATAATTTCATGATACATATCAGGAGTTTCAGCAGTAGCCATCTTGGCAAAATGATTGGTGAAGCATTTTTTTATTTCTTGGTGATCTTCAGTCCTGTTTCCAGCACCATCTTGTATAGAGTCTATCTTGTTCCTTCTTATTTTTCATTTTGTATCTCTGTGGAAGTAATTTGTATTCTTATCTCCCAGATTGATGAACTGATCTCTGCTTTTGGTTTTCCAGAACTTTTCTTCAATATCTTGCCAATCTCTGAGAACTTGCATAGCAATTTTTAGAGCTTGACTTCTATCATGTTTGAAGTAGTTATTTTATAACCAATTCAAATGTTGTTTGCTTTCTTCAATATTAGTTTTGATGTTGCCATACACCTCTTTATTCCAGACTTTTAGTTTCATCTTAATATCTTTGAGCTTTCTGGCTATGAGGAAAGCCCTTAATCCAGAGACATTTCTTTGCCAGCATTCAACAATAATATCCTTACACTTCTTATGATCCAACCAGGGACCAAAGAACTTGAAAGGTATTTTCCAAGTGCACCAAGTGGCATTAGTATTGAGAAGAATATGATGGTGATCAGAACCAGTAACTAGGAGGTTAGTAATAGTAGAGTTTGGGTAAAGGAGGAGCCAAGATTCAGTGGCTAGTCCTCTATCCAATCTATGCTCAGTAAGAGCAGCACCACTTCTCTTGTTAGACCAAGTAAAGGGGCAACCAGTACTACTTACATCAATTAAATCCAAGTCAATGATTTTGGTACTAAAGAGATTGGCTTCAACACTATCAAGTGGTTGTGTACTGTACTTTTCATTTTCATGCGGGATGAAATTGAAATCTCCAATGACCAGCCAAGGGAGGGAGTGTTTGTCAGCAGTGTACTCCAGAGTTTTCTAAGAAGAAATTTTTCTCTTAGTGTCAAAAGGATTTCCATAATAACCAGTAAAAAGACAAGGGGGACCACTAGTAGGCTTGATTATAGCATTGATATGGTTAATGGAGGAGTCCAGAATCTGAACATTGATGTTTTTTTTTCCATATCATTACTAGGCCTCCAGCAGTACCACTAGCCCCTCCAGGATTGACATGCCAATAATTCTGAATATTAAGCTGCTGCATAGTCTTTATGATTTTTCCATGTTTCTTCTTTGTTTCAGAGATGAAATAAATATTTGGATTGAATTTGTTTAACATGTCATTTAGGTAATTCTTGGTATGATTTTTCCCTAGTCCTTGACAGTTCCAAGCAATTGAAGTGAAGAACTGCCAAAAATAGGACACAGAGGGATATTTGGAGGCAGGTCTTCTATTAAGTGGATCATAGTATATTATTGAGAATCCATATAAAATGTTGTAATGGTGATGCTTGTTGTTTTTTTGGACATATCTGATAGCAATTTGAATCGTATTGACTGCATAGTGCTTGGAAGTATTAGCCTTATTCCATGAGTAGTTGTTGTGATTCCAGAGCTTGGTGGAGATGTGATTTACTTTAATTTGAAGTTCATTCATTGGTAGGATGTGGATCATGATGTCATAGTGCAGAATGATAATGACAATGCCTTTGTACTTGGAGAGAGGATTGTTGATTCTGGTTCATGAGTCTGAGAGTCGAGTTTGCACAAAACTCTTGGTGGGCCATTTCCTTGAGAGCGAGCCAAAAGAAGGAAGTTTGGCCCATACATCCTTTGAGTTAGAGACCTTTTGAATTGAAAGAATGCCATTCAGCATCTGAGTCATGGGATGAGTGGATATCTGAAAAATTTTGCATGAATGCCACCTGGAATAAGCAGTTCCACCTGTCAAGACCAACAGAAACAGAGTGAGATTGATTAAGCGTGTGAAGATAGTTATTCTGCTGCAAAAGAAATCATAATCAAAGGGCGGGAGAATTGAAAAAACAGGGCTAGAAGATGAAAAGAAAGATTTAGAGAGCAATTGATGGTATCGGGAACCGTCGCAATTTATTGGAGAACTCGACGAGACCATTGAACAGAAGGCCTTTAAAAGGTTGGTTTCTCTTTCTGGGAGAAAAACCAATTCATAATCCTTAGCAAGTTTTCCATCATAGACATTTCTGAGAATAGAATCTTCATGGCTGGGGAGCACAGTGACAATGATCGGAAAGGAAAACGAAAGATGAGTGAGGTGGAAAAAGATCCCTGCATTCACTGGTATCCTTATGAGCATAGTTTTCTTCGTCTGCCGTACGGAGAGGCGTTCCCTTAAGGTTGTGAATCTCCTGACTATGAGAAAAGTTTCGATTGGTACTTAAAGGATATGCAGCATATTATTGATGTAAAAATTGAGACCGAGATATTGTTGCACTGTTTCCCTCCCAGAGATGTGCATGAATTGCTGCTTGATTCACCAGTAAAAAGATTGGTTCAAGTCTTTAAACAGTCTAAGCTTGCAACTGTAACTCAAAATACAGGAAATCCTTTTGTTAGACCTGACTTGGGTATAGAGGAATGAGGTTGAAGAATTCCTGGTGCTAGTCATCATAGTGAAAATCTTGCTTTCTCAGAGACAAAGGGTCAAGTGAAAAAAAAAACCAGCGTCTTGGTTCTGATGATGATGACTGGGTTTTGTACGCCTATCATCCAAGGTTCGGACCTCTCGAAGTCCGTGAAGGAGTTGCAGTTGTTGAAGAATGTTTTCTCGTATCAGGAGTGAGTCGGGTTGGATTTCAATCTATCACCTTGCCTAGTGCTGCCAAATACATGGTTCGGTAATTGGAAGTGATACAATGGGGAAAAGAAGAGCCAATGCACTTTCCCGTCTTGGATGCACTCTGTCCTGCTACTGGTAGAATTGGTCGAGCAGTATTTTCTAGTCATGGTTCGTCCTCTTCCCAACCAGCTGCCGGTTCCGAGATTCCGGTGATTCCAAAGGATGCTGATGCTGACAATATTGGTTCTGGAGATGTGGAGCAGGAGGAGTTTGGAGGCGATCCATTGAAGGTGCATAATTTCCAACCAACTCGTCATTTGAATCACATCCAGACACGTAGTGTAAGCCAAGGAACCCAGAGTTAGACTCAGCAGAAGAGATGAAACGTGAGTTTCATAGAGATTTGTCTTTCTTTGGTCAGAACGCTGAGCAGGAGGCTCACTAGACTTCATGAGGTGAAATTGATCAACAGAGTGGGGAGAGACGTTAGGTTTTACAGGGAGGGTTTAGTTAAATTTCATTTTGGGTACTTTTACTTGTGTTTATTTTGGGTTTGAGATTGAAGATTCTTTTATTGTTGCTTTTATGAGAATGTGGATACTTTTTGATGTGGTGTTGCTGAAAAATTGTTAAAATTGGTTGTGGTATTATGATTGTTCATGAATTGATATAACTTAATGTAAATGTTGTTGACCATTAAGAGAATTTCAGAGAAATTAGAAGTAGAAAGTAGAGAAATAGGGTGAGTTTATAAACTCTTAGTTTTTTTAGCTCCATAGGAGTGAAACCTCCTTTGATTCCCAGTTGGAGTCTGATCTTTATTTAGTAGAGGAGACAATCCAGAAGATGTTGGATTTACACTGATATCGATTTTCCGGTAGAATGAAGCCTCTACTGAGAGCTCCTCCCTGTGAGTGATTCCATAGTTATAAGAAGGCGTATCCAGGTGACTCCCCCATTCAATCTTTAGTAGATGGATTCTTAGTAGAAATCGTAGATATAGAAGCAGTGAGAGATTGTAGCTAGTCCATTGCCAAGAGGAATTGTGGAAATAGACAGAAGAGAAGTTGTAAATGTTGCTGTTTTGAAATTCCTTCCAAGGGATGATTATATTGTGTATGAAATCTTTGAATTGAACTAGATCAGTTACAGGTAGATATGCATTTGGATTTGATACAATGTGAATATTGCAGACATGAAGGAGGATTGATTCCAATTGCTCTTGTTGTTTGTAGGACTTTGAGAAAAGGGGGGGTTCAACTTCCAGATTTTCATCCTCTGTTATTTGATCTCTAATTAACTGTTGAAATTGAATGAGACTCATGGAGGATTCTGTGATTTGATCAGCTTCCATACTTGTGTAATTTGTGATTTGATTCTCTATGACTCTAGGTCCTGAGAGAGTGTTTTGAAAGACTTGTAAGTTATATGTGAGGTATGTGATGATCTCGATTTTGTTTCCTGAGAGAGCTTTGAGGATTCTGTGATTGATGCAGTTACAACAGCATTGATGTGAGTGATTTGAGGTCGCCATAAGAGATCAGATGATGATATTTTTTATCATTTGAAGAAATTCCGGCGAACAAACCGGTGAAATAAGACCGTTGAGAGAGCCGTTGAAGGCACGAGGACAAAGACAACGGCTGGAAAAGGCCGGCAGGGAGATAAATCAGGTAGAAGAGAGAGAGGAAAGAGGAGAGAGTACTTTTAGTGTTGATGAATGGATAAATAGATAGACCCAAAAATATTGCATTCATTTACAATGCTATTATTTTTTGATGAATGGATAATAGCCACAAGACCTTGCACTTTTATTGTTTCCACCAAACCATGGCCAAAACTCCATTGCCTGAGAAAATTTCCATGGTTTATCCCCGGCAAGTTTGGCAACTTCCCCAAGCTATTTGCATTAAAAAAAATCAAACTTCCACCTGAGGTGGTTAGTTGTTTGGGACCTTGGGATTGGGTTACCATCTTCCAGTTGGCTCATTGCATTGAATAGATTTTTTATTTCTTTATAGTCAATAAGAGGTGCAAAATATCATATGTCAGAAAATCAAGGCAATACGACGTGACGGTACAGTACATTGAGTGTTACAGTCACTAATATATTTGTATTGTGATAAAAGATACGAACTTTGACCCAGATTTATATATTTTTATTTTTACAGCGGCTGTATCATTTATTTAAGAGTGACATGCAAATGAATCCATGTGTTAATCCCGTTCACACACTTTAGATTTTCAAAGTTACCATGCTTCACTAACAAATGCCGTCACAATCACTCTAAATAATTGTGCAAGGTCGATAAGAAAAATAAAATTAATTCAACGGTGGATTTATCTCGAATCAATTTTTATAGTATGGTAAATTAATTAGTTCCTTTGCTAATACCTTTAGGGACATTCAGACACAGAGTCGGGACATGTATCCAATGGGGTCAAAAAAAAAATTTATTTCGATATTTACCAATGGTTCATAATCATACGGAAGTTTAATCCCATAGGGAATCAAAAGTTAAAGTAATCATGGATGGTTTCGAAAAATTCACCTTCACATATTTGAAGTGATCATTACCATAGTTTTTTTCTTTGGTTTTCTTCTCTCTAAAACGAGTTCTTTTTTTAGTTTTTCCGCTTAGAGAGAGAGAGTGGAGAGTTTGTGAGGAAAAATGATCGGTATACGTGATGTCATTTCCAATTACAAAAACCTAATAAAAACCTAATCAAAAGTTAAAGTAATCATGGATGGTTTCTGTTTGTACCCCATTAAAATGGTGCACGTGCAACCCGCACAAGGTGTCCAATAACTATGGTTTATTATAGAACCGTTTTTCTTATTAAAGGAGCCCATTGGTTTATTGTAGAAACCCGTTGGTTTATTGAAGAAACCCTTTTGGCTTATTTTAGAAGCTCGGTCCGGTTTATTAAAGAAATTGTTTTGCTTAACATGGAAGCTCAATCTGGTTTATTAAGGAAACCAACTTTGCTTAATATGGAACTTCAATATGGGTTATCGTGGAAACCCACTAGACTTAATATGGAAGCCCAATTCGGTTTATTATAGAAACCCACTTGGCTTAGTATGGAAGCCCAATCTGGCTTATTTTGGAAACCCAGTTGGCTTATTATTGAAGCCCATTTTGTTTATTATGGAAACATGGCTGGCTTATTTTGGAAGCCCAGTTGGCTTATTATTGAAGCCCATTTTGTTTATTATGGAAACATGGCTGGCTTATTTTGGAAGCCCAGTTGGCTTATTATTGAAACCCCTTTGGTTTATTATGGGAATCAGTTTTGCTTATTGTGGAAGCTCAAAGACCCATGGGTTAGCTCTTAGAACCCATGGATCGGTCCACCAACCCAAATTATCCTCTCTCCAGGAAATGGGTTTAAATTTGGATAAGGGTCATGAGGACTAGGATATTTTGAATATTGACTTTTAAATTATTTAAGATAATTATGGTTATATTAAATCCTAACAAAAAGAGGATAAATGCTACCATGGGATAATTATCTTGAGTAGTTATAGATAATTATAGAAACCCTAACAGAAAGTGGGTAATTATCTTTAGTTTTAATTATTATTTAAGATAATAATTAAGATAAGTGCAAAAACCCTAATAGAAAAAGGGTGGAATTAGTTAGGATATTATAATTATTTAAGATAATTATAGTTCCTAAGAGAGAGGATAATTATTATTCACGATAATAATTAAGATAAATCAGAAGTATGAGAGATAACAAACTTTATTAATGAATCTGGTTGTTTTCTTGGATTTGTACAGGTAAAAGGGTTGTTATTAAGATAACTATGGAAACCCTAAAGCTAGACCTACTTTCTGCCTATAAATAGAGGCTAAATCCTAACTCAAAAGGTACAGATTTTCTAATCCTACAATTTACCTATGAAGAAACTCTCTCTGACTTTAGCATCAGAGTGTTTTTTGCAGGTACCCCCACCATTCAATATCAATCATACCAGCAATTTCTTGAGAATATGAATCAGTATTTGGAGTTCAATCAATCATAATTTCATCAACATTTTTGGTGAAATCAAGTCTACGGCGTAGATTTAATCCATCTACACATGTCTCGAAGAGTGTTGGGGTGAATATTTTTGCTCCAACAGTTTCGAAAAATTCACCTTCACATACTTGAAGTGATCATTACCATAGTTTTTTTCTTTGGTTTTCTCTCTAAAACGAGTTTTTTTTGGTTTCAGGGTTCATAATTTCAATCAATCATACCAGCAATTTCTTGAGAATATGAATCAGTATTTGGAGTTCAATCAATCATAATTTCATCAACATTTTTGGTGAAATCAAGTCTACGGCGTAGATTTAATCCATCTACACATGTCTCGAAGAGTGTTGGGGTGAATATTTTTGCTCCAACAGTTTCGAAAAATTCACCTTCACATACTTGAAGTGATCATTACCATAGTTTTTTTCTTTGGTTTTCTCTCTAAAACGAGTTTTTTTTTGGTTTTTCCGCTTAGAGAGAGAAAGTGGGGAGCTTGTGAGGGAAAATGATCAGTATACCCTTTGACTCCCTTTTACTTGAACAAATTTCAATTTTACCATAATTATTTGCACCCATGAAATATTTGAATTACATGAAACCCAGACCCTTTTTTACTAAAATTGACAATGTAGTGGGTGGGTGTTGGGTTGCACAGACGCGGACACTATAAAAATCTCAAAAAACTAGGACGCGGATACATATATATATATTTTATTTATGTATTATTTATATATGTAATCATGTATTTATACAACAAAGTCAAGTATTTCGATCCTAAAAATTAGAAAATGATGTTTCAAGTGTATAAATTTCAAAAGAAAAGAAGATATCGTTTGTTTATACACGCTGAATGTCAAACAATCAGTCACTATTAAACACATGGCACAATCAAAATGCATTCTTAGAACAACACATGCCCAACTAAGGGTATACGTAATGTCATTTCCAATTACAAAACCCTAATAAAGACCTAAATTATTGATTTAAATAGAACAACACATGCCCAACTAAGGATATACGTGATGTCATTTCTAATTACAAAAACCTAATATAAACCTAAAATATTGATCTAAATGTTTGTCTTTCTTCATTTGGTTAATAATAATAAAAATAAAGGAAGAAGTGTAAATGAAAATTGAAAAAAAAAATGCGTCGGACACGCGTCATCGGTGCGTCCAAACCAGACGCGCGCAGGATGCGCAAATTGGTGCGTCGGACACGCGTCGTGTTAGCGTCCCACACGCGTTCCATGTCCATAGCGAGTCGGACGCGGACACGGCTCAAGAAATGGAGCGTTCGTTCAACCCAAAGTGGGTGTAAGTGACCCCATTTGCGCCCTCTCCCTCTGTTCCTTAGATATCGCCATATCGGTTGTAATAACCTACAGATCTGCCAGTAGACATAGACAAGTCTTATAACAAAAAGTGAATCATTGGTTTAATATTATCCTGGTTCAGTGGTAGAAGAATCGATTGAGAAAAAGAAAGGAAAAGAAAAATATTTTTTTATTAATCGTAAAAAAAAAAAAAAAACGAAGAGGTAAGATACATCACTTATATGATTGGCGAGAAAGATTCGAGGATGGATGACCAAATGCCTTACTCAAGTAGGAAGGTTAGTACTCATTAAAACTTTCTTAATTCCTACCTCAAACCACCTTATGCAAACACAATTATTTTCCACCCATGTTCACAAATAGATAGATCAGATTGCTAGGAATTTTTTCTGGGACCATGATTTATTAGTTAAAAAACTCCGCCCATTTGGATGAACCAAACTAAACAAACCAATAGGAAAAGAGGTCCCGGTATAAGAAAAAATAGTCATCACAATAAAGCCTTTCTCATGAAAAGGATCTAGAACATACACGACCAACCTAATTTCATTTACACCAGATTATACAATTAGAAATATCTACAAAATCAACCGATCTTCCAGGAGAACACACCCATTCCTTCATTATCCATCCCACAATGGAAACAAATGGCCTCCCTCATACCTACACTGCAACAACACACCTTTCATCGCATCATAAACGGTTTAGACACACCTACCCAAGCAAATTGGATACCTCAATTTCATAACCTTGAACCGTCCCAATGTTACTTAATCCAATTAGTAAATGATCTCATTGATCCTCTCACTAATAATTGGAACCATGAACATCCGAGTCACCTCCCACATGTTGTTGTACAACACATAATAAACATCCATATTCCTTTAGACATTCCTCCGGATAAAATCTTATGGACACACTCAAAGTCCGAAAAATTCACCACTACCACCGGCTACAACTGTCTAATACAACAAGACAACCATTACCACATAAACCCCCTCCCACCCACCAAATTTATGTGGAACTTACCATATCCACCAAAAATTCAGATTTTTTTATGGAAATCTATAAATGAAGGTCTTCCGATCTTTTCTATTTTACATCACATTAACCTCACCAATTTCAACCAATGTTCCTGGTGCAATGTCGAACCAGAAACATCGGTGCACATGCTTATTCAGTCCCAATAGCAGCAGCTACATGAAATAACCTGTTATCTCTTCAATTGAAAAACCAAACCAACATTAACTCTCATATCTGTATAAGCAATCAAACAACCATTTATGGAATTCAGAAAGATTCTAGTCATGCATGCTCCCGCGGTATCTGCTTTCTGTTTTGTTTTCTGGAACATCTGGACGTCCAGAAATAAATTAGTTTTCAAACAACAACATACACCTCAGGACAACATCTTGGCATAGACCTTGAAGTAACAACAAGAATTCAAATGGGAAAAAAAGGTTATGCCCCCGATTTTACCTGGAAACCTACATGCCACGGCCACCCCAACAAATATCAGAGCAATATCAAAAATATTATCAGGATGGACCAGACCGGAACCGGATTGGATAAATATCAATACAGATAGGGCTGCTGGAGGACACCCAGGAATGGCGAGAGCATGTTTTATTTGCAGGGATTCGAGTGCTCAAACTATGATGTCTCTCGCGCAGCCCCTAGGAATAACTATGACGCTAATAGCCGAAACATGGGAAACCCTGCTGGTATCAAGGACAGCAATGGAGAGACAATGGAAAAAATTGAGACGAATTCAAAAAATCTTATGGGATTCATAAAAACGAAGGCTGAATATACCTGGTTTATTGCATAAATGATTACCGACATAAAACAAAGAATGCGACAAATTCCTCTGTGTGCTATACAACACAATTATAGAGAAGGGAATCAAGCAGCAGATGGCCTGGAAAACTTTGCAGTAGATGGAAGCCAAGCAAAAAACTTATCAACAACAATATGCGACCAGGCAATCCCACATTTTCTCAACCAAATTCTATTAAATGATTATGTGGGTACAAATTACCCATGTGTAATATCTATCTAGGCCTATTCTTTTTGTTTCCCATGCTTCAAAAATAAAATAAAAAATCACTTACATGATCAGAGGTTGTTTGTGAGACAACGTAAACAAAGGGAGAAGAGGCAATAAGAAACCAAGAAGTTTGATAATAAACCCTAAGATGGATGTTTAAATAGTATGGTAATTAGAAAGGAGTAAAAATAATTAATTACTCTTTATGGTTGTTTTGTTTGCAACAATACTATTAGAAGACTAAATAAAATTATTAGACTTGGAAGTGTACCAAATTCGGACAAAATATTTTTCAACTTGTCATATATGATTTTTGGAACACTCCAAGTTATTTGTTATCCATATAAACTACCATGAAATTTGGATTATATGTGGTGAAGGAGGAAATTTTAGGTCAAGAAGGAGATTAGTGCTCACATGAAAGATTTTGGGTCCAATGATAAATTTAGGAGTAACGATTAATAATGTGGATTATAAATTATGGGATATATTATGATTCCATTAGAAAATATGGGATCACTTATTGGGAAATTTCAGGTCGCGATACGATTCTCAGATCATAATACAGTTATTACATCACTGAGTAGTGTTTTGGGATCACGAGATAGTTTTTGGTCATGGGTAGATTGTGTGTTAAGAGTCAAATTTTCAGATACAAATGTAAAAATTAAGTTGATAGATATAAAAATTAAGTTGATATATTGGAAGCAAATTACGAAGATACAAAACCAATAAGAAAAATCTTCTTGTCTTCTATCTTCAATAGTCTTCTGTACCTGCATAATAACAAACTTGATTCCTGACTTATGATCGATCACGTACAGAACGAAGTCTGCTAACAGTGGATGATCACAAGTCAATGTGGTACTCTTGATTTAGTTTGAGTGACCTTATGTCAAAAGAGAATACTCTCAAGAATAATCAAACTAGGTGCAAATCAAGAGATAACTATTGTTAGCCAATCAAATCAATAATCGAAACTAAAATAACAATTCAATTATATTTTTCTACCAATGATACTAGTGGACGCTTCTTGATCCCAAAGAAGTTCTTAAACTAGTTTATGTAAGATATTTCTCCTAATTATTAGGTTATTCTCCTCTCCAAGATAGTATTACGAGAATACTATTAGTCGGATACACCGGAAACAACAAAGATGAAGTTTGCATGGTTCGGGATAAGTCTTTTAAAAGAACAAACTTCACTACTTATAGACCAAGGTAATTTGGACACCAAGATATTTCTGTTGAGGACTGTTATTCACCTATGACATTTCCATCTCAGACAAAACGAAGTTTTCAAAAGCCATGTTTTTGGTTCCTTAGAGGATTTGGTTTTAAGTTGTATGACAATTGGATTCATCTTTGATCTTGTTTTGATCCAGGGCATCATAAAGTAGCGACGTATAAAATTTAGTATCTTTCATAACTGAGTTTTGACGATTAAAACTCAGTACAAGATCAATTTTGACGCTTTAATTATGTACAAGATCAATTTTGACACTTCTTGGATTGATACTTCACCTACAGTATATGGAATAATTCTTTGAATTTAGCGTCTAACCAATATGGGTGCATTTAATACATATTAACTTTTAAAATAAATATAATTTTATCTTTTTTTTGTAGTTTTGCAATTACTATAGCTTTATGGATTTTTCACATTGCACTATTTTCCTTCGTCAAGGATTTACTGCTATGGATTTTCCTTGGCAAGGCTTTTAACGAAGCAACAAATTCATGTCATGTTTTGTTCCAAATATTCTATTTTATTTCTTATGTATTTCTTATGAAGCTGGTGATCCAGACTCACATCGAAGGAATATCCCTTATTAGATATCTTTAATGAGATAGTCCTAGTCACTTAACCGGTTTATTTTATTATAAAAAAATTTATTCTCAAAAAAAAAAAAGTTGATCAAAATATATCTTGGGCTGCCAAAATATAAAATTTGTGTGTCAAGATAAATAACCCATTTTTTCTTTAGAAATTAACTTCTTTGGAGAAGAGTTGAGTTTACATACCTCAGACGACTTCTGAACAAGTTTGAGCTTGTTTAATCGATTTGCTCTTCGTTGAAGTTGGTTGACATATCTTACTTTATGCTTGTACTTCAAACAAGTAGAGAGTCCGTGGCCCTTAATAGTACAGTAAGAACATGTCAAAGTGGAGGATAGTTCAGACACCATAGCGGAGCACGTTGTTAGACAAATTGTGGTACCTGAAACATTAGAAATATGATTTCCAATAGATAGATAAAAATCCATTTTATTTGTAGTAGCAGGAAATCCCGCACTACACCCCTCACAAGAATTCATACAATCGAATCATTTTCAGACCAACAATCATAAATTTTATTGATTAATCTCACCACTTTTACAAGATAAAAAGGAAATGAAGCTAAAGAATTAGCAACCGCTCTGGACTTTCTCTCTCCTAATGACTTGCTCAACACTCGAAAAAGATCTCTCTCTTCCTTACGCTTATTCAACTCTTTATATAGGGATTTACATAGTGGGTAACAACTAATCTGTCCTTTATTTTAGGATCTGATGACTTGCGATATTCTTGCAAGAGTTCTATTGTCAATCTTCGCAAGCACTATAAACATCGCAAAGTTATCACACTTTTCTCATATTTCTGCAATCGTCATCTGTAATGTCATTCTTCAAATCATTCTGCGACGCTCGATAAGTGTTGTTGATCAAGCTTTGTAAATGTGTCCTTCTTGCGATATTCTGATCCTACATTATCCTCCAAAATAGTTGAAGAAGTTTAGGAAACATATCAAGATTGATGTGAGTACTGCTACAATTATCAAAATCAATATTTTCAGTATGGAGCGCAACACTTGATTTTCCATCTTCATTTGAATCATAGTGATTAGACATCTCATCAAGGGTTGCAGCAAGACCTTTTTACCAGTGTATTTTCTATGATTTGGACACTCATTGGAAAAATGACCAAAACCTTTACACTTGAAGCACTAAGGCATATCCCCATCATCAGTATCGACTGTATCTCTGTTTTTAGGAGGAACAAGATCATGAGATTTAACTGATGATCTAGTCTTATCTCTGACGAACCGTTTACTTCTATTCAAAAGAAAATCTCTAAAATGTCTTGTGATCAGAGAAACTGAGTTATCAAGATCATCATATGATAAATCAGTCTCATAAGAATCATCCACAAAGTTGCTAACACATTTACTTTTGTCAAGTAATTTTGTGTTCTTTTGTGCTTTGAAAGCAATATCCTTTTCAGATTTGGATGTATGTTCATGGTCAAAGATCTTTAACTTCCCAACCTGAGTATTTCTGGATAAAGTATTAAGGTTATTTCCTTAAACGATGGCATGTTTCTTAGAATCGTATTTGGCTGGCAACGATATGAGAATTTTCATCACAATGTCCTTTTCAGGAATAGTCTTACCCAACACAAATGATACATTAACAATTTTAGACACTTTGTGATTAAACTCATCAAATGAATCCGCATCATTCATACGAAGGTTTTCCTAATCAAAACATCGATTTTGAATCCTAGATTCTTTCTAAGAGGAATTTCCTTCGAATACAGTTTCTAAGATATTTCAGGCTTCTTTAAACTTAGTGCACGTAGTCACATGGTGCTAAAGATCTAGGGTAATGGAATGCATGATAGCATTTAACCCATCAGAATTTTTCTTTGCAGCAAGAATCTCTTCAGGTTCATATCTACCAATATCCTTTGGAACAATTACATCGCCTTCTGCAACAACCGGAGGATCATAGCCATTAGAAACACGTACCCATGTTTGAAAATCACTAACTTAAAGAAAAGCACGCATATAAATTTTCCACCATGAGTAATTTGATCCATCGAAGACTGGTGGTACGTTTATAGAGATAACACTTCTGTCCATAAAGTAAAATCGCTACAAACACAGACGTACAAGGTCTTAAATGTGTTTGCCTTCTCTGATACCAATTGAAAAAGCGAGGGTCTAACAACCACACCCAATATTTCTCTTAGAAATATGTATGGAATAACTCTAATATACTTTCAAGATAATCAACTAGATAGTCAGACTCAATCTTAAGAAAAGTATATCCAAGAGTTATATCTCAATTTCTCAATTCAACCTGCAATCAAAAAAATAGGAATTTGCTAGCCCGACTAAATATAAGAAATAACTTGGACGGTATCAAAAACTAATATCCAAGTGTCAATTAATATAATCAACAAACCAAAGGTCAGATTCACAAACTGATTGAACTTATGCACAACCTGTGATATTTCAATTATATAAACAAATATAATGAGGAAAATAAATAACACAGACACCAGAATTTTTGTTAACGAGGAAACCGCAAATGCAGAAAAACCCCGGGACCTAATCCATATTTGAACACCATGCTATATTAATTTGCTACAGACACTAGCCTACTCCAAGTTAACTTCGAAATGTAATGTAGTTGAGCCCTAACCAATATCACGTTGATCAAGGTACAGTCGCGTTCCTTACGCCTCTGAATCCCAGCAGGACTCTGCGCACTTGATTCCCTTAGCTGATCTCACCCACAACTAAGATTTTATATGACCTGAAGTCGAAGACTTGATAAACCAATCTGTCTCACACATAATAGTCTATTGAATATATAAATCTGTCTCCCATAGAAATACCTAAGAATTTTGGTATGTCTTTTGATAAATCAAGGTGAACAAGAACCAATTGATACACCAGACTTATATTCCCGAAGAACAGCCTAGTAATATCAATCAACTCACAATAATTTTAATTGTATGGTAGAGAAACAAGATATTATGGAATCACAAACGATGAGAAGAAAATATTTGTGAATACTTTTTATCTTTCCTATAGGAGATTAAATCTCGAGCAAATATTAGAGAAGATATTACTCAATACGATAAAAAACGAAAATATCAAAACATGCAACTACAAAGAAATATTTGGGTCTGGCTTCACAATCCCAATGAAGTCTTTAAGTCGTTAACCGACAGGGTTTTGGAAAAACCTAAGGTTAAAGGAGAATCGACTCTAGTTGGAACTAGTATCACACATGAGGTGTGGGGATTAGGTTTCCCAGTTGCTATATTTCTCCCTTATATAGTCTACAAATCAGGGTTTGCAATCAATGTTACCTTGGTTACAAAGTATTCAATCTTCACTGTTAGATGAAAACCTTATTAGACTCAAGATAATATCTTTCAACTGTTAGATCGAACTTAGTTTGTTACACACAAATAAAAAGTGACTTCATTTAGATATGAGTAACGTGTAAACCTTGTTGGCTCAACAATATATAGTTAACCTAAGTTATCCTTATGAACACTTTCATATCAACCTTATTCATCTTAACCATAACTAGTTCAAATGACTCAAATGAAACTAGTTCGAGAGTTGTTCAATTGTTTATATTCTCATAGAAGTATACAAAACACAATTGAATAAAAATCGATTTTGATTCAGTCGAATCAATTCATGAACATTATAGCCACGGTTTGAAAAATATTTCATTCCTTAATATATACATGTATTAGTTCATGAACAAACCGATTTTAGAACATAACCTACTCAAGTATGCAAACGGGTACGCATACCTAAGTGGCCGGACTAAGTTTGGGTTCACCAGTATGCGAACGGGTACGCATACCTTCCAAACTTAGTTGAATTTCCGGACATGAACTTTACGCCAGTACGCATACGAGTATGTGATATGATTTTAATTTGTTGTATAAAGTGTAGTAAAGTTCGTTCAACTCGGACTCGTTGAGGTTGATTTTAAGACTTAATAAACAAAAATATATACAAAAGATGTCACAAGATCAAGAGGGATTGGGACTCAGGATTCCACCAAACTCATAACATAAGGTTCAAAAATTAATTCTTTTAACAATTATAGCTCAATAAAAAAAGACATGGACTCTTATTTTTGCCAAGGAAGATTCTCAAAATATTAGTTGTAAGTCCTAAGCATGGTATATCAAAACATCTAAGCAAGCATGACCCATAAAATGAGATGAAAACTAATTAATCAAAATCTTAATTCAATTCTAATTAGTTTAAAAGTCATATAATAATCAAATATAATTACCCACGTATGATATTAGGCTTCCTCCGTCATCCCAAAATTGGAGTTTAGCTCCTTACGTTGGAAACAAGCTCAAAATTGATATTCATATCTCAAAAAGTGTTTACAAGAGGTGAAAAATAATAAAGTAGTGAAATTGCAACGGATATAAGTGTTACAAAGTCACTGTTACAGAGAACGATAAATCTTTTGTGTAGCAGGATAAACGACCGTCTATAGGTGTATGTTCTTCGTGTTCTTGAGAGCGATATCTCTCTATAGCCGTCTGCAACTCTTCTACTTCTCTTCACCTGTTGCTGCTGTAACTCCACCTGCATCGTGATTATCTGCCTTTTCTCCACTCCTAACTCTCAACTCATTTTCTGGGGCTCTTACCATCCCTTATATACACCACAAGTAACGATATTTCGAGAAAGATTTCAATTATCTTCCCAGTTTTCTTCTCTGCAAGTCACAAACTTTTATGCCTTTCCTTTTTCTTCTACGCGTAAGATAAGTTGCCCAAGCCTCCAAAACTCTCTCAAGACCCTTATCAAATATTCATAGAATCTTTTTTTACATCCTTCCACGTACCTGCCACATATTAAAACATAAAAAATACCCGATATATTAGCATGTATGATAGCATTTAAACCATTAGAATTTTTCTTTGCAGCGAGAATCTCGTTAGGTTCATATCTACCAATATCCTAAGAAACAGATACATCGTCTACTGTAACCATTGGAGGATAATAGACATCAACAACATAAATCCATGTTTGAAAATCACGCGCTTGAAGAAAGGCACGCATAGTAATTTTCCACCATGAGTAATTTGAGGCATCGAAGACTGGTGGTACGTCTATAGAGATAGTTCCTCTGTCCATAGAGTCAGATCGCTACAAACACAGACTTATGAGGTCTTAAACGTGTTTTCCTTACCAATTGAAAAAAAAAGGGGTCTAACAACCACAACCAATATTTCTCTTAGCAATATGTATGGAAAAACTCCAATATAATTCCAAGAGAATTAACTAGAAAGTCAGACTCAATCAATGGAAATATATCCAAAAGTTGTACCTCTGTTTCACAATATAATCAGCAAATCAAACAGATAAAAATCCATGAGCCTGATTATTATGTGAAACAACTTGAACGGTACCAAAGACCAATGTTCAAGTGTCAATCAATATAATCAACAACCAAAGGTTAGATTTATGCACAACCTGTGATATTTCTATTATATAACAAAATATAATGCGGAAAAGAAATAACACAAACACCAAAAAAAAATTTAACGAGGAAACCGGAAATGCAGAAAAACCCCAGGACCTAGTCCATATTTGAACACCACACTATATTAAGCCGCTACAGATGCTAGCCTTCTCCAAGTTAACTTCAGACTGGAATGTAGTTGGGCCCTAACCAATCTCACACTTATCAAGGTACAGTTGCGCTCCTTACATCTCTGAATCCCAGCAGGACTCTACGCACTTGATTCCTTTAAATGATCTCACCCACAACTAAGAGTTGCTACGACCCAAATTCGAAGACTTGATCTGTATCACATAGAAAATTCTATTGTATAGATAAATATATCTCCCACAGATAAACCTATGAGTTTTGTTCCATATTTTAGTAAATCAAGGTGAACATGAACCAATTGATATACTGGACTTATATTCTCGAAGAACGGCCTAGAAATATCAATCACCTCATAATGATCTTAATTGTATGGTAGCAAAACAAGATATTTTGGAATCACAAATGATGAGACGAAGATGTTTGTGATTACTTTTTATCTTGCCTACTGGAGAATAAATCTCGAGCCAATCTTAAAGAAGATAGTACTCAATCACGACAGAAGATGCAAGATCAGATCACGCACCTACAGAGAAAATAGTTGGATTCTGGCTTTAAAATCCCAATGAAGTCTTTAAGTCATTAACCTATCTTGTTAATCTTTAAGTCTTCACAATCCCAATGAACTTAGCTTGTTACATACAAATGAAATGTACCTTCATTTTGATATGAGTAACCGTACCTAAACGTGTCCACCTTACTGGCTCAACAATAGTTAACCGAAGTTATCCATATGAACACTTTCATATCAACCTTATTCATCTTAACTATAACTAGTTCAAATGACTCAAATGAAACTAGTTCTAGAGTTGTTCAATTGTTTATATTCTCATAGAAATGTACAAGACACAAATGAAGCAAAATCGATTTTGATTCACTCGAACCAAGTCATGAACATTATAGCCATGGTTTGAAAAAGATTTCATTCCTTATTATATATTATATAAATGTATTAGTTCATGAACAAATCGATTTTAGAACATTATCCACTTAGGTATGCGTACGGGTATGCGTACCTAAATAGCCGGACCAAGTTTGGGTTTCGCCAGTACGCGAACTGGTACGCATACCATCCAAACTCAGCAGAATTTCCCGGACCTGAACTTTACGCCAGTACGTGTACCGGTTTGCATATCAGGTTCCCGGACTTTCTCAAAACCAACAAGTACGCGTACGGGTATGCATACCATGGTTCCCGGACATGGATTACATATATGCAAGTACACATACTATGCTTAAATCCATTTGTTCTAAACTCTATTTCAATCATTGAAACTTTCTTAGAGGATGACAATAGTTGTTTTCACTAATTATTAACATCAAAGCAATTTTCAAGTTGTTGCAATAATCAATACGAAATATTCCGAGTCTACATCAAATGACTGCATCACACAAATCATGTAAGATGTTACAAGGCGATTTTCATATAATCATCTTTTGACTTTCATCAAAAGTATAAGATGAACTTGGTTAAAGCAAAATCTTACGAACACATATTTCGAGAAATATGTAAGAGAGGCAAACTTAGCTCAAAATATGAAATGTGTATAAATGAAGTCTATATATCTATACAACTTTTGTCTCAAATAGGAGATAGAATAGATATAGTTTTGATCGAAAGATGAGTTTAAGTCTCCACATACCTTTTGTTGATGAAGTTCCACAAGATCCCCTTAGAAGTTCTTAGTCTTCAATAGATGAACGCCGTGAAGTATAATGCTCAACTACACTTTCTATCCTCATCCGAGACTTAACTATAAGTATACTAGAAATCAAGACTTATAGTTTTTGCAACTAAACTTGACAACAAGCTTGAGATAGCAACGCTTGCGAGTTTGACCGAGTAGTGCTCTAACAGGTTCGTCTGTATTCTAAGAAAACTATGTAATTGATCAAATATCAAATCACATCCATGGGTTTAATCGGTTCTACCAATAACTAGGATCGTTTATACCCTAATATGAAAGCACTTGTGATATGTCATACAAGTTACCAGGACCGGTTACATTAGTTACCAGGATCAGTTACATGAATTACCAGGACCGGTTACCATATACACATGGTTTGTTGTGATCGGTCACACCAGTCACTAGGATCGGTTACACCAATTACCAGGATCAGTTACACAAATTACTAGGACCGGTTACACCAACTACAAGGATCGATTAAATAACTCTCTGTGATCGGTCACACCAATTACAAATATCGATCATACCATCTCTGATAATTACTTAGGATCGGTTATACTAATTAATCAAAACTAGTCATACCAAAATAAAATTCAGGCATTTTGATTAGTTGTACCAAGATACATAACACAGTTACGATCGGTTTTACCATCTCACACATATTGGTAATCCAAAGATGTGCAATGAATAGCCGTACCAATAAGCCTAGCGATTTCCCTTTCGATTCCTAAAACAAGTTCATGAATATACTTCATTTAAACAAATGTAAAACATTGTTTCCTATGATAAAATCTTCACCTTTACCTATTCACATAATTATAATAACATTCATAAGATTATGTCGATGTCATATCTACGAAGTTCAAAATATATGCGTTATAATTCGTAGTCTGATTCCCTAATACTATGATCATGTGATCATGCCTCACACTAGAGTAATATATCCATACTATGACCACCCTCAAGCTAGTCAACGTTATTAGACCAGTCAAGAGACGACTAAGCCGCTAATGACTCGATTAATTAGAGACGAACGTTAATTAATAGAAATTAATCTAAAAATGATTTAAGTACGAAACTAGTATCATTGGATGGGTCTCAAAAAGTTATGCGAGATGGACTACTCGAGCATGTTATTCGGATATCAAGCGAAGAAGATATTATCAGAATTGTGAGAAAGGAAAATTAGTTATTTTTGCAATTTAGCCGATCAGGGCTGCCCTTATCCAAAACGTTGGGCGATATAGTAAACTAAGTTGGATTATCATAAAAATGTGTCGCATAGAAACTCATTTCTCTATCTCTCTATCTCTCTATTTCACTTTCACTTTCTCTTTCCTTCTTCTTCTTTCTTCTTTCTTCTTATTCTTCTTCTCTTTGGCGATTAAGAGATGAAATCTCTATCGAGGAACTTCACTGAAAATTTTAAAACCAATCAATCGAGTGTGGTTTTTATGAGTTAATAGTTTGGGTTTGGTTAGGAACTTCGATTAAGTTGAAGAGAGGTGGTTCAGCGAAGAAATTAGGGTTCCTGAAATCAATTTCGGGATTCAATTGAGGGTGAGATATGAGAATTCATTTTGAGGGAAATAATTGAAGACAGAGAGAAGTTTTAAGTAAAAGTTCTTGATGTTTTGAGATCGGGATAATGATGAGTTGATGTTGTTATGACTGAAATTAGGGTCTATAGATTTGTTTGATGTTCTGAAGATGAAGAAGATGATATATAGATCTACTGTTGGATAAGGAAGTATGGGTAGATATTTAATTCAAGTTCTGAAATCGTTTTGAAGATGAATCAAATGAATGGTGATGATTAAGAGGAAACTAAATGATGGGTATTGAGGATTATGCTGTGAATATGAAGGTTGTAGTATCAATTTGAGGATTTGATTCAAAGAAGAACAATAATTGAGAAATAAGTAGTCATGGTTTTGGTTTTGAGACTGTGAATAAAACTAAGGTTTGGTTTAAAGATTAAGGAGAACTAGATGGGTTTAGAGGAAAGTAAATATGAATCAAGTGAAAATTGAGCAGTTGTAGAAGATTATTACTTGTGTTTAAGGTAATCTTTCTTTAAATAATTTGATTTAGTCTTTTATTAAGTTATGTTATTAAAATTGAAGTGTGTATTGAGTTAGTCCTGAATTGAAGTTATGGATTAGATAGAACTGTGATGTTGATAGTTTTAAGATGTTGAATTGGTAAGAATTATAGGAAGTATTTGAACTGTTAAGGATATTGATATGGGATTTTAGCTCTTTGTTGTTGTTGAAGGATATAGTTGTCTGGATAATGGTGTTATATTGAATTGAAAGTACAAATGGGTTATCTCATTTGAAATAATGTTGGTGTTTGGTATTTGAATGCATGGGTTGTAGATAGGAGAATTATATGGGGTTATCTGAACTGGTGTTGTTGAAATTATTAAGTTTAGAACTGTGGATGGTAGTAGAGATGAAGCTGCAGGAAGTGTGTGAAATGATGAAATTGCAGGTGGAGTTGGGTTATGTAATGATGGTGGTTGGGTTGTTGAAAGAATTAAGCTGGAGGTGAGGTAGAATGATAGGGTTTGGTTGGCAGGTATATGCAATTACAGGATAGCACCGTTGAGATTTAGTTTTGTGACTGCAGTATTGGAATTATTTTGATAGTGAACTGAAGTTTGAAGGTAACTCTCAAGTGAAGTCTGGTGGTGGTCCAGACCTGAGATGTGTAGTTCGTAATGATGGTTGTAGAGAAGGGTTAATAGCTTCAGTGGAGGCTTGCTACTGCAATTGCATGTAAGCTTAGTTTGTAAATTGGTTTTGAAGTTTACCTCAAATCGATTGTATCTCTGTGATGAAAAAAGTATTGATGTAATTTGGTGAAGTTGTTGTCAATGATCATTGTAGAATTATATGATAAAGAATGAGTTTATGTTGTAGGAGTTGAAGGTGTTATGGCTTAGGCCTTGTGTTGTTCAGTGAGTTAGATATCTGACTTGTTTTGCTTAGCTGAATCAGTTACTCTGACTGAGTTAAACCTGAGTTAACTCACCGATTACCTATTTGGCTCAGTGGACTTTGACCGTGGACTGAACTTTAACCTTTGACTGACGTTTATTGTTAGTTGACTCAGCTGACCGTTAGAGACCGTTAGTTGACCAATTGGATCGGGCCTTTAGTTAGTGGGCCTGTTTAGTGAACTTGGTCTTAAAACCATTAATTGTACTTGTATGATTCTTGTGTGAGCCTTTTGGCTAGATTCTTTGAGTTCTTGTGTGATTAACAATTAGTCTATTAACAACAATCGATTCAAAGAACGAACCAGAGGAACGTGGATCTCGAGGTAGGCATGGCTTGACATCAAAAGAGGTGGGAATACTTTTAACTATTTTGAAACCATTGTTGTTTCTTTTACAAAACTTTATATTTAACAAACTTATGCATTGTCTATCTGTGCTTTTCATGCATTGTTTAGTTTGTATTATGATTGTTCTGTTGATTCTTTGAATCTTTCCATAAATTGGAAAGGACTTGTAATGTATGTCATTATGAATTGTTATGGGAAATAAGAATTTCCACTTGTGGTATATAGGATACGCTCCTTCATATTTATACCTACATGAATTCAACTTTTATGCTTAAATTCGGTCATCATTAAAGGGTGATATCAATAGCTATTCGGTGTGGAACAACCCGGCATCAATATTATACATTGTTTGAAGAAGGAGTTTGTCCATATACATGTTTTTGTATTTCAAGTGGCTCGGTCACTTGTTGATGTTTAGGAAAACATGAATTGTTTTCCAAATCTTTCTCATAGTTTCTTTAAAGTTAAATGTTATTCCTGATGGGCACCCCTTTTAGGGATGATGTGCTCACCCTTTCCCACTTTCAGATCAGAGTTGCACAACGAAAGCTTCAAGGGTTGATTTCGTCAGTTGTTTAACTTTTATTATGTTTATTATATTGCATATCGTATTTGTAAACCAAATGACTATTGTATATGTATCATTTGCGAGGAGTTCTTGTATATATATATATATATATATATATTTCTGAGCGGGGCTAGTTTTGGGTTAAGTTTTGTAACAGTTTTCTTAATTGATTGTTTAAGTAAATGATTTAGTTTTTAGTGCCTCTTATTTAGTTAATTTTTTGGATTAGTCAGCTGCTAGCTTAGGGGGCACTACAAAGTTGGTATCAGAGCTCACTATTAGATCTTACATGGGAATATGTAGAATTATCCAGTGCCAGTTAGTGAAATATATTAACTTAGAACTGGGTTGGGTTTGTGAGATAAATCTTAATCACTAAAAGCTATCAGTAACTAAAAGATTTATTTGATTGATTGATTTGTTTGTTTACTTGTTTGTTTATGTATTGAAGTAAAATTTTAGGGTACACCGATAACTTTAGCTAATAAGGATTTGAGAATAATTAATCTAAAAAGTATGAATACGTAAACAATCTAATTATACTATAATAATAGTGAGATTAGTATTATTGATAGGTTTTGTAAATCACACTGAAACTTACTAAACACATTGACTTACATGAAGAGTAAACAAATTGAATTACATAAATTTTAATAATATTTTTGGGATTTAATAATATTTGTAAGAATAGTTAGAATAATAGTTGAACCATCAATGTTATAATAAAAATAAAACAATATAATGGTAATTATAGATGATAATAAGAGTAACAATAATTTTAATAAAGTAATGTTAGCGCTTATCAATTAGTATCATATTGAACTTATATTAATTAAAATCTTATTAAAGATATATAACGATAAAAATAATAATTATGTTTAAATAGTTATAAAAAAAATTAATAACACTAGTTTACGGTTAAGTCTTGTAAATTAACAAATTATAAACTAGAGAAATATGTTTTGCGTCTAAACTAGATAACTAATATAATATTTATTAGGCGTTAGACTTGAGAAAACGAAGATATATATATAATATATAAAATGAAAAGATTCAATTTATTAGTAATTTTGTACCGAAATTTTCTTTAATCGAAAAAATGATCCAGTAAATCGTTAAAATGAAACAAACATACATGAAACAGTAATGATAGTATTCGGATTCTTAGGGTAATATTAGGATTAAAAGAAAATGAATTTGTATGTTATTAGGATACTTCTTCGTAGATAGATTCAATCATCTTTTGAAATCAAAAAAAATTAGTGTGACGAACTTAAACCGTCAGAATTTAAATTAATATTATATTGAGATAACTTAAATTAAGATCTCTATAACAAATATACAGTGATAACATAATGACTAGGATTAAATAGCTAAGTGATTATCTACGGATAAGTTTTGCAAAGTTAACAAATAACAAATTAGATGTATATGCTTTGCGTTTTAATATAAGACTTATTCTGTAGGATTAAGAACGTGAGGTCATATGATGCATAAAATAAAGACTAACTTGTAAACAATCTTATAACTTATTATCTTTAGTCCAATAAATGATTCACTAATTCATTAAATTATACACATAAAGTGATGTTATAGTACTTGAATGTTTAGTACAAAATTAGACTTGAAGGAGAATAAAAATTTTCTATGAAGAAGATACTTATCATTAATACAAAAATCTAAAGACTATTAAGACATGTTAAAATTTATGCAGACTCAGAGATAAATTATATTAAATTACTAACGACAATTATTAACAAGATATAGTATACATATTCAATCTGAATAAATAAAATTTGTTATATCAATCATTTCGTGAAAGTGAAATTATATTTACAAGATTAAGGCTTAATAAATTTAAACTAAGTATTATTACTAAATAATTATTCTGACCGTATTTTTGTGCCGTTAGTAGTCAAATAAGAAAAATTGATAAAACAATAATGAAAATGATTATATAATTAAGATAATAACTTTTGATAAGATGAACAAATAATAATACTGTCTAATACAAATTATTATAAAATTTAGAATCGGTGTAAATATCATCTGGATAATAATTATTTGATAGTAATAGCAAAACGTAATTTTTATTAACAATACAACTTAAGGATTACTTAGCAATAATATAAACATAAAAATTAGACCAAATCAAATCTAATATAAAAAATAAAATTAAACTTGACATTACGATTAACTTTTATCGGTCTAAGAAAATAAGAAAATAAATGTTATAATAATAATAATGTATTAATACCAAATAACTATGGAAAAATTGTTAGCGGTTACTTATTTTATATCAAGTCACATAGTGAAATAAACAAATAGATACATTAGAAATAATAATAGTAACATTTGAATAATCAATATAACATTAAGTTATTTTTAAACAGTACATGAATTTAAAATAAAATTTATACAGCAGTACATCAAGGTTAAAATATTAAATATTATAAATTGACATAAAATCGAATTGAGATTCCCTATATTGGTTAAAGAAAATAAAAAAAATAAATTCAGATGATTAAATTGTTTAAAATGATATAAACTATTTATATATTTTACAAAGTAAATTTATCGGACTTACACCAGTTATAAATAAAAGTTAAAAGACTAATAATCTTAATAAATTAGTAATTAGTTAATCTAGCACTGGAGAATAGTGAAGGTTGTGTTTTCTCTGTTCGTAGGAAGGCATTGTTGGGATTGGCCAACCTTGACAAGGAAATTTATACGACAGTACATCAAGGTTAAAATAAAATGACCGATCATATAAGGAGGAATTAATTCTTCTTAGAGAACCGATAGTTTCAACCTTAGAGAGATTTCTAAGATTCTTTCTTGAAGTTAGAGACAAATATGTTTTAAAATAGAAAGTTTCAGAGGAAATTTAGACTTCTCTATTTGATAGAAATTAAATTAGCATAGTTGAACTTAGAGCCACAAATTTTAGTTGTAGAAAGTCATATAGGTTTGTGCTTTGTTTTATGTTGTGCGCTCAGACAAGAGATATAATTATTATTTAAGGTGGGGAGTATTGAAGATCAGAAGGATGGTTCGATTTTCGAGGACGAAAATGATATAAGGTGGGGAGAATGTGACGACCCTCAAGCTCGTCAACGCTATTAGACCAGTCAAGAGACGACTAAGCCGCTAATGACTCGATTAATTAGAGACGAACGTTAATTAATAGAAATTAATCTAAACATGATTTAAATACGAAACTAGTATCATTGGATAGGTCTCGAAAAGTTATGTGAGATGGATTACTCGAGCATGTTATTCGGATATCAGGCAAAGAAGATATTATCAGAATCATGAGAAAGGAAAATTAGTTATTTTTGCAATTTAGCCGACCAGGGATGCCCTTATCCAAAACGTTGGGCGTTTTAGTAAACTCAGTTGGCTTATCATCAAACCGTGTCGCATAGAAACTCATTTCTCTATTTCTCTATCTCTCTATTTCTCAATTTCACTATTTCACTATTTCACTTTCTCTTTCCTTCTTCTTCATTCTTCTTGTTTCTTGTTTCTTCATATTCTTATTCTCCCTGGCGATTCAGAAATGAAATCTCTGTCGAGGAACTTCACTGAAAATTTGTAAAACAATCAATCGAGTGTCGTTTTTATGAGTTAATAGTTTGGGTTTGGTTAGGAACTTCGATTAAGTTGAAGATAGGTGGTTCAGTGAAGAAATTAGGGTTGCTGAAATCAATTTCGGGATTCAATTGAGGGTGAGATTTGAGAATTCGTTTTGAGGGAATTAATTGATGACAGAGAGAAGTTTTAAGTAAAAGTTGTTGATGTTTTGAGATCGGGAGAATGAGGAGTTGATGTTGTTATGACTGAAATTAGGGTCTATAGATTTGTTTGATGTTCTGAAGATGAAGAAGATGATATATAGATCTACTATTAGATAAGGAAGTATGGGTAGATGTTTAATTCAAGTTCTGAAATCGTTTTGAAGATGAATCAAATGAATTAGGGTTTCTTAGATTGTTGAAGTAATGCTTGGTGATGATTAAGAAGAAACTAAATGATGGGTATTTAGGATTATGATGTGAATATGAAGGTTGTAGTATCAATTTGAGGATTTGATTCAAAGAAGAACAATAATTGAGAAATAAGTAGTTAGGGTTTTGGTTTTGAGACTGTTAATGAAACTAAGGTTTGGTTTAAAGATTAAGGAGAACTAGATGGAGCAAAGATGGGTTTAGTGGAAAGTAAATATGAATCAAGTGAAGATTGAGCAACTGTAGAAGATTATGACTTGTGTTTAAGGTAATCTTTCTTCAAATAATTGGATTTAGTCTTTTATTAAGTTATGTTATTAAAATTGAAGTGTGTATTGAGTTAGTCCTGAATTGAAGTTATGGATTATATAGAACTGTGATGTTGATAGTTTTAAGATGTTGAATTGGTCAGAATTGTAGGAAGTATTTGAACTGTTAAGGATATTGCTTTGGGATTTTAGCTCTTTGTTTTTGTTGAAGGATGTAATTGTCTGGATGATGGTGTTATATTTAATTGCAAGTACAAATGGGTTATCTCAGTTGAAATGATGTTGGCGTTTGGTATTTAAATGCATGGGTTGTAGATGGGAGAATTGTATGGGGTTGTCTGAATTGGTGTTGTTGAAATGATTAAGTATATAACTGTCGATGGTAGTAGAGATGAAGATGCAGGAAGTGTGTGAAATGATAAAATTGCAGGTGGAGTTGAGTTATGTAATGATGGTGGTTGGGTTGTTGAAAGAATGAAGCTGGAGGTGAGGTAGAATGCTAGGGTTTGGTTGGCAGGTATATGCAATTACAGGATAACACCGTTGAGATTTAGTTGTGTGAATGCAGTATTGGAATTGTTTTGATAGTGTACTGAAGTTTGAAGGTGACTCTCAATTGAAGTATGGTGGTAGTCCAGACCTGAGATGTATAGTTAGTAATGATGGTTGTAGAGAAGGGTTAATAGCTTCAGTGGAGGTTTGGTACTGCAATTGCAGTTAACCTTAGTTTGTAAATTGGTTATGAAGTTTACCTCAAATCGATTGTATTTCTGTGATGAAAAAAGTATAGATGTAATTTGGTGAAGTTGTTGTCAATGATCATTGTAGAATTGTATGATAAAGAATAAGTTTATGTTGTAGGAGTTGAAGGTGTTATGGCTTAGGCCTTGTGTTGTTCTGTGAGTTAGATGTCTGACTCGTTTTTCTTAGCTGACTCAGTTAATCTGACTGAGTTGAACCTGAGTTAACTCACCGATTCCCTATTTTTCTCAGTGGACTTTGACCGAGAACTGGACTTTAACCTTTGACTGACGTTTATTCTTAGTTGACTCAGCTGACCGTTGGAGCCCGTTAGTTGACCAATTGGATCGGGCTTTTGGTTAGTGGGCCTGTTTAGTGAACTTGGGCTTAGAACCATTAATTGTACTTGTATGATTCTTGTGTGAGTCTTTTGGCTAGATTCTTAGAGTTCTTGTGTGATTAACAATTAGTCTATTAACAACGATCGATTCAAAGGACGAACCAGTGGATCGTGGATATCGAGGCAGGCATGGCTTGTCATTAAAATAGGTGGGAATACTTTTAACTCTTTTGAAACCATTGTTGTTTCTTTTGCAAAAGTTTATATTTAACAAACTTATGCATTGTCTGTCCGAGCTTTTCATGCATTGTTTAGTTTGTATTATGATTGTTCTGTTGATTCTTTGAATCTTTCCATAAATTGGAAAGGACTTGTAATGTATGTCATTATGAATTGTTATGGGAAATAAGAATTTACACTTGTGGTATATAGGATACGCTCCTTAATATTTATACCTACATGAATTCAGCTTTTATGCTTAAATTTGGTCATCATTAAAGGGTGGTATCAATATCTATTCGGTGTGGAACAACCCGACATCAATATTATACATTGTTTGAAGAATGAGTTTGTCCATATACATGTTTGTGTATTTCAAGTGGCTTGGTCACTTGTTGATGTTTAGGAAAACATGAATTATTTTCCAAAGCTTTCTCATAATTTCTTTAAAGTTAAATTTTATTCCTGTTGGGCACCCCTTTTAGGGATGATGTGCTCACCCTTTCCCACTTTCTACTGCAGAAAGATCGTGAGTTGCACAAATGAAAGCTTCAAGGGTTGATTTCGTCAGTTGGTTAACTTTTATTATGTTTATTATATTGCATATCGTATTTGTAAACCAAATGATTATTGTATATGTATCATTTGCGAGATTTCTTGTATATATATATATATTTCTGAGCGAGGCTAGTTTTAGGTTAAGTTTTGTAACAGTTTTCTTAATTGATTGTTTAAGTAAATGATTTTGTTTTTAGTGCCTCTTATTTAGTTAATTTTTTGGATTAGTCAGCTGCTAGCTTAGGGGGATCTACACATACATAGCTTCGCAGTTATGTTTTCAATATAGCACGACTTGAAATATACGTTAGGAATGAAACCGTTCAAGTCAATGTTACTAACCTTAAGAGGAAGGATGATGTCGTCGTTGTAGTTCGTTACTTCTTTACATTCTTCAGGTCTTCGATTAATACTTGTATGTCTCAAAATTCCTAGACTTTATAGTCTAACCTAAACGAAGTTGTCTCTAGTACATAATCAAGCGAATCTTAGATGAGATTTGGCTCACTAAAATATGACAACCAAACTTGACGTATCAACGCTTGGTGAGTTCAAACGAGCTATCACTAGGCCAAATATCAACATAGGTGACATTTCAAAACTGTCACTATATCAATTCCATGACGGTTCAGGTGAAATTTGAAAGTGTCATCAATGTCGATGTCACCGTAGGGGTCCCATTATAATGACGTTTCTTAACTGTCACATAACCATTACCATTAACCTCCAAAACTGTCATTTGATATCTAGAAGTGTCATTGTAAGATACAGCTGTGACGTATTTTAAGAAAACCCGCCACTTTAACAACGTTTCTGTGACAGTTTTTCCAAGTAACTGTTATATAATATCTTCAAAACTGTAATGGGATATCTAAAAGCGTCAGCATAAAACACTTCTGCTGACGGTTTGTTCATATAAACGTCATTTTTGTAAGTCCTTGGGTAACAAATTTTCTTTGAAAAGGACTATGAAGTGTGTTCCATCGATATTACAGTTTAACCATGTTTCTTTTCTTCCCAACTCAGATTGAATCTGAAATTAAAACTATAAACTTTTATAAAACTTATATTATTATTGAATTCAATTTACAAAAAATAAATTATAAATATACTTAGATTTACAAATCTCACGGACCAAAAAAAAAGTACATCTAATTAATAATATTCTTACTTTTTCTTCCTTTATAAATATTCTTACATCTAATCTCACGGATCAAAAAAAAGATATAAATATTCTTACTTTTTCTTATTTATTATATAATTAAGTACCGTTTCCACTTAATTAGTATTCCCATTGATTTTTGTTTACACTTGAGTGTGTTTTTGTTGATGATTACAACATGACCGGACTTGCCTATTCTGCTTCTTTTTTTTTACTTGCAAAATAATTAAATACCCGTGAACAGTTTCCACTTAATTGATTCCCACTGCTTTTTGTTTCCACTTGAGTGTGTTTTTGTTGATGATTACAACATGACCCGGACTTGCCTATTCTTCTTTAGGCTCTCAATTTGACCGACAGTACACCACGAATTAATTCTGCAGGAAAAAGAAAAATATTTGGAAAAATAAAGAAAAATGGAATTAAGGATACAGAAAATTGTTACCTGGTTCACGGACTTGGACATCATCAGCGATTAGATTAAAATTGTTAGGGACTTGAACATTATCAACGACTTCAGAGGTCGACATACTTGAATTAAAAACTGATGAATATTCTCAAGGAAAAAGATAGAAAATCAAAATAGGGAAAAATGAATATCAAGTAAAGATACAAATATAACACAAATGAATACAGATGATAATCAATTCACAGATTCATGAAAATACAGCGAAACCCAAATCAATCCCTAAAGAAATTTGATTACAAACAAAAAATGAACATCAAGTCAAGATACAGAGATACCAATAACTCAAATGAATACAGATGATGATCAATTCACAGATTCATGAAAATACAGATGATTAATTTCAGATCTACTAACAAAAAAAAACTTACAAATACAATTGGTTTGATCGAATCGATTGGAAGTGGGGGGCTAGTGTAACGCATAAAGAATGAAGATCTCTTCTTCTTTTTCCCGAAACAAAATTGAAATTAAATAGATCATGTCTAAACAAATTTGAAAAGTAAGATGGACAGAACATCAACTTTCAGTCTCGCACAGAAGAGGAAGAGGGCGATAGATCGGGAAGAAGAAGAAAATGAAAATGAAAAGTAAAAAAATTGAATTTTATTAATGGTCAAAAATAGTCAAGGGTGTAGTTAGAGGGTGTGATTGAGGGCAAACGGACCCTAAGTAAAGAAAATATCACGAAGCACTTTGTGCCTAATTTTTTTTATTTTGGTGATCCGCATACTTTAAAACTCTTGGTTTCTATTGGTTATTTAAAACACTATACGGATTGAAAACATTTGTGTTTCTTTTTGTGCTACTATGATCTCATGTATTTGGTTTATTATCAACATTTGACATGAAAAAAAAATCCAAAAAAAATATTAATAAATTTAGGACATTGTTGTCGACATTCTAATATAAAAAAAATACAAAAAATGTATAAGAATGAATCGGAAAAATGAAAAATGAATTCGATAATTGGTGTGTTTCTTTGTGCTTTCTCTTTATGCTTCCGGTTTGGATTTCGACTAGCCGCATAGGTCATGAAGTAATTTTGAAAAGTCATACAGATCATGAAGTAGCTTCAGTTCACACTGGTAGCTTCATTGAAATCGATATATTTATGGTCAAAAAATGTATACATATATTTAGTGCAATATATATATATTTATATATATATATATTTATGTCAATAATTATTTGATCACCTTAACTCAATTATTTGGTCAATAATATATTTATATATTTATGTTCAAAATGTTCTTGCATTGTCGTGTATTTATCGTTATACATGATGACACAA
Source organism: Papaver bracteatum (assembly GCA_023529315.1). NCBI lineage: Eukaryota > Viridiplantae > Streptophyta > Magnoliopsida > Ranunculales > Papaveraceae > Papaver > Papaver bracteatum. The sequence continues at coordinate 109,899 of JAJJWX010005001.1, forward strand.
TTAGAAACGATTTTAATAGGCAAACGTCGTTACGAGCTATTGTGAGAGTTAGTCCTAAACCGTCACCATTTACTATAGGCTATTGTGACATTTATCACCAAACCCGTCACTGTAAGTGCTACTGTGACGGCATAGACATAAACTGTCATTATATATCATATTTACATGACGGTTTATAAGTGTCACCGTAGATAGGCCAATTATAACAGTTTACATCAATCACCGTCGCAGTATGCGGTATCCGTGACGGTTATGTCAACCGTCATGATTTGTAATAACAATTGGTGACGGTCACCTTTATGAACCGTCAACTATACTTGTATTGTGACACTTTTTTCTAAAACCGTCATGGTAGAAAATTTCCAACCGTCACCAAATCCCACATTTGGCCTAGTGTATACTCTAATAAAAATCAATTATGATGGGGCTTGGGATATATCTTCAGTGAATGAAGGAGGGGGTTTCGTCATTAGAGATTCTACACAATAACTCATTCTGGCATAGGCAATCTATTCTTCTTGTGGTTCTGCAGAGGTGGCAGTGATAAGAACAATCAAAGAAGCAATGAAGAAATCTTGGTAGAGAAAAGATCAACAACTGGTGATTGAGAATGACGCAGAAGGAGTTATACATAGGATTAAGGAAAGGGATTTTTAGGGAGACCTAAGAACCCAAGCAATGTTATGTAATATTGAATTTCTGATCTCTAAATTTAAGAAAATTCTCTTCATTTTTGTTAACCGCACCTACAATGTAGCCCAATGGGAAAAATAAATCACACCTGTATGGCTTGGTCTACACCTTCGGTTTGGCTTATGCATTTCTAAGTGATGACCATAATCCTAACAGAAATATAATGGGAGTGTAATGGAGGTTTCAGACGTTTTCCGATTTTGCTTATAAAAAAAAAGTTAAAGTAATCATGGATGGTTTCGAAAAATTCACCTTAATATACTTGAAGTGATCATTACCATAGTTTTTTCCGTTAGTTTTCTCTCTAAAACGAGTTTTTCTTAGTTTTTCCTCTTAGAAAGTAGAGATTAGAGATTTGTCAGGATAATGATCAGTATAAGATTTGACCTCCTTTACTCATATAAATTTCAATTTTTCCATAATTACTTGCACCCATAGAATATTTGAATTACATGAAACCCAAACCCTTTCTTACTAAAATTGAAAATATAGTGGGTGCAAATGGCCCCATTTGCACCCTCTCCCCCCATCCCTAAGATATCGCCATATCGGCTGCAATAACCTAAAGATCTGCAAGCAACCATAGACAAGTATCACCAAAAAAAGTGAATCGTTGGTTTAATATTATCCTGTCTCATTAACAGAAGAATCAATTGATAAAAAGAAAGAAAAAAGAAACATTTTTTATTAATTGTAAAAAAATAATATATAAATAAAATGTGGAGAGGTAAGATATATCACTTACACGATTGGCGAGAAAAGCTCAATGATGGATGACCAAATATCTTACTCAAGGAGGAAGGTTAGTACTCATTAAAATTCCTTAATTCCTACCTCAAACCACCTTATGCAAACACAATTATTCCCCACCCATGTTCACAAATAGATAGACTAGTTCACTAGGAATGTTTTGTGGGACCATGATTCATCAGTTAAAAAAAACTTCACCCATTAGGATGGACCAAACTAAACAAACCATTAGGAAAAGGGGGTCTCGGAATAAGAAAAAATAGTCATCACAATAAAGTCTTGTTCATGAAAAGAATATGGAACATACACGACCAACCTAATTCCATTTGAACCAGATTATACAATGAGATATATCTACAAAATCAACCTATCTTCCAAGAAAACACATCCATTCCTTCCTCCTCCATCCCATAATGAAAACAAATGGACACCCTCATACCTACACTATAACAACACATCTTCCATCGCATCAGTAACGGTTTAGACGCACCTATCCAAGGAAATTGTATACCTCAGTTTCATAACCTTGACTCGGACCAATGCTACCCAATCCAATCAGTAGATGATCTCATTGATCCTCTCACTAATAACTGGAATCATGGACAACTGAATCACCTCCCACCTGCTGCTGTAGAACACATAATGAACATCCATATTCCTTTAGACATGCATCTAGATAAGATCTTATGGCCACATTCAAAGTACGGTAAATACACCACTACCACCGTCTACAATTTTCAAATACAACAAGAAAACCATTGCCACATAAACCCCCTCCCATCCACCAAAATTTTGTGGAGCTTACCATGTCCACCAAAAATTCAACTTTTATTGTGGAAATCTATAAATAAAGGTCTTCCGACCTTTTCTATTTTACACAACATCAACCTCACCAATTCCAAACAATGTTCTCGGTGCAACACAGAACCAGAACTGGAAGAGCACTTGCATATTCACTTCCCAATAGCAGCAGCTACATGAAACAACCTTAATTAACTCCCATATAACTATAAAAAATCAAACATCCATTTATCAAATTCTGCAAGATGCTAGCCATGCATACTCCCTCGGTATCAAATTTATGTTTTCTTTTATGAAACCTCTAGATGTACAGAAATGAATTAGTTTTCAAACAACAACATACACCCCCAGACAACATCTTGGCACAAACCTTGAAGCAACAACATGAACTCAAACGGGAAAAAGGTAATTATGCCCCCGGTTTTACTTGAAAACCCTCCTGCCAGGGACACCTCAACAAATATCAGAGAAACAACAAAAATATTATTAAGATGGACCAGACTGGAACTGGATTGCATAAAGATAAATACAGATAGGTTTGCTAGATAGGGGACATCCACTAATGGGGGGGGGCAGGTTTTATTTGCAAGGATTCGAGTGCTCAAACTGTGATGTCTCTCGCGCATGCCTCTAGGAATAACTATGACGCTAATAGCCGAAATGCAGGAAACTCTGCTGGCATCAAGGACAACAACATAGAGACGATGCCAAAAGTTATATTTAAGATGGATTCAGAAAATCTTATGCGCTTCATAAAAACAGAAGCTGAAGCTCCGTGGTATATTCAAGAAATGATTACCGAAAAAAAAAAATCTAGAAATTCTTATGTGTGATATACAACACAATTATAGAGAAGGGAATCAAGCAGCAGATGGCCTGTAAAAATTTTTAGCAGAAAAAATCCAAGCAGAAAACTTATCAACAACAATATGGGACCAGATAATCCCACATTTTCTCAACCAAATTTTGTTAAATGATTCTGTGGGTACTATGTGTAATATCTATCTAGGCCTATTCTTTATGTTCCTCATGTTTAAAAATAAAAAATCACTTACATGATCCGAGGTTGTTTGTGTGACGATGTAAACAAAGGGAGAAGAAACCAAGAAGAGGCAATGAGAAACCAAAAAGTTAGATAATAAACTATAAGATAGATGTTTAAATAGTATGGTAATTAAAGAGGAGTGAAAATAATTGATTACTCTCTATTGTTGTTTTTGTTTACCACATTTCTATCAGGAGACTAAATTATTGGACTTGGAAGTGTACCAAATTCGAACAAAATATTTTTCAAGGGAGACGGAGCTGGTTTTGGGCCTTTGCAACAAAGATTTTCTACCTTGCCTATCAAAGATGGTGGCCTTGGTATATACACTATGGCAGAAACTCGTGCTTATTGCTACCTTTCCTCTCAGATTCAGACTACTTTTGTGCGGAAGGTGATACTTGGTGGCTTATTCTCAATATATTATGGTTTTTCTTATCAGTTGTCTCTTTAGAACTTCATTCAGGTAATGTGGTTTGCCTTCCTATTATTGCGTCGATGATACTACCCCTCCTTCTATGCACTCCTTGGCAGTCACTTATTTTGATGCAGTTAAGAAGCAAATCTATGTCCAATTTTCCCTCTCTGAATGAGACTCCATTTTGTGGCAATGTAACCGTATCAAACATGCACAAGAATACCTCTTGGATATTCCCATTATTTGGATAGATCAATGCCTTGGGCACAGAAAGTTCAGAGTGGTAGTTTGCTACCGTCTTGGTATCCCCTTGTTTGTTGAAAATGGTTTGTACTCTTGTTGTAATAGACCTATGAGTATTTTTGGTGATCATGTGCTCCATTATTCTAAAGATGTTGGACTCAAGTTTTTCCATGACTTGGTTCAGGATGTAATTTTGGATATTTGTTACAAAGATGGTATACCTGCGCGTAAAGAAGTTGCCTTAGGATTTTTATCAGATAAAAACAAGGATTTGCGTCCAGCGGACATCCTTTTTCTCAACTGGGAAAATGGCCAAGATGTGTGCATGGATATCACAGGTGTCTCACTCTTCACTGGTGATGTAGTTCGATCATTCATTCAAGGCCAAGCCATTTCACATAAACGTACTAAATACTTGGATGAATGTGTTTCACATGGTTATGGTTTCGGTGTTTTAGCTTTCACTATTTTGGGGGAGCTCAGTGAGGATACTGTATTTTTTTTTAAGTGTTTAAATAATTGTTAGTTAGTAATGATGCTGGTAGTGGTTTAGGTAGTTTTATTTTTCATAAATTGGGTGTGGTTATTTAAAAAGAGGTTGGTGCCCATCTTGTTGCTAGGCTGCCAATTAAATCCTTGTACAAATCCTGATTAACATTGTTATAATAATTAAAAGGAAAAAATAATTTTTCAACTTGTCTTATATGATTTTTGGAATACTCCAAATATTAGTGTAGCATATGCAAGTAAATGTAGCCCGATAAAAACAGAAAGCTCAAAATACTAGTGTAGCATATGCAAGTAAATGTAGCATGATAAAAACAGAAAGCTCAAAATACTAGTGTTTTAAGGATGTAGTAATCAACCCGCCTCCATCCTCAAGGGTAGATTTCCTCGACGTGTTTTCATTTTTTGGAACCGCACCATAATCATATTATCAGTAATGTTGTGAAGAATATCTCTTTCAACATATGCAAGCAAACAGTCATTCAACCATTCATCTCCCATTCAATTACGCAATCGATTCTTCAAAATTTTCATACCCAAAAATAGTCTTTCAACTGAAGCCTTTGCAACTGGAAAAATCAATGCTAATGTTAAAAGTAAATAAACCTTTGGGTAAACTTCGTATTTCTTTGTCTTAAACATAATTCTTCAAAGATCTTCTATTCCATTTAACCACGAGAACTCAACACTTGATCTCATATCAATGATGTAATCTTGGAGTTGGTTATCAAGTAGTACAAGATCAAATGCTGAAAAGTCTGTTAGATAAAATTGTGCAAGATGCACCAATCTATCCTCGTCGAAAGTAGAAATTGAATCACTTGGATTCAAACAAGCTACACAAAAAAGAAGGTCAGTAGTTGTCTCAGTGAAACTATCATTCAATTCTTTTAGTTGCATATCAATAACGGCACTAAATATTTCCACACGGTATTTATGCATAACAGTCTTCTCTTGGACATTACGAAGTGGTCTCCCTGTAGCTGAATAAAAAACATGTCCATCCATAAACCATGTTTCTCACAAAATAAGTTTACTTATACATGTAAAGAATCCCAACCACTATCTCTACGATTTACACTACAAACAAAATTATTGTGGAAGGAAAAATCCAGTAACATAAACCTAATCAAAGCAAAATTCACTTCTCAATCAATAACTATAAATTATTTAGAAATAATCATACGATTTACATATTAATTCATACCTCAAATAAGGACCACTATAGATTTAGCTTCTTCAATAATTAAATCATTTGTTTACCGTCTTCTATAATAGATTGAAACCATGAGACATCTATTTCAAGTTTCAATAAGATTCGAAGAACCCATCTTTCTCTTTCTTTATTTGCTGCTACATAGAAAGTGTCGGGTATTAAAACAAATCATTTACCAATTCCAATTTAACCTCAAAGGTTTTTCCCCCTTTGCGTTGATATTCCCAATTTGATAGACCTATATATATGTAAAATCTAGAAACTCAGTGGGGACTGTTGTCCCCACTAGATCCTTACTAGCTCCGTGCCTGTTGGTATCCCTATAAACTACCATGAAATTTTGGGCCAAGAAGGAAATTAGTGGTCACATGGAAGATTTTGGGTCCAATGATAAATTTAGGAGTAACGACTATTAATGTGGATTATATATTATAGAACATATTATGATTCCAGAAGCAAATCTGGGATCACTTATTGGGAATTTTAGGCCGCAATACAATTTTCGGATCATAATGCAGTTATTACGTTACTGAGTAGTGTTTGGGGATCACAAGATAGTTTTTGGTCATGGTTAAATTGTGTGTCAAAAGTCAATTTTTCAGATACAGGTGTAAAAATTAAGTTGATAGATTGGAAGAAAATAACGAAGATACAAAACTAATAAGAAAAATCTTTTTGGCTTTTATCTTCAATAGTCTTTTGTACCTGCACAATAGCAAACGTGATTCCTAATTTATGATCGATCACGTACAAAACAAAGTCTGTTAACAATGGATGATCATAAGTCAATATTGTACTTTTGATCTAGTTTGAGTGACCTTATGTCAAACTAGGTGAAAATCAAGAGATAACTACCGTTGGTCAATCAAATCAATAACCAAAAACTAAAATAACATTACAATTCTAGTTTCCCACCAACGATACTAGTGGACGCTTCTTGATCCCAAAGAAGTTTTTAAACTAGAGGACATAAGAGATTTCGTCTAATTAGGTTACTCTCCTCTCCAACATAGTATTACGAGAATACTATTAGTCGGCTACACCAGAAACAACAAAGTTGAAGTTTGCATGACTCAGGATAAGTTTGCAAAAAGAACAAACTTCACTACTTATAGACCAAGGTAATTTGAACACATCTATTGAGGACTATTATTCACATATGACATTGCCATCTCAGAGAAAAAAAAGTTTTCAAAAGCCATGTGTTTGGTTCCTTAGAGGATTTGGTTTGCATTGATATAAGTTTTAAGTTGTATGACGATTGGATTCATCATTGATCTTGTTTTGATCCAGGGAATCCATAAAGTGGCGACGTATAAAACTTAGTATCTTTCATAACTGAGTTTAGACGATTAAAACTCAGTACAAGATCAATTTTGACGCTTTAAATATGTACAAGGTCAATTTTGACACTTCTTAGATTGATAAAACTTCACCGGCAGGATATAGGAATAAATCTTTTAAATTATCGTCTAACCAATATGGGTGCATTTAATACATATTAACCTTCAAAATATATTTAATGTTATTTTTTCAGTTAGTTTTGCAATTACTATAGCTTTACGGATGTTTCTCATTGCACTCTTTTCCTTCGTCAAGGATTTATCGTTATGGATTTTCCTTGGCAAGGTTTTTTAACCAAGCAATAAATGCATGTCCTTTTTTGTTCTAAATCTTTTATTTTATTTATTATGTATTTCTTATGAAACTAGTGATCTATCTGGACTCACATCAAAGGCATATCCCTTGCTAGGGAAATCTTTAATAAGCTAGTACAAGTCCCTTAGCCGTTTTATTTTATTATAAATAGCAAAGATATAATTAAATATAAAATATATTTAATAGAAAAGTTGATCAAAATATATCTTGGGCTGCCAAAATACAAAATGTGTGTGTCACGATAAATAACCCGTTCTTCTTCTCATATCCGACAAAGCCACAACTCTCTTTTCTATTTGCCTTAACATTTCCCTGCTTTACTCTTTCCACAACCCTAAAACCAGATCAATCTATCTTTAAGAAAATTTTCATCATTCATCCATGGATTACTTCAAAATTCTCCCTGTGGAGATGATATTAGAGATTTTGACTCGCTTAACTGCTGAGACAGTTTTGGAGTGCAAATTAGTTTCCCCAACTTGGAGAAACCTTGTTTCTCATCATCCATCCTTCTCCCGGATCCACTTGCATCATCTCAATCAACATGATTCTGGTAAGTTGAGTTTTCTTGCTTTTAGCGGGAATAATAAGTTTCACTATTTTGAGTATCATGATCAGTAAACAACCCCCATTCAGAGAATTACAAAGTTTTTTTTTTACCCCTCCATCTAACTGTTTTAATTTTGTTGGTTCCTGCAATGGACTGATTTGTCTTGTTCACCTCTTCCCCAACCCATCTGTTTCGATTTGTAATCCCATCACCATAGAATATGTTATGCTTCCTAAATTTCACACATATACCATAGGATTTGGTTATGTTTCTTCAACCAATGACTACAAAGTTGTAGGAATGTATATGCCGAAGAAGCCCCAGTTTGTAGAAGTCCACATATACACACTAGGCAGTGGAAATGGTTGGAGAAACCTTGGAAATTCTAATTTTGAATTCAATCCCCGTACTCTGGGTGAAGCTGGTATCTTTGCCAATGGTGCTCTTTATTGGCTAGACACTAAATTAAAATTGATCACCATCTTTGATTTGGCCGAGGAACAGTTTTGTAAACATATTTCACCACCTCCTTTGCCAGCAGACAGTGATTGGTGTCATACTAGGATATGGGTTTTGGATGGTTTGTTGTCTTTTGCTATTTATCGATGGGTCGAAAGACACATAATTAATGATATATGGATACTGAAAAAGAAGGATCATGATCATGACTTGAAAGAGGGAGAGGAACATCAGTCATTGGTTTGGAGTAAAGAGTTTAGGATTGACATAAGAAACTTGTTTTCTGTTAACAAAAAGTGATCGTGTTTTAACTTACGGTTCTAGCTATCTCAGCATTTATGACACAAAATCTTCAACCTCGAAAAGGCTTGTGAAGTTTAACAATGGGGTTTTTGAAGTATCCCCTCACCAGAACACCTTGGTGTCGTTGAAAGAATTAGGCGAAGAAGGTACAAAAATAATGGAGTCAGTTGAATTGGAGGAGACCCGAAGCCGTGATTATTCTTTCGAGCAGCTCTAGGAGGATGGCGAACCCTGAAAACGTATAAGCTGGTAATCTTCGTTCAATTTTAGATGCAATACTCATATAACTCTACAGATTTAACGAGTAACCTTTGTTTGAAGCTAAATTCTATATTAACATTGTCATTATATAATCCGTCCATCTTTAACTTGATAGATGTAATTTTTATTTTGGGTTAAGCTACATTGCTTTGTTAATTCTGCATTTTGTTAGTGACTAGACATTATTTCAATGGAAGAAGTGGTGACTTATTTCATTTATGTATATGCAACTGTGAAAGCAAAATCAAGGGTAGTATGAGGGAATACTTACTTCTTAACATTATCTGATAAATAATTTTAGTTTTCCAAATTTATTGTCTTTCATATTTTCGCCTAGCATTTTGAAACTGCTTATGTTGGTGTTGTAATTACTACTAGTGTCATTTCACTGAAAGTGGTAGTTTAAATAGGAAACTGCACTAATAGTTTCTCAGTGATTACTAATATGATCTAAGTTTCCATTCTCTTGGTTTGTCATCAAATAATGCTACCTATCAAATGCCCATGGAAAGATCAATTGGCAAGGTTCCTAGCAGACTGCTAGTGTAATTTCATTTTGGGTTGATGGGTTGGTGCAATGCAGGTAATATTAGACCGTTCTCTTTGTCCTAGTTCCAAATTTGTTGTCCAGAAGCGTTTAAGAATACTGCAGATGTTTTCTTCCTGTGCTCATGTCTAAAATTACCGTGGCTTGGCAATTTGTCTGATAAGCATTGAAGTCCCTAGTTTTTTTTTTCTCCGAGATCAGTGAACTTGATGCTTCTGCGCTTAAGATTCAGAAGTTTATAAGCATTGCTAGACTCGGAGAAATCTTGCACATTGTGCAGTTGTGATTGAGAAGCTTCAGTAAGCAATTAGCATGGCTATTTCCTTGAGCAATTAGCATTTTAGGATTTCTATGCTGAATTGCTGATATAATTTGGTTTCCTCTCAAATGTTATAGGTGGAAGTATTGGACTTCGCCGCTCTCAAACGGAGTTTGGTATTTTCTTCAACATTGAGAAACCAGAAACCGCTGTTTCACGATGAGCATGTGCAAGGGAAAGAGCTTCCAAGGTACTCCTCAATTGACTAACAATACATAGTTTCAAACCTTATTGATATTTTGGGACCAATTTTGGTCAAAGAGGTACCCGTTGAACTGTTTTGCTTGTATTTTATCTTTTTTTTTGTGGCAGGTTCTATTGCTCAAAAATCATTTCTGGTCGAAAAATCACATGAACATCACAGTACTCTTATTATGCAGGTCATAAGACCATTCTAGTTTTTGAAATCCAATGACGCATAATTCTTTGTCTTAGTTCCTACTTTGTCTTCCCCAGATGTTTGCTTCATGCATGTCTAAAATTGTTGTGGCTTGTCAGTTTGTCTGATATGTATATAGAAGTCCTAAGTGTGTGCTAAAGCCAACTTCTGACTGCTAGCCATGTTTTAGGTAATACAAACAGTAGCCGTGCCGGTTATCTCCTTGTTTTGTGTTCTTTATGGATTATAGAGTTATACTGGATCCCATGCTTAGTAGTAAAAATCATTGTCCTCTCCCAAAGACTGATAGGGCTGCACGCCTGCACCTGATAGTATTAAATTTACTTCTGCAACCTCGTCAGATTTATATGTATATTGGTTCCATCCTAAATCTGCTTAGCTTGTTTTCCACCACCAAAGCCTTTTCGTGGCGGGGTTTTGTTATCATATGAAATATGAATTTTACGGGTTTTTTTTTTTGTTTTTTTTTTTTAAATTGATTTGAGTACTAGGATCACCTGAAGTATAGATCCTAACCACTCACCATCGTATGACTTACTGATGGTGTTGTTACTCCTACAAGTGTTACTTGTATGCCTTGATAAGTGTGGTTAGGATCATCCATTCAAACTTGTATCATGCTGGAATATTATGCTGCAATTCACTTTGAATACTGGATTTTTATTTTCTGTAGATACTTGAGCTAAGAATATCTGTATTGTTTATGCAGTGTTTATGTTCATGGATATCCTCTCCTGGAAAGCTTAAGCGCGTTCAAATCATTGGAGGCTTCTGAATTGACAGCGGCTTCTCTTGGTAGAATCTTGATGATTGATTTCCATGCCGTTCGCTAAGATGGCAAGGGAATCTAGCAAATCTCATGATTTCTGCTAGACCGCACTCTGAAGGTATTGATGGACTGAATGAAGCGTTTGTGACAAGGATGATCCTGTAGTTTCAGACCCATCATCATTTTGCCACCTCTGTATCTCCTGTTACCAAGGAACGCACGTGTGGCAAATGAGACTCATGCTGATTTAGATGACATGGAACTGCAAAGAACACACAGCACATCTTCACCTCCTGAAGTAAAAAACTGGTAACACCAGCCAGGATCTGGTTCCCCATTGCCTAGCAAAATTAAGCTTCATTCAGCCATTTGGTGTTCTCTCGAGTGGAATCATGGGTGTGCACTGTGTACTTTGCTAATTTAGGATAGAAATAGAGAAAAAAAAGAAGTAACCATACCTATATACTTTTTTTTTCTCTTAGCTAACAGTAATTGCCACCTGACGAATCAGATTTCCAAATAAAAGACGTACCAAAAGTAAGTTAAGATTTATATGTTCATCAACATTTCCTAGCTCCGACTGATGCCATGAATATGAATGGCATCAAAGAATTCAACTTCCTACTAGGAAGTGTTAAAGTAAGAATTACCGTCCAAAACATCTTCTACAAATACTCTTTATTGGGCCACTGTTGGTGACTTCAAGGATATTTTCTTCTTCTAATGTGCAGAATCCTAGACCCTGCCCAGTAAAAAATACACAAAAACAAAAATTCCCCAGAACTCGGGATACACAAATTTGAATCCTTGATGATAAATAAGAGCAGACGGCCGGAAAAAGTACACGCGCTAAATGAAATTCATCTAGGAGTATTAGGTACTATTTTTCTTCTCAAACTTCTCACTCTTCTCGCTCTTCCAACAATTACTTGCACCGGGTCAGTAAGGTACTCCTGTGACACGCAAGCTCATTAGCACAATTACTGTCTTTATAACACCTGGTCCTATGGATCATAAGTGCAGTATGTAAATCTTTACCTGTACAAGGGCTTCAATTTCTACGGTCAGCGTTTCAGTAAACATCAACGTTTGGTGCTTTGCAGGAAGATTCCGCATCACCTGAAAGCCAAGATGCAACCAGTGAATAGTAGATACCATTACACACAAGTGCGTGCACTCTTCAACGCTTAAGTTTATAGACGCATGACAACCAACAAAAGCAAAAGAAGGGAGTTCAGGTACGAATATTTACCTCTCTAATCTGCGGCTCAAACCCCATGTCCAACATACTGTCAGCCTCATCCAAAACAATAAATGAGATCCTAGAGAGGCTGGTGTTTCCTTGTTGTAAATGGTCAAGAAAGCTTCCAGGTGTGGCAACCACAATATCTACTCCTGCCCGCAACTCAGACCTCTGTCATGGTATAAAGATTTAGGAAAATGTAGAAAAATATAATTAGCGCAGATATGCTCACTGCTAAGGCTAAAACAAGTTTAATGTTTTCTCTTCTTCATAATGCAGTTAAACCAAGAAACTCAAAATGGTGGCTACCATATGACATGAATACCTAAACTACAACAAGTTACCTGCTCTGCCATATTTGTTCCACCCACAGCAATAACAGTTCTGAAGAACTCCCACTACAGGAAAAAAGTCTACACACTACACTTGAAAAGCGTCGTAGAAAGTCTACAACAACCTTTCTCGTAAGGTCTTAGAATGGGGGGTTGTAGAAAGTCCCATGATTTCAACGACTCTCTGCAAAACGTCGTACTAATGTTGTCATATGGTTTTCGACTACCCTTTCTATTAGTAGTGAATATCTTTCGAAATTACTCAAACACTAAAGACAACCCTTATTATTTGTTGTCAATCATGTTTTTCACAACTGTTGGTTTTTGTAGTATGATTTTCTTTCACGACTCTTAGAATCCGTAGTATGATTTTCTTTCACGACTCTTGGAAACTGAAGTGGTATCAGGGAGTTACAACTATCTCAAATGTCATCATATCATATTTTCACAACCTTTGGTCATCGTAGTATGATTCTCTTTCACGACTCGTAAATACTGAAGTCGCATCATGTAGATACAACTTTTATTTATGGTCATGGTTCTTTCTATAACAACATTTCTTAACAGTTATGCCCAAACCACTAATATCCAAAAAAAATAAATATATATTGCACATTTAAGAATTCACATTCACATTGAAACACAGATAATAACTAAACTTTAAATTAATATTGAAAATATTAACTTCAAATCCAATAATTAAGGTTCCACAACAAAACCTTAACAAAAGATACCAAAATATATACCCCGAAACAGAGACCCAAAATGCATCCAGTAATCAAGTGTTAAGGACCCTAAAATGCATCCCAAAATATAATCAAGTGTTACCACGAAAAGAGACCCAAAATGCAGGTTCTACACCTAAACCTTGACAAAAGGCACCAAAAATATATACCCCAAAATATATATACCACGAAATAGAGACCCAAAATGCATCCAGTAATCAAGTGTCCCACACCTGAACCTTGACAAAAGGCACCAAAAATATATACCCCAAAATATATATACCCCGAAATAGAGACCCAAAATGCATCCAGTAATCAAGTGTTCCACACCTGAACCTTGACAAAAGGCACCAAAAATATATACCCCAAAATATAGACCATACCACCTAAACAGTCTCCAAAAATTCTAAGGATTAGAGCAGCTATGCTTGTTCAAAAGATATATAATCCTTGGGCCATGCAACAGTTGTCCCTGTCGCATTAAGAACACACTTTAAATCTGATGTTGGCCTATACATAATAGCACCATCAACAAGTGAATGATCAACCCATACGCTGCAGACACCGAACCCTATCGGCATCCCATGAATCTTCTTCTTTGGATCTGTCTCATGAATTATGCCATCAGCGACAAACTCCCCTTCATTGTACCAGCTCAGTAACTTGCAGGCTTGATCTTTCTTTGGCACTTGCACACCAGTAGGTATACTGCTAGGACTGGAACCGCTTGGACCGCCACTTGTAGGACTGATGTCTCTATGACCAGCCAAATTATAGTTTCTCGCAGCACCTGACTGTTCAAAGTCGGACGCCAAAAAGAACAAAAACAGTTGAGTGCAACAAAAGTTGGTAAAACTAAATTCAACAATATAATGAATTGGAAGCATCATTTGCTAAAACTTGATCTTGCGTAGATTATATTCAGCAATACCAATTTTAATTTGTCATACAATAATGCATATCCATACAATGGTAAACAATGTATATTCATACAAATCAAGTTATCCAACATCATGCTTAGATTAACACCTAGTACATCTCATTCAAAACCCGTTTCAAATACATAATAGTTATACCAAAGCATCTACACCAAGATCATGCTTAGATTAACAACTAGTACATCTCATTCAAAACCAGTTTCAAATACAGAATAGTTATTCCAAAGCATCTACATGTACTATGTTAAGTCAATTTCACAATCTAGTTTTTTTACCAACAGCACAGCATATCAATAATAAATTGATCTGGTTCAACCTAGTTTATTTCATATTTCTTAACAACATAAGTGAACCTAGAAATCAACAATCATACGGTACTAATCAATAGTTAAAACAGAACAACATACGTTTGGAGTGCCAATTCTCTGGGAGGATGAGCTTTCGCCAACTTTATGCAATGATGAGCCATCATCCAGTACAGTTCTCGGAATTCTTTCCTGAAATCAGTAACGATTAGATACTACATGAAAATAACATATGATATTTATGAAAATCACACTTTCTAAAATAAACTCTCACCTCTAACGTTACAACTCGATTACCCAAGAACTGAACCTCATCCACGAGACTCTTAATGGTGTTGATGTATTGTGACTGGATAGTCATCTTTGTACGTGTAACTCCATACCCCAATCCTTTAACCCGACCTGGACGATCTTCGCCAAGAGCCTTAGAAAGAATATCATCTTTCAGGGATGGTCCACAATTTGTACCATGCTCTTCTTGGTACCTGTTCACTTTATCTTGTGTGTAACACCAAAAATAAATTCAAATGGTGTCAAAGAGATCTTTGAAACATTCTAACAAAGCAAACCAAAACAACAAAATAAGAAAAGGAAATTCTGAGTTCTCACCAAAGCCTCTTGAGTGGCTATATTTGGTTGCTTTCCTTGTTTTTGTTTGTGGACGGCTTTCCATAATTCGACTCGGGGAATTTCATCCTTTATGTTCAGCTCATGCTGCTGCAAACAAAATGTTAAACCATCGAGTTAACATAATTCACTAATCATTTTGAAACAATAATTACCAGCTAAATAATTATAAACATGTAAATAATAAATAATAAATTTACCATCTTCTCCTCTAGTCGAGCATAACCTTGTTGGCTAATTGTATGTGGGGTGGTACTCTTTTGCATAATTATTTGCATCTGCAGACGTTTCACCTGAAACAATAAATAGAGACATTAGTAAACACAGTGTAAACTTTAGAGCTTCATACTCGTTATTTTTTAAGAAAAATCTCTTACTTTGAATTCTGCCGAGCAAACATATTTTAGAAACTCTTTCCACTCACGAGTGGTCATGTTCTGCGGTTTAATCACTGCCAGCCTTTCCTTTCTTTTTTCCTCGTCCAGCAAAAAGGCACCAAGTACCAGACCTGCTGTTCTAGACCTGGCCTCTTTGAGCAAAGATCCCATCTTCCCAACATAATAATCTTTGTAATAGTCATCTATAATAAATCTTTGATGTAAACAAACATAAATTTCAGTTAGAAGGCCAAGAGTAAAGATTATAATTGCAAAATCAAAAGATAAATGTCAATTAGAAGACCATGAGTAAATATTATAATTGCAAAAACAAAAGATAAATGTCAATTAGAAGGCCATGAGTAAAGATTATAATTGTAAAACAAGGAATTTAACTTGACAACCCTCCATATGTTGTCTTTGGCATTTACAGGGACTTTTCTCCAATCCCTGTGAGTTAAGGAGATATTTCTCCGAACTAAGACACCCAAAACACTAGACAGTTTCACGGAATGGTCACCAATGGGCTGATCTTTGGAGTTAAACGCAACTACCTTCTTATCATTATACTCCATTCCAAGTCCTTTCATAGCTGTTTTACTACGTACAACATTCTTCCTTTTCTTAGTTGGTTCCACAACATGATCAGCATTACCATCATCCTCCGCCTGCATTTCTTCAATACCAACATCCTTATTAGAACCAACATCATTCTCCATTACCATGTGTTCTTCTTCCACATCGTTATCATCATTAACATCAATTTCAATCCCAATATCTTCCTCTTACACAACTTTATTGGACTGTAAATCTTCAAATTCTTGCTCCTCCAAATCTGAGAAAGTATCATCCTTGTCCCTGATTTGAACATTGGGACAGGGCCCCGATCCTAGTTTCCTCTTCACTCCCTTTCGTGCTAGTTTAGCCTTATCAGCAGCTCTCTTAGATTGTACAGTTCGAGATAGTACTGACTTGTTGGATCGTAACGAGCTGATTCTGCCCTTAGTGAAATGCAACATCAACTATAATAGATTAACACAAAGAACATGATAAAGAAACGGAATATTAATAGCATTCACTGAAATCCAACATTAGTTTTTACCTTGTTCTTGTCCTTTGCCATTTCAACCAGTCTTGAGATTGTGCTCCAGCCAAATGAGGTTACACAAAAGAAGAATATTGACCTATCTAAGAGATAATTGCAGCTATCCCTGTAAACATCAAACACCAACAACAACAAAAATCCATCACAACCACCTAAGCAATGGGTTCACAAACAGGTGAACTAAAGCAAAAACATAATCAAGATAAAAAGAAAGAAAAATAAAATCAGCATCGAAACATCTCATAAACTCTGAAAAGAGTTTCAATGCTTCATATAAGAAACCGAGTTCAATAACCAAAGAAAAATAAACAACCACCATAATTGATGTTAGAAATCAGAGTATTTCTAAGGACCAAAGATTGAATCAGAGTAGTGAGAAATTTATATACTAGAACTTGTATAAACTCACACTGACAATATAACAAACACTTAAACTACAAAGAAACTGGAGACACGAGATGGGTTATAGAATCAGTCTGAAAAGAAAGGCAAAAAAACATAAGAAAAATCAAAAAACCCCAAAATCGAAACATCTCATTAACTATGAAAAAGAGTTTCAACATTTCAAATAATAAATTGAGTTCAGAAACAAAAACTGAAGCAAAAAAACAAGAAAAATAAAAATAAAAAAACCAAAATTTAGAATCCTAAAATCAATAAAACAGAAGGAAAAAAAAATCTTTAACTCTAAAATCAAAACCCCCAAAAATTGAAACATCTCATAAACTCTACAAAGTGTTTCAACATTTCCTTAAGAGAGAAAAAAAAAAAAAGAACCCTAAAATCAATAAAACAGAAAAAGAAAAAAAATCTTAAACTCTAAAATCAAAACCCCCAAAAATTGAAACATCTCATAAACTCTACAAAGAGTTTCAACATTTCCTTAAGAGAGAAAAATAAATAAAAAAGAACCCCAAAATTGAGAACCCTAAAATCAATAAAACAGAAAAAGAAAAATAATCTTTAACTCTAAAATCAAATACCCCAAAAATTGAAACAGCTCATAAACTCTGCAAAGAGTTTGAACATTTCATTAAGAGAGAAAAAGTGAGAAATAGGAAAGATTGAGAAAAGTAGAGAAGGAGAAACAACTACCTTTGTGAAGAGGAGAAAGGTTAACGATGATTAAGTTGGGAGATGAGCGTGAGAGAATGAAATGGTTGAATGAGATGGAAATTTTGAAGAGCAAGAGAATGGTTGATAAGGTAGATCTATGAAAATCAGATGAGAGTGGTAGACTGGTAGTGGTAGAATGAGAGAGAGAACGAATTTTCATTTTAGGGTGTTTAATAAAAGCCCTCTCGTACAATATGACATCTGTAATGAAATTTTGGGCGGCCTAGGAGGCAAGTTAGTGAAATTTTTGGGTGGGCTAGGAGGGAAATTTTGGTGTGGCCAAAAATGAAGCGGAAAAGTATTTTGAGATGCAAAATTTTGGTCAAAATTTTGCGAGGGAAAGTTGGTGTGACCGAAAAATTTAGAGCGGCAAAATAGTTTAGGCACAAATTTTGATATAAAAATTGGATGGAAGTTTGGTGTGATCCTAAAGTAGAAGCGTCAAAAAAAAAAATTAACATATTTGTTTAAAATATTGGGGAGAAATTTGGTTAGACCCAAAAAATTAAAAAAAAAAAAAAAAAAAAAGAGACCATCTACAACTCTTTTAAGAGTCATTGTAGAAATATAAGCACTTCTGCTAAATATTTCTCATTTCTGTTGGATTTTTTTCATTTCTGCAAAAAAATTCTCACTCATGCTAAAAATTAGTTTGGTCTAGGAGTGGGACTTGGGTTGGTTGGTCGGGTTGGAAGGCTTCGCCGAGGCTTCGCCGAGGTAGAAATCCTTTGCCCAGATTGCCCAAGGAACCCGTGAAACCCGTGGAGGTGATGCCCAAGTCCCGCCCAAGTTATATTCCCCGGGTTCCTCGGGTTGACCCATGCTAATACTTTAAAACAAAAAAATTGTAGACAGTTGCATGGGTTTAGCTAACTATGCACCAACGATGATTTCATTTTCACTTTTTGTGTACAGTAGCACTCAAACTCTTTGGCATTTTTATTCATTCAAACTAATAAGGGGGACATGATGTTTCGTAATTACCTTAATTTAAGTCTTAAAATGTCATAATAACAAATTTTAGTAATTATAAGATTTAATTATTGTATTTAGCTTAAATTTCCAAATAACTTTTGATTATTGACAATAATACAAAAAAAATCATATTGAATTAATAATGAGATAGATATGATTTATATTTTCATTATTAGGTTTGAAGATAATGGATAAAATTGCTCTTAATAGATAATACTACCACTTATAAAAATAGTTTATATAATTATATTATAGTTCCTCAGGTAGGGTGGGTTGCCCGGGTTAGAAATATTTATGCCCATGCTTTCCCAAATTTAACTCGGGTTTATTAAAGTTGTACCCGAGCTTGCCCAAACTTTTAAAATACATTGACCATGCCCTCCCAACATTCGGGTTGGGCATGGGTTGGGTGGGTTGACCCAAACCAAGTCCCAACCCTAGTTTGGTCTTCGGTTCTGCTAAATTTTTCTTACTTCTGCTAAAAACTATTTTCTCTAACACCCCCACTAAATTCTAAAAATTTAGGCCTTTTGAGATTGGATAATGGGTATAGATATCCAAAAGAGAGTTTGTTTAAGGTTTCAGGGAATATTCTGGTGGAATATTACTTGTAAAGTGTTCATCTTTACGAGTTTCTATCATATATCATGCTAAATTTGGAGTTAGAACCGCTTCGAACACTGAGAGTTCATGGTTCATATGCCCTTGAACCACATTTGAAGCTATAAATGACACATGAGCTCCACCTTTACGACTTTATATGATATATATATCATGTTAAATTTGTAGGTAGACCACTTTGGACACTGAGGGTTCTTGGTTATTTCTCGAAGTCGCCAGAAAAGGGTTTGTTCAAGATTTAGGAGAATATTCCGATGGAATCTTACCTATGAATGGTTGGATTCATCGTTCTTACGAAGTTTCCGACTTATAACAGTCAACTCGCGGCCAGGTTTCAAGCTCGGAGGCATTTTCTTTCTCGAAGTCGCCAGAAAAGGGTTTGTCTAAATATTTTGGAAATGATTCCATGGAATCTTACCTGCTAATGGTTGGATTCATCGTTCTTACAAAGTTTCCGACTTATAATAGTCAAATCACGGCCATCTTTCGAGCTCGGAGCCACTTTCTTTCTCGTAGTCTCCAGAAAAGGGTTTGTTTAAAGATTTTGGAAAAGATTCCATGGAATGTTACTTGTTAATGGTTGTATTCATCGTTCTTACAAAGTTTCCGACTTATAATAGTCAACTCGCGTCCATCTTTCGAGCTCGGAGCCACTTTCTTTCTCGTAGTCGCCAGAAAAGGGTTTGTTTAAAGATTTTGGAAAAGATTCCATGGAATATTACTTGTTAATGGTTGTATTCCTCGTTCTTACAAAGTTTCCGACTTATAATAGTCAACTCGCGGCCAGCTTTCGAGCTCGGAGCCACTTTCTTTCTCGTAGTCGTCAGAAAAGGGTTTGTTTAAAGATTTTGGAAAAGCTTCCATGGAATCTATCTATGAATGGTTGGATTCATGGTTTTTACGAAGAAGCTGACTTATAATAGTCAACTCGCGTCCAGGTTTCGATCTCGGAGACACTTTCTTTCTCGAAGTCGCCAGAAAAGTTTTTTAAAGATTCCATGGAATTTAACTGGTAATGGTTGGATTCCTCGTTCTTACGAAGTTGTTTAAAGTGTATTTTCACCACAAACAGGACAAGCAACCTTCCCTCGATAAGTACACCCAGATAGATTTCCATATGCGGGGAAATCGTTTATTGTCCACATCAAAATTGCCTTCAAGTCAAACATTGTTTTACTAAAAGAATCATAAACCTTAACACCTTTCTCCCACAATTCCATCAAATCATCAATAAGGGGCTGCAGATATACATCAATATCATTACCTGGTTGTTTTTTACCTGGAATCAGCAAGCTCAAAATAATGTTTTCGTTCTGCATACACCTTGAAGGGGGAAAATTATACACCACGATCATCACCGGCCAGCAACTGTGAGATGGAGAAAGATCAACAAATGGATTAAATCCATCAGCAGCAAGACCAAGCCGCAAATTACGCGGATCCGAAGAAAACTCATGCCATTTCTTGTCCATGTGCTTCCAAGCCAAAGAATCTGATGGATGACGTAACTTCCCATCTTTACTTTGGTGGGACGCATGCCATATCAATTGCTCCGCTAATTCCAACGACTTATACAATCTTCTTAATATAGGGACAATTGGGAAGTACCTAAGCACTTTCACCGGTACCTTCTTTTGGGGCTTATCTATCATGTCAGCATCCATGTTAGATTTGTCTACCTTCCACCTAGAATAATTACATTTAGGACAGGTGTCCCTATCTGCGAACTCTTTTCTAAATTAAACGCAATCATTCACACATGCATGTATCTTCACATAAGTTAACTGAAAAGATTTCAACATTTTCTTCACTTCATATGTTGTCCTAGGAAGACAATTGTCTGGGGGCAACATCGAACGACTTGTCTTGAGAAGTTCATCAAAAGCTTTTCTAGATAAACAGTTCACTGTCTTGTGCTTATATAACTCAATGGTGATAGATAACTTTGTGTGTGTTGTACAACCTGGGTATAACGGGGTGTCGGCTTCTTCCACCAGATTTGAAACCTCCTCGTCATGTTTAGTTTCATGAACCTGATCAATGACAACATCATCTTCAACATTAGCGTCTACATACATATGATACACACTAGGTTTTGCTCCCTCCTGGTGAACATTATTAGAAGTGATAACTGCCTCCCCATGTAAAATCCATTCATTGTAAGTAGGATCCATCCCTCTGCAAAGCAAGTTCTCATATACCTTATCCCCAGGAAGTGGCAAACCAAGATTTTTACAATCAACACATGGACAACTAAAGACTTCAGGATTTCCGAGTTTCTCATTAACCATATCTATGAATTTCTCTTGTGCATCCTGGTATTCAGGACTCCCTCTACAAGTAATATAAATTTAAAGAAAAATTAAAATCATAATAATGTAAACATGATAGCAAACCGATTAAAGTAAAGAATGAAAAAACCAATTGTGAATAACTTATTAACCTTGGCCATTGAACCCAGTCTTTGTTCATCATTGGAACTACTTGAGTCTACTTATTCCAGCTTCAGCAACCAGAACAAGAGGTATTAACAACTTGGTTTTCCTGAAAATTCAAGCAATTTACTGTGGTTAGATTCAAGACCAGTACTTCCAATTAAAATACCCAGAAAAGGATAAAGTGATTAACTGTGGAACAAACATGTGAAGTCCTGAATACATCCACAGTACAAACTGAGTAATTCAATTAGCTTGTAGCAAGGAATAAATACATCCAATTATGCACTTTCTCTATATTTTTACTTTTAAAATTGAGTAATTGTATTGTAGTTAACTCAGGATCAATTAGATATATAGTGTATCTGAAGGATGGGACGATGATACGAATCACAATTGGAAAACAAAATGAAATAAAAAAATCAAACAAACCAAAAAAAAAACCCACAGTACAAACATGCCATAAAAGAAATTATTCATCCTGATTTCTCAATGATGAATAGAAAAAAATCAAGATCCAACTAAATAAAACACAAATCAAATTAATCAAAAATAGAAACAGATCGAATTAATAGATCTTACTTGTTCGTTATACTTCAGCATTTGGTTCGATTTGAATGACGATTCCAATTTATTACAATTCCAATAAAATATGATGTGAAGCAGACGAGCAGGAGCAGGGAAGAAATTAAAAAAAATGAGTGGTTGTGTTTGTTTTGAAGAATCTAGTTTTCCTGGCGAATTTAGGGGCCATGAAAAAGGATTTAGGGGCCAGACTAAAAGACAAAAAAGGTCACCCGAACGTAAAAAGGGGTCATCCCTTAACCGATTAAGCCGTATTGGCGAAACTACCCTTACACATTCGGAAGTTAAGGGCTAAAATTATCTTCCGAATGTAGTGGTTCAAGAGCATATTGCTGCCATTGTCCGGGGGGGTTCGGGGGGGCGTAGCCAAATTTTAGAGCACGTTCAAAACATCATCGTTTCTTAAGAACATCATCCATAATCGGTAGATAAAGTAGATAGTTTTCTACCGATTATGTTTCTTCTAGTGTAAATCCAAGAACATCTTCCATAATCGGTAGATAATATAGATTTTTATCTACCGATTATGGTAGTACCAAAGTTCGAAAATTTTAGGATTATGAAATATCGTCCGATTATTGCACGTTCAAAACCAGAAAAATCTTCATTTTTCCCAAATTCTAATTTTGGGGCCATCGTATATTCGGAGGTTTATGCAAATGACTTATCCTCCGAATATGACAGGTTCAAAACCAAACACGACATGTCTCTAGGTGGTTCCAAGGGTCATTGTAGAGGGTTAGCTAACACACATTCGAAGGTATAGGTTTATGAAATATCGTCCAATTATTGCACGTTCAAAACGAGAAAAATCTTCATTTTTCCCAAATTCGGATTTTTGGGCCAGCGTATATTCGGAGGTTTATGCAAATGACTTATCCTCCGAATATGACAGGTTCAAAACCAACCACGCCATGGCTCTAGGCGGTTCCAAGGGTCATTGTAGAGGGTTAACCAACATATATTCGGAGGTCTAGGTTTATGAAATATGTTCCGATTATTGCACGTTCAAAACGAGAAAAATCTTCATTTTTCCCAAATTCGGATTTTTGGGCCATCTTATATTCGGAGGTTTATGCAAATGACATATCCTCCGAATATGACAGGCTCAAAACCAACCACGCCATGGCTCTAGGCGGTTCCAAGGGCCATTGTAGAAGGTTAGCCAACACACATTCGGAAGTAAAAGCTTTTACTTATCTTCCGAATGTAACAATTACAAAATCTCCAAAGATTAGTGTTTTTCGAAATTCAGAATTTGGGGCCAATCGGAAGATAAGTAAAAACTCTTACTCCCGAATGTAAAGTGGCCCAAAATTCTGATTTTCGAAAAAACTCATAATTTGAATTTTTTTGAATTTTTACATTCGGAAGATAAGTTAAGGATATAACCTCCGAATGTAAAGTGGCCAAAAACTCCAAACCATATGCACTGACCACCATGGAATCATCATCGAGCCTTGGCACGTCGAGGATTGAACCACTACATTCGGTAGATAATTTTGGCACTTAACTTCCGAATGTATAAGGGTAATTTCGCCAATACGGCTTAATCGGTTAAGGGATGACCCTTTTTTACGTTTGGGTGAAATTTTTGTCTTTTAGTGTTGGCCCCTAAATCTGTTTGGTTGGCCCCTAAATTCGCCAGGCTAGTTTTGGGTGACTCGTAACTTACACAAAAGGATATTTAGTATGAAATAAAATAAATTATGAAAATGAACGCACATGCCTTGCCAGTGCAGCGGTTCTGTTAGTTTATTATGGTAACGGGCTACTTGTGCATGGTTCGATTCCTCCCACAGCCTTTCATTTTCATTTTTTCTTATTTAAAAATTAACATAATATTTCACCACTCCTTTTAAGAGTCGTTATATAACATAATCACTACTCTTTTTAAAAACGTCGTTGTCTTTTATTTTCATTGCTACTCTTGTTACTAAGAGTTGGATTTCATAATAAATTACAATGTTTTACAGGGGAAAGGTAGTCAAAAATACGATCTATTACGACATAAGAAGTAAACGTCGTAAAACAACAGTCGTAAAAGGGGATTTTTCCTGTAGAACTCCAGAGATCTACTGAAGATCTTAACCTGAGAAAATTTTCAATAATCATCAAGCAACAAAGAATCAGATGAGTAAATGAGAAGGGTAAGAAGATCTCAAAATAGTCAAACTGACTGAAGTTTGGTGGACTTGACTTCATACAACCTAGAGAGACAATAAAGTGCCAAACAATATTGAGATTAGTTTTTTCAATGTGCAAAAGTGAAATTCCAGAAAAGTTATGTTCTGGCCGAAGAATAATGTCCTTTATCTGTTTCTTGAAAGGGTAAAAAAAGAAACTTGTAACAAGCTCAGGTGATGGTCACAAATAATGAGGATAATTCATAGGCTGCCTAGATACATTATTTCCGATACAACAAATCTCACCGTGTAATACACAGACACTAGTGGAAAATGAGTTTTTTAAGTCTGATTAGGATTTATAAATAAGACTACCCTTGTATTTCTTTATATGTTAGTCTCCCAAAAACAGTCCTTCTTATAACAAAAGCAAACCGAGTTCCCATAGCAGCCTTAATGTAAAGGTGCAGTTTGGTAAATGTATAAACTTACACGTGGATTTATATTAGGACTGCCGGAGAAACATGTTTCTATGGTCCCACTTCAATTATGTCTGCCGTGGAAACTAATTTTCATAGTTCCTTCTAGAAACAAACTTGCCTCTCCCTATCACTTCTCTCTCAGTGCGATCCCATCTCACTCTGTTTTCTTTTATCCTTACCGACAAACCTCAAGTTTGTTGTCTGCAACTCTTTCTGCATCTTCATCTCCTCCATGAATCTATAAATCGAACCCTCCCTTCAAAAATGTTGGTCAAACTGGAAAAATCAACAGGAGAAATTCTCATTCAAACCCCCCCTGTTCTTCATCTTCTTCATCTCCTCCGAAAATTCCTGAGATAACTGCGAAAGATTATTTCTCACATTCAAAACTAGAAACCCAATCTTCAAAGTTCCCGAGATAACTGCAGAAATCGAACCCCCTCTTCATCATCATTAAACAAACTCTTTCCTTCATCTCCTCATGGTCTGGCATCTCTCTAAAAATCCAAAGTTTTCCAATTTCAAAACCCCAATTACCGTTCAATTCCAGATCTATTCAAGGTCGTCAATTGATTAAGAACACAAAAGGAACACCATAAATGGTGTTGGATTTCACTATTTTATGGGTAATTCTCAGTATTACATCTACCAATAGCTAATTGCAGGGTAAGAGACACAAAATCAAAACCCTAATTTTTCTGATTCAGTTTTGAGAAAATCTAGGATTTGTTGTTTTATTTTCTTTAGCATCATCAAGTAAAATTAGGGTTTTAGATTCTTATTTTGTTTGTTTATTTGAATTGAAGAATTTTTGTTTTGGAGGCATAGGGATTGGAGGAACTTGTATGCTCAGATGATTGATGAGGCATAGGGATTGGAGGAATATGTAGTCTTACAAATCAAAATCTAAGAGGTGGGTTATTTTTCTTCGTTAATTTTATTATGCATATCTTAATTT
The DNA here is from genome assembly GCA_023529315.1 of Papaver bracteatum. Taxonomy (NCBI): domain Eukaryota; kingdom Viridiplantae; phylum Streptophyta; class Magnoliopsida; order Ranunculales; family Papaveraceae; genus Papaver; species Papaver bracteatum. Next base: position 135,789 of record JAJJWX010005001.1, read on the forward strand.
TCTAAGGTAAAAAAACATAATTACTTTCTCTGATTTCAATTTCTCAAAATTGGTTTTCCTTATTTCAATTTATGGTTTAAATATGTGGAATTGGGTATTTTTGGTTGATTTGAATTGCAGCTGTAGAAGATGGGGGTTTGCTGTTGATTGTGATATTTTAGATTGCAGAGTTGGGTAGAAAAATGCAACATGAAATCAAATATGTGAACTATGGAATGGAATTTTCGCAAGCTAGAAATCTCGTTTGATCGCAATAGGTCAGTATCCATGTTGTATGTCACTAACTGCAGATACCACTCTTTACATAATGCACAGAAACTTCTTCACATAATAAGAAAATTACTCACATCTTGGTTGTGTCTGAATCGACACTTTCGAACAGGCCAAAGACTTTCCACAAAAGATGAAAATAAGGAAACTGATTCTAATTTCGAAAATAAGGAATCGGAAACTAATTTGGAAACCACACCACGTTTTCTTTTCACAATCATAAGAGTATAGAGAGGATTTTTTTATATATGCTCGGCAACTACTTGGGTTGGATTCTATAATAATCCGGTTTGCTCCTGCAACACCATGCAAAAAAACTGAGCTCTGAATTCCCCACTGAAAAGGAAATTCCAAAGTCATTTCAGTCCAACTGCTATAGCTACTGATAGAAGCATTATCTCTACATATCCATAGCTTTGCGACCTTACTAGTCCAACGTTGTAATAAAGATACATTCCCCCACAAATTCTACTAAACTGTTGACAGAACCAAAACCACAATGGCGCTCTGGTGGATTCATACATTTCTCTCTGACTTTTCTAGGGAATTTTATCAATTTAAATTTCTCACGGCCAACATCAAATGCATTTAAGAATCCCATCGGATTATTACCCCAGTAGATGAAGCCATCTGCATAAACTGAAAATTTTACACGATCGGGAAATGACATCTCGGTTTCGATTCTTCTCCAGTTATTTTCTCCTACAGTGAGGACCTCACAAATGTTTATCCTAAGATTATTACGTACTGTCCAAGTGCATAAGACTTTGTGTGTTTTGGTGGCAGGATCAAATCCGAAGAAATAAGTTGGTACCCATAACCCACGCTCATTCTCTTTAGTGAAATTGTAATTCTTATTTTTATAAAGCGAGGATGATATCCCCCATGTTGATTCTCTAGTGGTTGGATTCAATATGCCGACAGAAGCTTTGCGACGGTCAACGAAACAGATCAATCCATTGAGAGGTTTTAGAATCTCAGTATAATAAAACGGTGAACACTCCAATATTCTTACGGTTCTATTAATGGTTCCAAACAAATTACCTAACAAGATAAACCGTTGATACCTATACTGTCTCGCACCCCGACTCTTGAACCATGAATTATTACTCTTGAACCCTGAATTATTATGGATCGCTCTTTGAATCATGTCACGGGGAACAACAATAAAGAGATCCGAACAACGTTGTTTTGACTGAGCAAAGTGTAAGTCGATAAAATCTTGATCTTGGGAAATTGTGAACTTCCAATGTTTGCTCACACACTTGCAAAGCATCAGTGATTTTACTGGGAGCCTGCTCAATACTTCAAGCAGTATATCATTGCAGTCGAAAATACTGCTGGTGTTTCTCATCGACTTCAATCTGTTATCGACCTTCATCTTCTTATGCTCTCTGATACTCTCCTCTTCATCCCTTTTTCGGCTGTTGCGCACCAATTTCCAGTTGTTATCGACCTTCATCTTCTTATGCTCTCTGATACTCTCCTCTTTATCACTTTTGGTGCTGCTACGAATAATACTACTACTAATAATAGCGTTCGAATGACCACGACGGCTATACTTGTTCATTGCCTTCCGGTTGTTATCCGACTTCATCTTCTTACTCTATCTGATAATTTTCTTCTACTCAGTACTTTTGATGTTACTTTGTTGTCTCTTTGTTTTTGTGTTTTTTGCATAATAGGAGTCTAATTTCATAGGATCGATAAGAGCTTTCAATATCCTGCTGCTCATTATCCCGTATCTTACCATACCAAAAGATGCTAGGGTTTCAGCGGAATTTTCTTTACCTTCCTTCTCTTGTTCTTCTTTTTTTCGATACAGAAAAAGGTTGCTTTCCATTTTGGCCGATTTTTAAGAACCAGAATTTCGTATTTTGCTGAAGTTCCCTAATATAGTAAAGTGGGAATGTTATAAATAACCCTAATATCCATGGGTCCTTCACAGATAACCTTTAGAGTCTTTACGGATATTTCTAATGGTATAATTGAAATTTTAATTAAAAACATAATTTTCGTAATTTCATCTCTTCGATGGATTCTCTCACAAGTTGAACCTTCGTATTCGTTGTAATATACAACTCCAACACAACAACAAGAACTTGATGCGAAAGTTCTTTCAGAGATTTTGTCAACAAACTAGCACTATGTATTAATTCTTTCAGCAGGAGAGAAATTAGCCCTCCTTAACTTGTTTGCATCTAAAATTAGATCAAAACAGTCCGAATCTAAAGTTCAAAGAAATTCAAGTTTGGCTTTTAGAGGGTGTTTTCCGATAGTGATTAGGGTCGTTAGCCAAATATAAGTTCTAAAAAGAAGATACAGTTTTAGTTATATATAAAAATTGCACTACAACTGTATTATTTTAGTTTCACTGGGTCTCAACCCGTGCCGTAATGGCTCAGGTAAGGATATGTGTTTCAAATGTATTCATCGGTTCATACATGTCGTAATTGTCAGTGAAAAATCGAACCGATCGATCCAGGGCTAAATGTTTTGAGGAGTTGGTTAATAAACATGTCCTTATATATCCTCGAATCTTTTAATATTGTGTATGTAAGTCATATAACCCTTTGGGACAAACATAGTTAATCGTTAGAGAAAATCCTATGGGCTGTAGAAAATTACTTCGTTCACTACCTCAAAAAAATATCATCAAAGGTCATTCACCAAACTTGTAACAAAACTAAAAATGCCTAAAATTACTTAAAAATCAATTAGATTAATCTTGCAAAATCTGTTAGCATTAGAATTTGATTTTTCTCTTTGATATAAATTGTTGGGTTCCCAATTTACATAGATTTTTGTTTATTCATTTTCCTAAAATTTATAATAATATTTAATTCTTTATCCATTTCTTTTCTTGTCTCTTTACATATTATCATGAACTATTTCTCAAGCATGCATAATTACACGAAATTTAAGGAGAAATGACAAAAACAGAAATCATGACAAAAAAGGGAAATAAAGAGAGATTTGAGAAACTGAATCGATTACAATTAATTCACGCGTAGCCTTGAATAATCCCATGAAGTAGGGGAGAAATAATGATAGAAATAGAAACCATGACAAAAAAGGGAATAAAGAGAGATGTGAGAAACTAAACCGATTACAATTAATTCGTGAGTTTCCTTGTGTTTGGTCAATTTTTTTATAGATTTCATTTTTCTTCCTGCCCCATACCCAGCAAATCTTAAAATCACAACATCTTCTTTTTTGAAAAAATCTGGCCTTTAAAAATTATATTAATTTTAAAAAATAATAAAAGACTAATTTGAAAACTAAAATCAAATTAAAACAAAACAAAGAAAAATTAACCAAGGGTGACTAAATAATTTACCTATCTTAGGACACCTTTTCTCACCCTACTACCACTACTTCTTCCACCACCACATTATCGTCACCACTCCACTAGTCTCACCAATACCCACCACCATTATCCCCACCGCCGATCCACCACCATCACCACCACCATTAGTGCTTAATTTACCTATCTTATGACGCCTTTTCTCACCCTACTACCACTACTTATTCAACCACCACATTATCGCCACCACTCCACCAATCTAACCAATACCCACCACCATTATCCCCACCACTGCCCACCATCAAAACCACCATTAATGGTTACTGATATGGTTAAATATCAAATAAATTTATTATGTATCAACAAAAATATATTCACTTGATTAATTAAACAAACATTTATTATGAAATATCAATTAAACATTTATTATTAAATTTTAATTAACCGTGAACATTTATAGTGGTGGATTTATGTTCTGCAAGTATAAATTTGATCGTTCTTTATCTAGCCTAACTTGTCCAAACTTTGAACATTTAGGAGAGCTTAGTGAAGATTTTGTTTGTTTTTTTAAGCGTCTTAAAAACTGTTTAGTTAGTAACAATGTTGGTAGTGGTCTCGGTCGTTTTATTTTCCATAGATTGGGTGTTGCTATTCAAAAAGGAGCTGGTGCTCAGCTTGTTGCTCGGCTGCCAACTAAAAACTCCTTTGTGTAAAAAGTTAATTAATTAAGATAAAATAAGATTTCTGAAAATGTAATAAATTTTATTTTAATACTAAAAACCGTGATTTATTCGATCGGGCACTATAAATAGTTGGGGTCCCATTTCGGTGCTCCAACGGTCATGATCATATTGTTTTATATGATTTAGTATCCTCCTCAAAATATTTATGTTTTGTCCTTACCAGTTGTGCTAAAAACAACCAACTACATCTATCACAATAAAATGTTGCTCATTTTGTAAAGACACAAAACTATTATTTTCCACTACTATCACTAACATCCACCACCATACATAAAAACCAGCCACGCCCACTATTTTTTCCACCACCATTAATGTTACCACCTCCACACTCACAAATACCCGCCACTGTTTCCACCACCCACTGCTTATTTCACTACCACCACTTGTAACCGGGGTCACTGTAGTACAGTGGTAAAATCATTGGGTGATGATATCAGTTACTTGAATTCGAAACTCGCCAGCACCAAATTCTTTACAGATCATCTTTACGGATCGTTTTTAATAAACTCATATATTTATTAATAAAAATATGTATTATTAGACTCATTAAATGAACATTTATCATGAAAAATTAATTAATCATTCATCATGAGCAATTAATATGACACTGATTAATAAAATATTTATAATGGTTAGTTGAAAAAACCATGACCGTATATTTATTCCTCCTACATAAATCTCGGCCGCCGTTTATCTAGCCTAACTTAGCCAAGCTTTGTTTTGTATTCAAGATTATACTACTAGAAGTGCGGGTCAACATCTCTTAAAAAAAAAAAAAAAAAAAGAGAGACAGAGAGTTGGCATCCAATCGGTTGATATACACATAAATTTGAATTGCCAGTTTGAGTACACTGCTGGGCTTACCTTAAACAAAGAATCTTTGTAGATTTTGAATTATGAGTTGGTAATGTGCTTCAGAGAAAGATGTCCCAACACACCCACCACTGTTACGTATCTCGTCTGTTTATTTGGCTCAGTATCCGATTTGGCTTCTGCTCAGGCACAGGATAGCAGGAGGAAAATGTACTAATACATGTTGTTGATCATCCAAAACTCGGTCGTAACATTGTTTAAGTTTGTGGAGTCGGTCATCTAGGGGTTACTCCGGTGCAAATGCCCTAGAGAAATGCTTAAGAAGAAGTTATAAGTTTATTTGCATAAAAGTTATGTTCTCACATGTGATCTGTTTTTTGTGTGTTATACCTGAGACCAAACATGTTGGTTAAGTCATCAATTGTAATAAATAAATATCCTTGAATATATGTAACTCGGTTTATTAAGAAAGCGGAATTGGGGATATGAGAATTAATTGGGGAATATGAATTACTTCCCCCAACCCATGGTGTGTGCTAAGGTATGATTTTTGGTTATGAAAATACTAAAATACCCTTCTCTCAAAATAAAAATCAAAAACCTAAAATAAAAAAACAAAATCATATCCACATTTCCATCTCCACTTCTTATTAATCTCTTTTAGGGTTAGAGCTTGAAAACCCAAATATACCCCATTCCCTTTCAAATTCTAAACTCTCTCCACTCCCTATCAAATTCTCTTCTCCTTCTCTGCTGGCTCCTCACTTTGGAAACAAATTTTTTTTCTTAATTCAGAAGTGATGAAGATCATGCTGAAAGTAATGAAGACCATGCCGGAATTGATGAAGACCATGCCGAAAAACGGTGCCGGCATAGAAATTAAAGCAACATACTATGCCGATAGTCAATTGCCGGCATGCTCGAGAATTAACTAACCGTGCCGGCAGTGGACTGATACTGTAGCAAATGTTTGGGGTACGCATTCCAGGAATGAAGTCCATATAAAAAACCTTAAAAAACAGACTTCATTCCATATAAAAAACCTTAAAAAACCTTAAAAAACAGGAATGAAATCCATATAAAAACCTTACAAAACATACTTCATTCCACGAATGAAGTCCATATAAAAAACCTTAAAAAACAGACTTCATTCCAGGAATGAAGTCCATATAAAAAACCTTAAAAAACAGACTTCATTCCAGGAATGAAGTCCATATAAAAAACCTTAAAAAACAGACTTCATTCCAGGAATGAAGTCCATATAAAAAACCTTAAAAAACAGACTTCATTCCATATAAAAAACCTTAAAAAACAGGAATGAAGTCCATATAAAAACCTTACAAAACATACTTCATTCCAGGAATGAAGTCCATATAAAAAACCTTAAAAAACAGACTTCATTCCAGGAATGAAGTCCATATAAAAACCTCAAAAAACAGACTTCATTCCAGGAATGAAGTGCATATAAAAACCTTAAAAAACAGACTTCATTCCAGGAATGAAGTCCATATAAAAACCTTAAAAAACAGACTTCATTCCAGGAATGAAGTCCATATAAAAAACCTTAAAAACAGACTTCATTCCATATAAAAAACCTTAAAAAACAGGAATGAAGTCCATATAAAAACCTTAAAAAACAGACTTCATTCCAGGAATGAAGTCCATATAAAAAACATTAAAAAACAGACTTCATTCCAGGAATGAAATCCATATAAAAAACAAACTTCATTCCAGGAATGAAGTCCATATAAAAACCTCAAAAAATAGACTTTATTCCAGGAATGAAGTCCATATAAAAACAGACTTCATTTCTGGAATGAAGTCCATATAAAAACAGACTTCATTCCAGGAATGAAGTCCATATTACAAACATTAGAAACATCATCTTCTTCGACGTCTTCAACAGCAGCAGCAACATCGTCGTCTTTCAAAAACACCAGCAGCAACATCATCTTCCATTGTCTTCATCAAAACAGATCGGGTTCATCTTCATTGTCGTCGTCTTCAAAACAGATCGTCACCGTATTCATCAAATAGATCGTCGCCGTATTCATCATATTCATCGTCTCCACCATCTTCAACAGCAGCAGCAGAGAGAACCAAGAAAATCAAGAAAATCAAGAAAAAACACTAGCAGAGAAGAAAAAACCATAAAACTCCATCGTTCATCATCTTCTTCGTCGGAAATACCCATATTCATCGTTTTTCAATCTTCTTTTTCAATAACAACAATCACCATCTTCAATAGCATAGAAGTTTTATCATCTTTCTAGTCTTCAAACAGTACCCGATCAAATCTACACATCAAAGATTCATCGTCTGCAAACATAAAACACCAGCAGAAAGAAAAAAAAATGGAGAGAGAAAGAAAACTAGATCTGAAATTTAGAAGAGAGAGAATGTGAATATGAAAATAAGATATTTTGTTACTGATTTCTGTATATATGTGGTCCCCTAGGACCAAACAATTATTTTCTAGGACCAAACAATAATATAAGGGTATTTCTGCCACTACAGGGTGACATTTACATCATCCATGACATCAGTGTTGGACCAAATGATAATTTTTAGGACCAAATGATAATTTATATTACCAAATAGGACCAAACAGACATTTGACTGGGTCAAATGGACTAGACTGATACATATATTTTATTTTTAGGACTATATGATATTTCCTACAAAAAATATTTAGCATACCTGTGTTCTTTTTTTTTCTTTCTTTTTGCTATAAAGAAATATAATCGAATGTTATAGCTGTTTGGTACATTTCCTTCAAAATGTTATACAATAATTTTGCTAAGAATGGTAGTTCTGTTGCGAACTGTAATTTGCCTCTGACATAGCCATCTCAGACAATACAAAGGGTTTTCAAAAGCCATCTGTAGAATATGACTTGTATTATTAACACTTTCGGCTGTGGACAGTGGACCACAAGGTGCTTTCGGTGGGAGCTTTGCTTTCGGCTACTTTATATAGTGTAAACTAATCATTAGTTTAATGAAGCAATGCTTTCGTCTAGTGCTTGAGTGGGCTGTCGGCTAGTGGTGCAGAATGTCGGCATTCCTTCTCCTTTGGTAACCTATATAAGACCCTATTCTTCCTTTGTAAACTCATCCCAAAAATCAGTGAGTTCAAGAGAGAAAGAGAGAGTGTAAGGAAGCCATTGTAGGCTTGTTCTTAAGAGAGAGTAAGGGAGTGAATCATACTCTTGTAACCTTGTTCCAATCATAGTGCAACGTTATCGTCGTCTTCCAAAGTGGATGTAGATCATCTTGATCGAACCACTATAAATCCTTGTGTTGTGTGTGTGCCTATTTTACATTTGTTTTTCATTTCTATTTCAATTCTCTATTGATTGTGCTTGGAAGAGCCGTTGGTCATAACAAATTGGTATCAGAGCTCCGAGTAAAAACGATCTACGATGGCGGCAAAGTATGAGATTGAGAAATTTTATGGAAGAAATAATTTCAATTTATGGAGGCTAAAGATGAGGCCTGTTTTGGTGCAACAAGGTTTGGTGAAAACTTTGAAGGGGAAAACGGCTCGAGCAGAAACATTGAAGGATGAAGATAAGGAAGATCACCTGGAGAAAGCACATGGATTAATTCTATTGTGTTTGAGCAACGAGGTCTTGAGAGAAGTGGCGGCGGAAACGACACAGGACGGGCTATGGAACAAGTTGGAGAAAAGGTATATGACTAAATCCGTAACTAATCGTTTATATCTTAAGAAGAAATTACATACTCTTAAAATGCATGAAGGAACGTCTATTATAAATCATATTGATGATTATAATAAAATTCTCTTGGATTTGGCAAATATTGAGGTCAAAATTGAAGATGAAGACCAAGCTTTGGGTTTTCTTTGTTCCTTACCACCATCTTATGAAAATTTTGTTGATACCGTAATGTATGGAAAAAATACAATTTCCATGGAAGACGTTAAAGCGGCTTTGAACTCTAAGGAGTTAAAGAAGACGGGTATCGACGGTAAAGATAATTCGGGAGATGGGTTGTTCGTTAGAGGAAGAGGAATCCAAAAAGGCGGATTTGATAGGAGTAGATCAAAGTCAAGGTCTAAATCAAAATCCGGTAATTCTATTGCTTTCATTGTAAGGAAAAGGGGCATTTCAAGAAGGACTGTCCAAAATTGAAGACTGTCGAGAAGAATACCAACCAAGGCACCGCAGCAAATGTTGAAGCAGAAAGTGATGATGGAGCGGTTCTCACGGTTCATACCGAAAGCTCGGAGAATGGGTGGATTCTTGATTCGGGGTGTACTTTTCACATGTGTCCTCATAAAGAGTGGTTTACTACTTATCAAGCTAGAGAAGGTGGTAAAGTTCTTATGGGAAACAATGTCACTTGTAAAGTGGTGGGTGTAGGTACAATTCAAATTAAGATGTATGACGGTATGGTGAGGACTTTAACTAAAGTTAGGCATGTTCCGGACCTAAGAAGAAATATTATTTCTTTGGGTACGCTTGATTCAAATGGCTACAAGTATCAAGGTGAAGGGGGAGTTATTCGTGTCTCAAGAGGAAGTCTTACAATTATGAAGGGCAAGAGAATTAATGGTCTTTATACGCTGCAAGGTTCTACTGTGACGGGTGATGAAGCTGTATGTTCTTCAAGTTCTGATGATGATACTACCAAGTTGTGGCATATGCGGCTAGGGCATATGAGCAAGAGGGGGTTGGTTGTTTTGAGCAAGCAGGGATTGCTTTGTGGTCATAAAACAGGCAAGCTTGATTTCTGTGAACATTGTGTTTTTGGAAAGCAGTGTAGAGTCAAGTTTAGTACATCTATTCATAACACCAAAGGTATTCTGGATTATATTCATTCTAATCTTTGGGGTCCTTATCGGGTCGATTCACATGGTGGTGGTAGATATATGCTGACGTTCATTGATGATTTCTCAAGGAAAGTATGGGTATTCATACTTAAGCACAAAGATGAAACTTTTGTCAAGTTCAAGCAATGGAAGACTATGGTTGAGAAGCAAACCGGAAGACAAATCAAGTGCTTGAGGACATACAATGGTTTGGAATTTTGTGGGGGTGAGTTCAATGAGTTCTGCAAGGAGCAAGGGATTGTGAGACACCGCACAGTCAGAAAAACACCACAGAAAAATGGTGTTGCAGAAAGGATGAACAGAACCATAATGGAGAAGGCACGATGCATGCTCTCCAATGCCAGGTTACCAAAGCAGTTTTGGGCAGAAGCAGCAAACACATCAGCTTATTTAGTGAAAAGATCTCCATCGACTGCCATTGAGTGCAAGACTCCAAATGAAGTTTGGACAGGTTCGCATGCTAACTATGAAGACTTGAAGATATTCGGATGTCCAGCCTATGCTCATGTGAATGAGGGGAAGCTAGAGCCTAGAGAAAAGAAGTGTATATTTCTTGGGTATTCAAAGGGCGTGAAAGTATACAGGTTATGGTGTCTAGCAGAAAGATCAAACAAGTTTCTTATCAGCAGAGATGTGAAATTTGATGAGCAATCGATGTTGAATCCAAAGAATGAAGAACTAGATGGAGAAGCTAAAGAGGGTGCTAGTGATAAGGTGGAGCTTGGTGACAAGGTGGAACTTGAGGTGCAAGTTCAAGGAAGCAATGAGACTGTTGTTTCTGATGATGATGATGATCAAGATATTGTGCAAGAACCTGCCCAGGAAGAAGAAGCAAAAGGTCATCAGTACAATCTTGCAAGAGACAGAGAGAGGAGGCAAGTTAAAGCACCTCAGAGATACGGCCATGCTTATTTGGTTGCATATGCATTTGCAGTAGGTGAGAGCATATATAGGGATGATCCAACAACCTATGAAGAAGCAATCGGTGGTGAAGAATCAGCAGAATGGGGAGCATCTGCAATTGAATAAATTGAGTCTCTTGACAAGAATGGCACTTGGGAGATAGTTGCAAGACCAAAAGGGAAGAAGATTGTTGGAAGCAAATGGGTCTTCAAGAAGAAAAAAGGTACTTCAGATGGTGAATGAACAAGGTACAAGGCAAGGCTTGTGGCAAAGGGGTTTACGCAAAGAGAAGGCATTGACTACAATGAGGTATTATCTCATGTTGATAAACATAATTCTATTAGAACATTGCTTGCTATAGTTGCTTTGAAAGATCTAGAGTTAGAACAACTAGACGTTAAGACGGCTTTCCTTCACGGTGATTTGGAAGAGCGTATTTATATGCAACAACCAAAGGGGTTTGAAGTTCCTGGCAAAGAAGATCATGTATGTTTGTTGAAGAAATCTTTGTATGGTTTGAAGGAATCTCTAAGGCAGTGGTATAAACGTTTTGATACGTTTATGGTGGCAAATGGCTATGACAGGAGTAAGTATGATAGTTGTGTATATCACAGGAAACTCCAAAATGGTTCATTTGTGTATTTACTCTTGTATGTTGATGATATGTTGATTTCTTGCAAAGACATGTCAGAGATACAGAAGCTGAAGGAGCAGTTGAGTAGTGAGTTTGAGATGAAGGATTTGGGCACATCAAAGAAGATATTGGGCATGGAGATTCATATAAACCGAGTTGAAGGCAAGTTGCATTTGTCCCAGAAGGCTTACATCGAGAAGGTGTTGGAGCGGTTTGGTATGAAAGATGCAAAACCAGTAAGTACTCCTTTGGCATCTCATTTTAAACTTTTTAGAAAGCAATCACCTCAAACTGCAGATGAGGAAGAGTATATGTCTCGAGTTCCATATGCAAGCGCAGTTTGTAGCATCATGTATGCTATGGTTTGTAAAAGGCCGGATATCGCACAAGCTGTGAGTGTGGTAAGTAGATACATGGGAAGTCCCGGGAAGGCTCATTGGCAAGCTGTAAAGTGGATTTTGAAGTATCTAAGGGGAAGTATAGATGTTGGTTTAGTGTTTGATAAACACTATGGTGATTCGACAAATGTTGTGGGTTATGTTGATTCGGATTATGCAGGTGATCTTGATAGAATAAGGTCATTTACAGGTTATACTTTTACATTGTGTGGTAGTACTATCAGTTGGAGGTCGGTTTTGCAAAGCACAGTTGCATTGTCTACAACTGAGGAAGAGTACATGGCAGCCGCGGAAGCAGTGAAGGAAGGTATATGGTTGATGGGTCTGGTTGGTGATTTGGGTTTCAAGCAAGAGAATGCAACTTTGTTATGTGATAGTCAAAGTGCGATTCACTTGACCAAGAACCAGATGTATCATGAGAGAACGAAGCACATCGATGTCAGGTATCATTTTATCAAGGATGCAGTTGAGGAAGGTAGGATAGCGATGCTAAAGGTTCCTACAGCGGATAACCCTACAGACATGTTGACGAAGCCAGTTCCAAGTATCAAGTTCAAGCACTGCTTGGACTTGGTTGGTTTCAACAGGTGTTGAGAGCCCTTGAGGGGCTGAGAGAAGACGATGATGATGAGTGGTGATGGTATTCAAGTCAAGGTGGAGATTTGTAGAATATGACTTGTATTATTAACACTTTCGGTTGTGGACAGTGGACCACAAGGTGCTTTCGGTGGGATCTTTGCTTTCGGCTACTTTATATAGTGTAAACTAATCCTTAGTTTAATGAAGCAATGCTTTCATCTAGTGCTTGAGTGGGCTGTCGGCTAGTGGTGCAGAATGTCGACATTCCTTCTCCTTTGGTAACCTATATAAGACCCTATTCTTCCTTTGTAAACTCATCCCAAAAATCAGTGAGTTCAAGAGAGAAAGAGAGAGTGTAAGGAAGCCATTGTAGGCTTGTTCTTAAGAGAGAGTAATGGAGTGAATCATACTCTTGTAACCTTGTTCCAATCATAGTGCAACGTTATCGTCGTCTTCCAAAGTGGATGTAGATCATCTTGATCGAACCACTATAAATCCTTGTGTTGTGTGTGTGCCTATTTTACATTTGTTTTTATTGATTGTGCTTGGAAGAGCCGTTGGTCATAACACCATCCTTATGGTTCCTTGAGGAATTGGTTTGTGTCGATATAAGTTTTAAGTTTCATAATGATTGGATTAAGCTTTGGATCTTGCTTTGATTCCAGGGAATGCAGAAAGCGGCAAGATACAAAATTCCGGTACTGAGTTTTGTATGTCCCGAAGAGTGCAAAAACCTGCCATTTCCAGGAAACTGTTCAGAGATAGTGTTGTGTATATGTTGGGTTCGTGTGAATTCAACAAACTGGCAACCCTTCAGACCATGTAGGTTTCGGACACCGCTAACTTCCATTTGAACTAGTGCTCCATAGAGTTTCATATAAGATGCCACTCCTTCCAAATAAGTCTCAACGCTTTCAGCCTTCCCATCTTCTTCTCGAATACCCGTAATTTTAAAGTAGTCTGCTTTAGATATTGCTGGTGACTTTGAGTAAACGACATGCTTTGGATCATATACATGCCTTACGGAGCTCCGCAGGAAGAAGATCCATATTCCAAGGGTAACATGTGCAGTAACGCAAATGTGGTACTGTTAAAGTTTGCCCACTGGGTTGAGCATTGACACTGCGGCAGATTTATGATTCATCAATAAATGCTCATGGGTTTTTCGAATTTTTCTGTATACAAGTGCAAACATTACCTTCTCCAATGCTAATTAAATACACCATCTCTTATACTTTTTTTATTGTTTTTTATCATTCCCAATGCCAATGATCGACTCTTACATTGTGCATCAATACACTGGATAATAGAACCCATATGAGAAAGATTTTCCAACAAATTTTCTTGATGATTGATTTCCCCAGAATTAGGAGTATCAAACACCTAGTCAAGACTCAAGATTAATAAACACTCTTGAAAACAACATCAATTTCCAAGTGAACCATCATATGATTGAACCATAGATTTGCTTATGAGAACGTGCTTATTAATCATTTGTAGTACGTTGGTCCTTGATGATAAATAAGAGTAGACGCACTAATATCCATAATACTTCCATTAATTTGAATCCTTGGAAACAAGTACCCGCATTAAGCAAAATTCACTTTATTCCTCCACAATCGGCTATTCAGCCAGGAATTCTTTTTCTTCTCACTCTTTGGATCCTTCTGCAACGTTTAAGATATTTGATCGCCTTTTAATATGAAAATATGAATTAAGGTATTCATTTATTACTTGCACTGGTTCGCTAAGGTGCTCCTGTAACACACAAGCTTGTTAGCACAATTCTTTCAAAAAAAAAAAATGCATGGGAACTTTCTTCATAGAACAAAGAATCGATTAAATAATAAGAACATTACTCACATCTTTTTTGTTTTGAACATTATTGACATGATGGTTTCGTCTGAATTGATGGTTTCGAACCGGCCAAAGACTTTCCACGAAAGGTGTAAACAAAGAAGCGGATTCTAGTTTAGAATATAAGGAATCAGAAACTAGTTTCGAAACCACGCCGCTTTTAACCATTCCCGTCGACATTTTCTTTTCACAATCATAAGAATATAGACAAACTTCTTTTATATTTGCTGGGCAAAGACTAGGGTTGGATTCTATAATGATCCGGTTTGCTCCAGCAACACCATGGAAAGATACTGAACAAATGCCCCACTGAAAAGGTAATTCCAAAGTCATTTCAGTCCAACTGTTATAGCTACTGATAGAAGCATTATCACTACATATCCATAGTTTTGCGACGTTATTAGTCCATCGTTGTAATAAAGCTACATGCCCCCCAAATTCTATTAAACTGTTGTTAGAATCAAAATGGCGCTCTACTGGATACATACATTTCTCTCTAACTTTTTTAGGGACTTTTATCACTTCAAATTTCTCACGTCCTACATCAAATGCATTTAAGAATTGTGGTACACCCATCATCGGCTTATTACCCCAATAGATAAAACCATTCGCATCAACCGAACCTTTTACACGATCGTGAAATGATATCTCGGTTTTGATTCTTCTCCAGTTCTTTTCTCCCACAGTGAGGACCTCACAAATGTTTGCCCTCGGATTATTACGTACCGTCCATGTGCATAAAACTTTGTGTCTTTTGGTGGCAGGATCAAATCCGAAGAAATAAGTTGGTACCCATAACCCACGCTCATTCTCTTTAACGAAATTGTAACTTTTATCAGTACGAAGCGAGGAAGATATCCATCCTGTTGATTCTCTAGTGGTTGGATTATATGCAGACAGCAGCTTGGCAACGCCAAACAAAACAGATCAAACCATTGAGAGGTTTTAGAATCTCAGTATAATAAAATGGTGAATGCTCCAATCTTCTTACGGTTCTTGTTAGAATTACCTCTAAACATGTTCTAAACATGTAGATTATTCTAGAAACAAAGAATATAAGGTAAGCCTCCATAGGCATAGTTGTTAGCCTCCAAAGGCATAGTTGTTAGCCTCCATAAGCATAGTTGTTAGCCTCCAAAGGCATAGTTGTTAGCCTCCATAGGCATAGTTCTCTTCTTTTCTTTGTAAGCCTATAAATAGGCATTTGTAGTATCATTTGTAATCATCCAAAAATATCAAAAACATTGTATTCTTGTTATCTAAACACTCAATCAATGAATCTCTCTATTTTGGTTCAATCTTGATATGGTATCAGAGCAAGGTTAAGGATCCTTGTATCTAGTATTGAACCATGGGAGATTCAGATACAGAAAATTCTAAAACCACAAAACCTTCCGACACAATTATTTTTCAATCCGATGGGTCATCGTTCAAGGCAGGAATTACTTGGGATGAATCAAATTATGATCTGTGGTCTCAAATCATTGAGATGCATATTGCTGAGAAGGAGAAGATCTCCTTTATTCGCGGTACGTCTCCAGTTCCATCTAAAAATGATGACAAGTATGATAAATGGTACGCGAGAAAATCAAAAGGTCAAGAGATGGCTATTAATGTCTATGTCACGAGAAATAATGAAACGATATATTCGTTTACCTACTGCTCGTGAGATCTGGGATCTTGTTTCTAAGGCTTTCTATGATGGAGCAGATGAACTACAAATTTATATCTTAAATCAAAGGGCTTTCTCTGCCAGGCAAAATGGTAGACCACTCCGGTCTATTATGGGGAATTAGTAGAAATCTTAGGTGAGCTAGATCACCGTGATAAGGTGATTATGGAAAATGAAAAAGATGTTGAACTATATCGAAAATCAGTTCAACGTATGAGGGTGCATATTTTTCTTGCTGGTTTAGACAGTGAATTTGAACAAATACGTGGGGAAATTCTAAGGAAGGATCCCATACTTGAATTAGAACCTTGGTATGGTTTGGTATGACGTGAATCTGTCCGGCATACTACAATGAACAAAGGAACTGAAGTTGATACTTCTGCAATGGCAACCCCTCGTCAATACAACATTAAAGATAAGTCCGCCACCTGCACTCATTGTAATAAACGTGGTCATACCAAAGACAACTGCTTTGAGATTGTCGGGTATCCAGATTGGTGGGATAAGCGTGATCCCAAGAAAAAGAACTCCGTTGCAGCAGCACATGTGGTTAGCAATCTAACATCCGCTATGGAAACAACCAATGGTAAGGTTTTTAATGTTTCGCAAGTTGTTCCTAATAACTCATGGATAATTGATTCGGGTTGCACAGACCATATGACTTTTGATTCCAGATAGGTTTCTCCTCTTAAAACATCCATACACAACTCCGTTTGCACAGCAGATGGATCTTTGGCTCCAGTAATTGGAGAACAATCATTAAATCTTCTTGATACATTGAGTCTAGATTCGGTTTTAGTCGTTCCCTCTCTAAGTTATAATCTATTATCAGTTTCCCAAATTACTAAAGTCTTACATTGTGTTGTTATTTTTTGGCCTAATTCTTGTGTGTTTAAGGACATCCGAACACGGCGAACGATTGGATCTGGGGTTAGAAGAGGAAAGCTCTACTATCTAGATTTGGCGTCAAAAATTTCAGAAAGATTATCTAATGCTTTAGCTGTGAATGGTACTCAGGGGGAGAAGGACAAATCGCAAATTTGGTTATGGCATAGACGGTTAGGGCATGCTTCTTTTAGCTACTTAAAAAGGCTATTTCCTAGTCTATTTTCAAAGGTTGATGTTTCTAGTTTTCAATGTGAAGAATGTGAACTAGCTAAAAGCCATCGTACTTTGTTTCCATCAATTTTAAATAAAAGTCCTATTCCATTCATGATTATTCATTCTGATGTTTGGGGGCCGTCTAAAGTTAACACTCTTGGAAGCGCACGATGGTTCGTCACCTTTATTGATGATTGCACTAGGATGACATGGGTTTGCTTGATGAAATCAAAAGATGAAGTGAATAATTTATTTCAGAGGTTTCACAAATTAGTCAACACACAGTACAATAAAAAGATTCAAGTTCTTAGAAGTGACAACGGAGGCGAATATTTAAGTACTGATTTTCAACATTATTTAAGAGAATGTGGTATTGTTCATCAGACAACTTGTCCTAATACTCCTCAACAGAATGGGATAGCTGAAAGAAAAAAACCGTCACTTGCTTGAAGTTGTGCGTGCTTCATTAATATCAGCTCATATGCCGTTAACTTATTGGGGTGAAGCTCTTACCTCTGCAAAGCATATGTGATCAACCGCACACCTTCCAAAGACTATCATTTTTCAGACACCATTTCAAGCTCTCACTGAGGAAACAGTTTTACCAACAGTTCCAAACTTGCCACCACGCATATTTGGTTGTGTAGCATTTGTGCACTTACACAAGAACCAACGGAGCAAGTTATCTCCCCGAGCTTTAAAATGTGTCTTCGTGGGATATGCTGCAAGTCAGAAAGGGTATAGGTGCTACCATCCTCCAACTAAACGAATGTACATCACATTGGATGTTAAGTTTCACGAACACGTGATGTATTACTCGAAGTCTAAACTTCAGGGAGAGTATGAAAAAGAAATTCAGACTCTTGACTATGAAGAAGACATAATCGAAGAAGATGTTGTTCTTCATATTCCAAAAGAACAGAAAGTTAGTGGGGAAGAAATTAACACAGATGGTGAAATTGAAGCTATAAATGAAGTTGAAGAAGATAATGCAGATGGATCAGAAGATAATGCAGATGAAGTTGAAGAAGATAATGATACATCACCAACCCCAATCCAACCGTCAGCTGAAGATGTTCTTGAACCTGCAAAGAAACAATTGCCAGAACGTCGGAATAGAGGTATCCCTAAAACTATGTATGAACCTGATATTTCATCAAAATCTAAATATCCCATGAGTAATTATGTCTCTAATCACCGTCTGACAGAATCAAATAAGTCATTTGTGAATCAATTATCTACTGTAGTTATTCCTAACAGCGTGCAGGAAGCATTATCTGATCCGAAATGGAGGGAAGCTATGATCGATGAGATGAAATCCTTACAAGAAAATAATACTTGGGACATGGTTGAATTTCCAGAAGGAAAGAAAGTCGTGGGATGTCGCTTACAGTCAAATACAAGGAAAATGGTGAAATTGAACGCTTTAAGGCAAGATTGGTTGCTAAAGGGTATAGCCATCCTTATGGTGTAGATTATAATGAGACATTCGCACCTGTAGCTAAAATGAATACAGTGCAAGTCTTGTTGTCTCTTGCTGCAAATTTGGGTTGGCCATTGCAACAGTTTGATGTCAAGAACGCCTTTTTACATGGAGATTTGTCCGAAGAAGTGTATATGCAGCTTCCACCAGGAATGATGGAGTCAGAGTTGCATAACGGAAAAGTTTGTAGGTTAAACAAGTCATTGTATGGTCTGAAACAATCTCGAGAGCGTGGTTTGGAAGATTTACCAAGTCTATGAGAGCATTTGGTTATCGCCAGGCAAATTCAGATCATACTTTATTCTTAAAAAGAAATCGAGGTAAGATTACAACTTTAATCATATATGTAGATGACATGATAGTTACAGGAGATGATCCAAGAAAGAAAGGCTCTCCAAAATTATCTATCAAGTGAATTTCAGATGAAGGATCTTGCTTCTTTAAAATACTTCCTTGGAATTGAAGTATCTCGATCAACGAAGGAATATTCTTGTCACAAAGAAAATATGCCCTTGATTTGTTGGAGGAAACAGGGATGACAAAGCATGTCAACTCAGTAGATACACCCGAGAGAGCCAGGTTTGAAATTATGTTCGGATGGCAACCAAGTACCTGTTGATAAAGGAAGATACCAAAGGCTCGTGGGTAGACTAATGTACTTGGCACATACAAGACCCGATCTTGCATATGCATTGAGTATTGTTAGTCAATTCATGCATAATCCTGGAGAACCACATATGAATGCGGTAATGCGAATCCTAAGATACCTGAAGTCTGCTCCAGGAAAAGGGATCTTGTTTAAGAAAGGTCAAGACTTCAAAAGTATGGAGGCATATACTGATTCTGACTATGGTGGGTCATGTGATGATATGAGGTCTACTTCAGGATATTTTACCTTCGTTGGGGGTAATCTTGTTACATGGAGAAGCAAAAAACAAGGAGTTGTTTCACGATCAAGTGCAGAGGATGAATGGCGAGGTATGGCGCTGGGTATCTGCGAAGTTATGTGGTTAAAACGTCTGCTAACTGAATTGGGGTATCCTCCTAGGAAACCAATTCGTTTGTACTGCGATAACAAAGCGGCGTGTGATATTGCACACAATCCAGTTCATCATGATCGCACAAAACATGTGGATATAGATAGGTTCTTCATTAAAGTGAAGTTGGATAATGGGATCGTGGAGTTACCTAGAATTAGATCGGAAGAACAGGTAGCTGATATTCTAACTAAAGCAGTTCCAAGTAAAATATCCTGAAGTTTGTTGGCAAGCTAGGCATGAGCGACATATATGCACCAGCTTGAGGGGGAGTGTTAGAATTACCTCTAAACATGTTCTAAACATGTAGATTATTCTAGAAACAAAGAATATAAGGTAAGCCTCCATAGGCATAGTTGTTATCCTCCAAAGGCATAGTTGTTAGCCTCCATAAGCATAGTTGTTAGCCTCCAAAGGCGTAGTTGTTAGCCTCTAAAGGCATAGTTCTCTTCTTCTCTTTGTAAGACTATAAATAGGAATTTGTAGTATCATTTGTAATCATCCAAAAATATCAAAAACATTGTATTCTTGTTATCTAAACACTCAATCAATGAATCTCTCTATTTTGGTTCAATCTTGATAGTTCTATTAATGGTTTGAAACAAATTACCTAACAAGATAGACCGTTGATACCTATACTCTCTCGCACCCCGACTCTTGAACCCTGAATTATTATGGATCGCTCTTTGAATCATGTCATCCTGGGTATGACGGGGAACAACAATAAAGAGATCCGAACAACGCTGCTTCGACCGAGCAAAGTGTAAGTCGATAAAATCTTGATCTTGGGAAATTGTGAACTTCCAATGTTTGCTCACACTTGCAAAGCATCAGTGATTTTACTGGGAGACTGTTCAATACTTCAAGCAGTATATCATTGCAGTCGAAAATACTGCTGCTGCGCATCAACTTCCAGTTGTTATCGACCTTCATCTTCTTATGCTCTCTGATACTCCCCTCTTCATCACTTTTTCTGCTGCTGCTAATACTACTACCAATAATAATTGCATTCGGATCGCCACGACCGCTATACTTGTTCATCACCTTCCCGTTGTAATCCGTCTTTCTTTTCTTACTCTCTCTGATAATTTTCTTCTGCTCAGTACTTTTGATGTTACTTTGTTGTCTCTTTGTTTTTGTGTTTTTTGCATAGTAGGAGTCTAATTTCATAGGATCGATAAGAGCTTTCAATCTCATGCTGCTCCATCTCTCATGTTTGTTACTCATTATCCCGTCTCTTACCATACCAAGGGATGCTAGGGTTTCAGCGGAATTTTGTTTTACCTTCCTCCTCTTGTTCTTCTTTCTTTAGATACAGAAAAGGGTTACCTTCCAGTTTGGCCATTTTTTAAGAACCATAATTTCGTATTTTATCGAAGTTCCCTAATATAGTAAATGGCTCGGGCAGCCGTTCATGTCCCCAACATCAAGTTTTCTTCGTGCATAAGATTTTGTGGGCCCTCCGGTTGGTCGAAAAAGTCGGCTGTTTGGTAACTTGTTAGCCCTTACTGAAAAAATAGGTGTCAATATAATTCCAATTGTATCAACTAGCAACACCAGGTTCAATTCATTGATTTAAAACGATCCGGCTAGAGGTGGTATAGAAACGCTGGGACAGATGTGCGGAAACAGAGGTGAGTCCATGATACGGTCCAGACCGTGTCAAGTACCTTGGTCCCATCTCTAGTGAGTCTCCTTCTTACTTAACTTGAGAATTTGTTGGTGACTATGGTTGGGATACCCCTGGACTATCATGCATAGAACCGTAAGCCGGAGGTGATCCAGTCAAGGTGGCCAATGCTCGGAGCCTTGGGTTGTGTCTTCCCGCAGTTCATTACCTATGCTGGGACTATCTATAACCAGGGCCGGTCTTAAAGAGTGAGCATGGCAAGTTCCACTTTGGGGCAACAAGGGGGGCAACCAAATACATATTTTTCATTAGGAGTTTTTAGTTAATAAATAATTATAGGGACCTATCTATAATTTACATAATTATAAATTTGGATCCATTTGGAGTTTGGAGGGGGCAACCAAATACATATTCATTCCTAGGGTCTGCATTCTCCAACGAGTAATTCCGTCGATGATGCTTGCCAATCCGACAACTTGGTTACACATAGGTACTGCATGGGACCCTCCAAAAGAGTTCACCATTCTTAGTTCTATGGTTTAGATTAAGCATTTTAGGACAAATCTTGAGGGTAACAAGTAGTGTAGTGTTTTTTCTCTGTACCAGTACTAATAAATGATTTTGAGCTAGGAATTAAAATATCTACTTTTAAATGCAATGCCGGTCAGCGAAGGTAAGATTAGCTAGCTAGAGAGCGACTGGATTAAAGAGAGTCCAATTTTGTGCACACTCCTTTAAAGAGTGTGCACGTAACAAACCAATCAAATTTGGTCTCCAAATATAACAGTTATCCATAATATTTTATTTATTTTTTATATAATATTAATTATTATAATTCATAAAGGGAACAAATATATTGATTTAGCCTAAAATCTAGGAGTTCTAAAAAATGGAAACTCATATTTGGTTATGACAATCTCTAATGGATCACTCAATTCCGAGCCAAGAATCACTTAATTCCGAGTTATAACGATGAAGTTATGAGTGATTTATTAAAGTAACAATTACAAGTGTTGCTGTAATTGTTATAGTTCGTTAGTAGGAAACAATCCATGGACTGTTTGTAACAATTCACGGACTTGGGCCCAATTACGTGACTAGAAGTCTTTTTTAGTCAAGTTTGGGATGTTTCCTTATCTAGGAAAGTTAGCTATTACTCCAAACACCTTTGATTACTATATTAAAGTGTTTTTGATTCCTTCCTAATTTAATTTGTGATTTATTCACATAAATACAATTTGTTAAATTAATTATTTATTTAATCATTTTGGCAAGAGTTGTAACTTAGTAAAGACTCACAAATTAGGAGAGTCTTGAAAAAGGAAAATAGCTATGCTTAGATTTCAAGATACCTTTCAGTATAAATATAAAGGGCTCGTGAGTGCTACACGTTTTTTATAACCTTTGGAAAATTGGTGTTAGCTTCATAAGGTTGTTTTCCATGTCTTCTGTTCTTCGTGAACAATAGTGAGATAAAAGTCTTTGTATTGGGGATCACAAAGCCAAGTTGAATCTAATCTTCGTGATTGATTATACAACTTGTAATCTAGGTTTTCACCTCTTGTCTATTCTAAGGTTTTCTCTTCTGATATAAAACCATTCAAGATTTGTTGATCATAAACCCTAGGTTTTGATAGATTTCAGTTTCTGATCGTATACCAACACTTGTTAGTCGAAATCGGATACTAGAAAGAAAACTTAGACTAAGGTATCTCGTAAAAATCCTTAAGATGTTTTAAACAAGATATCTCTAGATTTATCTAGTTGTTCTTGTTGTAGAATTATTAGGGTTTTCTTAACTTGGAAATTGATCTTTGGAATCACCCAAGTTCACTTATGAAAATCAGGTTCACGGACTTCTTGTGAGTACGCATACTGATTGTAAGTTAAAACCCTAATCTACAAGTTTTTTTTTCACTACTTTTTATTTGGTAGTTATTCAAAACAAACACAAGATTTCCAAAACCTTGATTCACATCTAAAGGGAAATCAAACCGGTGTTTTGTGCAAACAAAATATCAAATCGTGTTGTTGTATCTTCTAAAGAGGACTTTGTGTTCTGCTTGAAGATTTGCGTGAAGAATTTCTAAAGAGAGTCGGTATCGTTCTAGGAGTTCTACAAGTACTGAAGAAGGTATTACATCTAGTCCGAATAGGTAGTAGGAAATTGGTGTAACAACTTTTAATAAGTGTGTGTTTATTCTGGACTAGGTGGTTCCAGGGTTTTTCTGGATTTGCGGTTTCCTCGTTAACAAAATTTCTGGTGTCTGCTCTATTCCGCATTATATTTTGTTATATAATTGAAATATCACAGGTTGTGCGTTGTATCGATCAATTGAGAAATCCAACCTTTGGTTGTTGATTGGAAATCGATTGATCCTTGGATATTGGTCTTTGGTACCATCCAAGTTTATATCTCTTGTATTTGATAAAGACTCGCATATTTCTATTTGTTTGAGTATAGATCAAATCGAGAGATAGAGATATTAACTCCTTGATATACTTTTTATTAAGATTGAGTCTGACCGTCTAGTTGATTCTCTTAAAAGTATATTAGAGTTAGTCCATACAGATTTCTAATCGGAATATTGTGTGAGGTTGTTAGACCCCCGTTTTTCACTTTTCATGCTTTAATGAAAGGCATAAGTCTTAATGTTCGTCTGACTACTGGATTAGGAATATGTAATGTTACGATTTTAACTTTTTCCAAAAATCCACCATTAACAATAAGTAAAATAAATTGAGTTACCTAAATAATTACTAACCAATTTTCTATATATCCCAGCATGCAATATTCTTAACACAAATCACTGTTAACAATTTTCTTTTGAATAACAGAATATGATAGAGATAATTATGGAAAGTAATTACTATATAGAAAAAATATCTCAAATATGTTAATCCGTTATTAACATTTCAAAATACTTAATTACCATATTAAATCGATTCAATATCCACACGAATCAGGATAACTAGTTATGCACAATCCTAATTACCCGACATAATTACGGAACTACATATGAAGTATTTATGGATTTCATGAAGTCAAAACAAAATCTCCAAAGTCCATATGTTTAACTTAATTAAAAGTAACCTAAATATACTAATAATCATGCGAATATTTGAGTCCTAACCATAATATGAGATAATTAAGGAAGTAACTCACAGTTATTTATGGAGAAATTTATGCATTTAGAATATTACATTAACACTCAACTAGATGATATGTAATCCAAACTAATCAAAACGGTTTTTACTTAATACTGTGATAAAATGTAATTAGACTGTGAAAGAACCAAATCATGAATAGTATTATCAAATCAAATAAGGACCAGAGCAGCCTATGCTCTATACCAAATGTTAGAATTTTTTATGCGGAAATAAGATAAGATCACATACCTCCAGTCATTGTTGATTTTATCATAATAAATAAGAACCAATAATGGAAACTAGAAATCCAAACCTTCTGCAAGTGATGTACGAATGCCGGAAAGAAGTATTGGAACAATTATTACAATATCTTTTGCTCTCTTATTGTTCCTTACATCTCTCTGTTTGATGGTTACAGAATATAAAGATTTTTTTTTCCAATGAGAATAGGGACCCTTCTTTATCTCCTTTAATAACTCTTCCATCAAGAATCAACAGGCATGAGAACTAATTCCAAAAGACATCCTCATTCAACAAAGTCAGACACAACATGAAAAAGACACACGGTTACACAAAACCATTCCTTATTATGATGTGGCACTGTTTTCTGACACTTAATTCTTCTAATTCCTCTGCAACAGCTATAATATGCATGGAAGACATCGCTTGTGACGAAGGGAGTTCCATAGATTTAAGTATTCAGATATCAATTAATGTACGCACTACACCATATTCAGTGATTAGTGACAAAAATTCGTAACCAACATTATGCCGTCACGAATTTGTGACCGGAAATTTCTGTCACTAAATTTTAGTGACAGCCATATTTGGGTTACGAAAATGTGATAATTTAGTGACACACATCAGCGTGTCACGATTAGTGACTGCTGGCTAAAAATTCGTGCGAAATGAGCGTGTGCAGAGTAACACTCGGTAACATGTTAGCCGCGTGTGAATCACACGTTTACTCCATATCCATTTACTCTCTCAACGGGTAAAAATAAATATTATCTATTCGGTCTTCTTCTCTCTTCACTCTTCTACTGCTCTGGCGATAAAACTAGGGTTTAGTTTTTTCACAGAAATCATCACAGAAATCTGCTCTTCATCGATCGATTTTGCCGAGAAACATCACAGAAATCTTGTCAATACCTTTCAATCATCGATCTGTATAAGTTTTAATCGATCTGTTTCATTTTATTTTCAATCGATCTGTTTTATTGTTTCCATTCTTTAATCTGTAAAACGATTTGTTTGATATGAGTTATGTTTTGTTAAATGAATTTACAGAAGATTAAGAAGAAGACTTGTTATGTCGATTGAATCGTAGAAGGATGTTAGGGTTTTGAAATCGACTGAATCTGATGCCGTGGAGGAGATGGGTTCTGTTTGAATCTTTTTAAGTTGGTTCTGGTGACGATTTAGGTGAAACTGTAACGGTTAATGGGTTCTTGTGATTGCTGTTGAATTAAAAAATGAAAGAGTTGTCTCTTCCGCGAAGGTTCAGATCGAGAATATCAAGGTTGAGATGGAAATGGTGTTGTGCTGTTGAAATTGGGAATTGGAGAGACTGGTGCTTCTGTTGGATTGAGATGGCGGGTTATTTCAGGTGATGTGAACGGTTAATGATATGATGTGTTGGTGGTGAACTAGGTCAGGTGAAGACTGAGAAGGATTTCAGTGGAATTGAGAAGATAATGGAGATTGCAGATGGTAGATGAAGTAGATGTATGCACTGATCACCTTGCTCTTTGTTCATGAAGTTTTCAAGTATTTGGGGGAAATGCAAACATAAGGTCTGCCAATGTCCTTGTTCATGAGTTAGAGCAGGTTTGTCGTTTCCTTCAATTCCTTGTTCTTTCGGGGTGTTAGTCTCAGGTTGGAATCAGGGTTTATTTTAATCTCCCTAATGTTTTTATGCAACATGTTACAAATGTGCATCATTGTTGTTGATTTATAATGTTATAGGAGCATTATCGTTGATTATATATTCTCTTACTCTGATTCCACTCATCAAGTACATCTTTGTTGTGTTAAGGGCGAACGACAACGGTCAAGGTGAATTTTCATATATCAACTAGTACATCCCTGTGGCTGTTTTTTATTTTCTTTTGAAAGAGTCTGAGTTGAGAGGGTCAAAGATTATGTAATTATGTATGTGAATATAATTTTCTAACGATGTTGCAGGTGGAACTTTTGCTCTTTATTCACTACTATGTAGACATGCAAAAGTGAATACTATTCCGAACCAACACCGTACGGATGAGAAGTTAACAACATACAGTCGTCATATATTCAATGAGAAATCTTTTGCGGCTAAGACAAAGAGATGGTTGGAAGCGACAGCATTAAGGAGAAATTTATTGTTGATTCTTTTGCTTGTCGGGACGTGCATGGTTATTGGAGATGGGATCTTAACTCCAGCCATATCAGGTCTGATTCCATTCTTGCTTTAGCAATAACATATTTGTGTGTTTGGTTTCATTGCCAGTTATGAGTCATAGTAGTAGTAGAAAACTAAGGTAGCATTTTTATTCTTTAAGTTAGTTGCGTTTTCTACGTTCTTTGCTTCCCTTGTGTCAGCAAGTAACTATGTTTGATCAAAATCTCTTCTGCCCGATTACATAATCAGTCGCATGACCTTTTATTAGAACTTGTTAATGGAGTTATCTTTGACAACTCTAAAACAAAAAAATACAAAAAGATTCATTATACTAACTAGTAACTACTGTTCTTTCAGTTCTTTTGGCTGTTGGAGGGATCAAGGTAGATCACCCAAAGATGAGCGGAGGTACCTTTCTATCCTGATTGTACTATGACTATACAACATGTTTTCTTCATTGACTATACAACATGTTTTTATGATGAGCAATTTCTATTTCCTTTGATCACTGTTTTCTTCATTGGAAAGATGGGTGATAGTTTTGGTTTTCTTCTATGCAGATGTGGTGATAGTTGTTTCTGTTGTCCTACTAGTTGGCTTGTTCAGCATGTAGCATTATGGAAACGATAGAGTTGGATGGCTCTTTGCTCCAATTGTCCTACTTTGGTTTCTTTTAATTGGAGTCATTGGCGCTTTCAATATATGGAAATATGATAGCTCAGTTCTAAAAGCTTTCTCTCCAGTCTATATTTATAGATACTTCAGACGAGGAGGTTGGAGAACCCTTGGAGGAATCATGCTTAGTATCACTGGTAAGTAACCTTAACTATTATTCACATATTTGTATATGTTTTACAGGCAAAAACTCGATCAATTCTAATGAATATACGTAATATTTGCAGGGACAGAAGCTCTATTTGCTGACTTAGCCCATTTTCCTGTATCGGATGTTCAACTAGATTTCACGATGCTCGTGTTCCCTTGCCTTTTATTGGCTTATACAGGACAGGCTGCGTACATCATCAAAAATCAGGACCATGTGCAAGATGCATTCTACCGTTCCATACCACGTCTCTCCCGAACTCCTGTGTTTGAAATTTTGTAATCAATTACGTGCAGCAAGTTAAGTTCTTATCTGATTAACCTTTAGTTGGTAATTTTCAGAAAGCATATACTGGCCAGTGTTCATTATCGCAACAGGAGCAGCTTTTGTTGCAAGTCAGGCCACTATATCTGCTACTTTTTCAATAATCAAGCAGGCGCTTGCACTTGGTTGTTTCCCAAGGGTGAAAGTTGTTCATACATCAAAGAAATTCATTTGGCAGATATACATACCCGATATTAATTGGATTCTTATGCTTATGTGCATTGGTGTTACCGTAGGATTTAGAAACCAAAGCCAGATCGGAAATGCTTATGGTGAGTTTATATTTTGCCTCTCTCCATTAATTTTTCCATTTTGTCTCCTCCTAACCGAGAAGCGTCCTTAGTTCATGTTGGATTCAGAAGTTTCAGAATTTAACATTTGATTACTATTCTGTTTTGGCTTGACATTTTATACATCTATGAAATGGATTGGTGATGATGGGGTTCAAGGATGTAGTTTGATCCTACTAATTTTCTGACTTGGTTGATTGTGCAGGGTTTACTCTGCATTGGGTCTTTGAAACGTGATCTCCAACGAAAAGAAACTACAAGAGAACAAGCAATTAAGGATTTGGAGGTAATTTATCGTACGAATAGAAGTTTGAGATGAATGTTCAAATTCTAGAATTCTAGTTAATTTAGGTCCCTTTTTCAACTGGCCAACTGAATGTTCCTAGAATTTAGTGTTCAACTGGCCATCATTTTTCATTAGTTTTAACGCCTTCCCAAATTGGATGTTAAAATGAGACTATGAAAATGTTTCGTTACTTGAAAATGTTTTGTTTCAGATTGTGCACATATATAACTATGATGTTTTGATCTTTTTTTAATAGTAGTATGGGGACTATTTTTGCTGTATTGACATGCAATCACCGAATATTTTGATCATCTTCTACCTTGCTGACTTTCCTTTTTAAGGCAGAGTTGTTTTATAAGCATTGACTGTTCTTCTCTTATTCCTACTCATCTGTAATCATTATGTTATATATGTGCAGGTCCTTGGCTCAATGCTAGGAAGACAAAATAAGTACTAGCACAAGGATTTTGCTAGTCAATGTACGTTTCTATCTCCTTGTCGTCTCCACATCCTAATTCCTTATACGATACTCGACTTGATATGCATTCATACTCTTTGTTTAAACCTTGTTCAAATCAACATGTTATAGTCCGCGGCCTCTTTTGCCCCCATCTATTGAAGCCTGATAACTTATTTCACTTTTGTTTACTTTAACAGGGTTCAGGCACTGAATGTGCATTGAGTTCTCAAAAGGAATGATGCCTATGCAATGGCGACCGGAGATGACGCAGTTCGTAAGAAGAAGAACAAAGTCTTGTTGGCTTAATAATAAATGGCTAAGGTAATGCTCACAATATGCTTATTCATAGCATTTATGTATACTTAGCAGTTATGGCTCATGAACACAACATAAATTGGTTGAATGACTTCTTTTGAATGTTGGAATGAATGTTAAATTATATTGAATGACTTCTTATGTGAAATGTTGAAATGTGAAATGTTGGAATTGGATTGTATTGTAACAATTCCAGGGGATAGGGTACCTGCAGGGTAAAATGAAAAGGATGGAAACATTAATATTGACCAGGTCAATAAAGACTAACTTTTTTTTTGTAACAAAAGAATTCGTAACGGCACAAAAGTGTCACTAATATTTTACCAAGGATAATAGGAGTCAGTCAACATTGACCTGGTCAAAAATTAGTGACCTTGGTAAAAATTTAGTGACGGAAAAATCTTGGTTACTAAAATTTTACCAGCACATTGTAGTCGGTCAACGTAGACTAAGTCAATGTATTTGTAACCGTAAAAAAATTAAAGCGGTCAATCACCAAATACGAAATTAAATTTCGTGATGACACATGAGTGTCACTAAATCATCACAACCTCATATTAGTGACGGCAACATGTTGGTTACGAAAATTTGTTACACACCTGGTTGAAACGGTCCGTGAGCGTCACAACCCCATTTCGTGACTGAAATAATGTGTCACAAAACGCAAAATATGGTGTAGTGACGTTGCACCGCTGTATTTGAGGAATCTGCTAGTAGTTTTACTAATAACTATGCCACGACTACTTCTGAGGATGTAATAAAACATATGGAAACCCTTCCGAAAGTCATTTTGAAGATTGAAAATGAACTCATTCATGAGGTTGCTGCATTTGGTTGGACGAGTTTGTCGAAAGTGATGACCTTCTTTAGTAGAGGAGAACGAGATGGATAATATACAAAAGAAATAATAAAATCATTAGGAATAGTCGTAGAAATAGTAAGAAATTAGGAAAGTATTAGTATAAGATGCATCATAAAACAAAAAATTCATTCTTATATATATTGGTCGAAGTTAGGACCATGATTCCTTGAATCTTTCTTGAGATGACTTTATATTTTATTTAAATTATTTATATAAAGAGATTTTACTATATAATTGCAAAGATGTCATGTGTGATACATGTGGTATATTGACATCACAAACATGTTGTATCTCAATTGTTTTATAAAATTGCGATAAAAACATAAAGAAATAAGATTCGTTTTGTTTTTTAGTATTACTAGTGGATTGCCCGTGCCATAATGGCACGGGATTTATGGTGGCGGAAGTGGTGCTGGGGGTGACAGAACTGCTGCTAGTCAACCAATTACGACACGAACATGTGAATGTTGAATTGTAATACCCAGGGCTTAATTATCCTATTTGTGGGTGGCATTGAAAATAATTTCTTTTTGTGCATTGTCTCATAGTAATGGTTTCTCTGTGTGACCAAAAGAAAGTAGTTATGCGTTCCTACAAGATATTTTTTGCATCATAATTAAACGATATTGCATAATCTAGATGTTTTCTTAATACAAACGGATGGGTAAATGTGTGTGTAAATCAAGGTTACAGTTGTAATAGTCCATAGCCATATCAGCACCAATAACATGAGTTTATGTCGTGCCAAACAATGTGTATACCAAAATATTCACATCCTATCAAAACCCCTTATCAGTCCTTCATCTTCATGAATCTTGTCCTCCTCGCCGTCTATGTTAACTTCCTCACCCTTCTCTTTTCTGTTCACCTCATCCGTGTAACCAAGCAGTTCACTCCTCATTCTTGTCATCTGTATGATCAATTTGGTAACCAAGCAATTCATTGTTATCACTGGTATTCTTATCCAAATCAAATCATGATATACATCTTATTTTGTCTTAATGTCCAACTTTTCTTCTACCTCCTGGTCAGGCCAATATGCATATGGATACAAAATATTATTACTCAGAAACCCAATCTCACCTTGGCCAAATATCTGTAAGCTTCTTAACGGCCGTACTAAGCAAGAGTCTCTCTTTCACTTGCTATTTTATTCTATAATATAAATACAGACAATCAATCACATTCAATTGCCCTAAATACAAAATAAAAATACAAATTGATGAACACTAATAGCACTTTAATACTCATGACGAAATAGCATACAAATTGCCCTAACATTGAGGGTCTTCTTGTCTATGGATAATCGATAGGGTGTGTACAATTCCCATGTACTGGGAGAAAAACGTGTTTGTTAGCAATTCGAAAGTGAAAGGATAAGCATGGTCACACACCTCAAAGCAACATAAACTGGATATATATAAAAATATATGCATACCAATAAAATGGGAGTAATGACCAATCATGATGTGGGAAACCATTATGGCTGCTGTAAAGAGTTAATTTCTCAGTTTTGTGGAAAACCCATGCCCCCTAAGATTTATTTCATATTGTGGTCGACATTTGAAAACTCTCTCCTTATAATACATAATCTAAGGCGTAGACGTAAATAGCGCAGATTGCAAATTCTGTAGTGAGATTGAGGAAAGTCGACCCACTTGTAATGCTACTACCAGTAGTAAGATTCTAATATTAGTGGCGAAAACATAGGTCGCTTGATGTAATAGGAATTGAGGTTATCACTAAGTTATCCAAACAACCATAGAAAGACAATACCTGCATTTTTGGTTCAAAATTGATCATTTGGTAAAATGTACGTGGAACCATTCCTCAGAAGCGAATAAATTGACTCTGGAGTTCATGTAGTTTTCTTTAAGCCTGATCTCAGTTATCAGTTAATGGTGCACATAAGGGATTCTAAATATCGGTTCGGCTTATCTACCTGTATTATCATCCAGTAAGTTGGAATCTGCAAACCTATATCAATTTCCAAAAATGTAAAATAAATGGCAAAAATTAAAATAAATCTATTCACAATCTCATACCCATACATTCATTGATGAAAAATAATTAGAAATTTACAATAATGGACAACCACTATAGCAAATAAGGTTTACCAAAAAGGTGATCACTTAGTCTTTCGTTGGCATGAACTCATTAATCAGCGCCTTCATTAATACATTAGAAACATCATCAGAATAAGCATATTAATTTGCATGGAATAAATAAGCTCTGTAATTAGGGTACCAACATTTCGAAATACATATCAAAATTGAATATAAATACACTCAAACCTGTATTACATCTCTATTTTGTAAATACATTGAAACCAAAATATCAAATCCCTGCTAACAGGAGATCAATTCAAAGAAAAAATTTCCGTAATATTAAATCCCTAATGTGTAATAACTGTAAACAAAAATATTCATTGATTACACATCTTATTTGCGAGGTTTCATAGATCCTGACTATACAAAGTTTCGTGGATCTTGATGGGATTGAATTCAAAATTAGGTTTGAATGTAAATCCAATTTCAATTTCAAAATTGGGAGGGATGCAACAGTTTTAATTGAATTGAATGATAGTGGTGGTGATGGTTATGGTAGAGGTTATGGTGATGTAAGGTGCTGGTGGTGTTAATGGTGATGAAGATGAAGGAGGAAGAGCTTCGATGGAGAACGGAGAAAAGATCTAAGCGAGAATTATTTCTCAGAAAGTGATTACTGAAGAAGTAGTATTGGGTTTCGAATTTAACCTTAGATTTGTTTATAAATTACGGGAGTTTTGTTGAAAGTATAAAGGAAACACGGAGGGTCATATTGGTATTTTCAGTACCCGTCCGGACCAAATTCAGGGTCGTACCAAACAAATCGTTTCCTTTATATTATAGATTGTTAGAGCACTGCTTGGTTGAACCCAATAAGCGTCGCTTTTTCAAGTTTGGTTATCAAATTTAGTTCCCAAACTCAATCGTTTGTACAAAATATTGAAAAATATATATATGGAAAGACAAGTAGGACACCAAAATATGGTTATCAAATTGTCAAGGAGTGCATTATCAGTATTGTCGATTACAGGTTCACAAAGCTTTTTTGTATCCTAAAAGTGGTTTGCATTTGATCCCAACAACAAATTGTTAACGAGTGGGAATCAAAGGGTCCGGTAATAACACGCTGAGCAGTAGGTTTTTAAATGTTTGGACTGGTGAAAGTTGTAGGATCGGCTAGAAACGATCCAATCCTATAAAGGATTCCACAAATTATGTCGGCCATATGTCTTGATAGCCATACAGCTAGCACTTACCAATCCGAGGGTAAGCGTGGCATATTTATCCAACCGAACTGACCCTTTTAATCTGATTCAGTCATTTAAACTCTTCTTTTATAAGAGCTAACATTTCATACTGTGTATAATTTTAATGTGGGACTATTTTTTTCTTCTGTGTATAATTTTTAGTGAAATTAAACCACGAAAAAGAAGTGCAGATATATGGATCAGTCACGTCAAAAGTAGGAAAAAGAAAATATTAAATCTTAAAAACGGGATGCACAAAATTTGATAATGCACCGAGCGTTTAAGCAAGTAAATCATAGAAGACATATTAAGTTTAGAATACAAAACAAAGCTTGGCTAAGTTAAGCTAGATAAAGAGTGGTCGAGAATCGTCGACGATATTGGTTTACTCCAATTGTGTCTCATCTAAATTCTCACACCGAGAAATGCCCGAGGTGTTGGAGATCAGTATGTTGATAAATTTATCAAGAGCATGCTTGCTTGATTCATCATAAACTAAATTCCTTGCAAGGCATTCCATAGAATCACATCGGTTGTTTCATCTGAAAGTGTTGTGATGAATAGACGAAAACCTCTAGTTTGAGGTATGCCAATCTAATCAGATAATATCCATATTCTCTTTGAGTGATGAATTGATCACTCCTGAAAAGGAGCATATCCATATAAATTGAGTTGATATATCTCACGAAGACGAATATCCGCATATTGAAGTTTGGTACCAATGGATTAGAATATCCTCTTACTCGAGAGAATGATGTGAGATTGTTATTAACCGATTGTTAACCAGTTGTTGATAATGTTCATAGTAGCTACTAAAATCATTGTGGATGTATATCCCCCTTTGTAAAGGAATTATCAACAAAGTTTATATGATTGGAAGGTATGGACTTTAGTTCATATAAAGGTGTTTTCTCCATTCTTTACGCTTTTGGGACCTTAGTCTTAGCATCGGTTACAAATTTGATGCTTATATGAAATCATAATGAGAGAACTAGCTATTTAAGGTTGCTTGTTATGCAACACCACCTCTTGACAGTAAGTTTCCTCAGACACTAACCAGGTTGATGGAAGTATGGTCTGGTAGTCATAAATGACTCGACATCTCACCTCGTGGTAACTGTGTATCTATACTCATATAGATTTTGAGTGAAACTCTTTCTTGTCATTCGTTGATGTTGTATCATCCTAGTAATGCTTTGGGAATTGATGGTGAGTATTTATTGTTCTATTGCATGGAATGGTTTAGTTAATTCATTCATAAAGCATTTTGAACTTATTACTCATGAAACCATTGTCATGTTTTCTGTTTGAGACGTGCTACATTATTCCATTGTTGTCAATACTACAAGATTTGCAAATTCGATGAGAAAGTCTTCCCACCATTTGGGGGAGGAAAGTATGTCGCCTGAAAAACGGCGTGAAGTATCCTGGTTTGGACAAAGAAGAAACAGGATGTATCTCATCTAGATGATTTCAGCAATGAAAGACATATAAAAGATTTTACATTTTCAGAAATTGCAAATCAAGTTTCTCCATGAGAAGCTGTGTATGTAGTAGTAAGTGTGTCACTTAAAATACACCTTGAGCGAGGATGACTAGTTGATTTAAAATATTCTGCACCTCCTGAAAGGAAGATCCAGTCACAATCATTGAAAGATAGTGCTCTCAAAGAGACTATTAGTGTAAGATCTAATTTCTCTAAGTATAGTTCTCTTAATAAGAGAATGTCTCTGCAAAGGCTATGGAACCTCAAAATGAGAGGATTTCCTTAAGGCATGCATGAAATAGAGAAATTTGTGATAGTAATCCAATGATTGTTGATGATATAGTCAAAGTATCCACTGATACTGCGATAGATAATGTTGGTGTTGAACCACTATCTATAAGAATGTCATCAAAGGAATGATTGGTTAAACGGGAAAGGAGAGATTCAGGAAGAATAATAATTTCTCATAAAATGCATGGTTTTGGTACTACAACCAGAACCCTCGATAATGTGAGCTACTCTTGGCCACAGATGGGTTTTGCAGTTCCGACATCCGATAATGTAACCTCTAGTGGCTACAGGTGGGTGTATGTGCATAGTGAGAAAAGTAAAGTCAACTAATGGCACAAAGTCTTTTACAAGAACCTGAGATGGATTTCTTTGTAGCATATTCCCTATTATGGATGCAACTACCTCTTTGGTATTTGTCTAGTGATCGCTGTCGTATGCGTCAAAAATAATTACACTTTCTTACTACTCAAAATATAAATATAGCAAGGGCAAGAAAGGATCGATCCCACAGAGAGGTCTAGGTTGTCTCGTTGTTTTGGTTTCCTATATAAAACACCGGGTATTTTCTGATTTTTATATACTAAAATAAAATAAAAGCAAAGCAATAAAAAGTAAAGCACACAAATCAAGATAGTGAGAATATTGGTTAAGGATTCATCTTCATTCACAAATATGTTTTCTTCACAATAATTAGAATTGATATTTAATCTCAACTTTTATCAAAAGCCCTAGAATATCTTGATCGCAAGAATATCCCGCTAATCTCCTTTTGTCATCAACAAACACATTAAAAGATGCGAGTATGAGTTCTATCTAAAAGAACAACCTAACGTGTAAAAGCACTAATCAATTTTAATTACCTAGATGCATTAAGTTCTATGAAATCAGGCCAATCAAAGAAATCGAACGTGGAAAGCGCACTAATTCAATTTAACAAAGGTTATAATTCACATATGATCATAAGAATATATCACTACAAACTATAATCATATTTATGCTACTTGCAATCAGGAATCTATCACTTTTACGTATAACAAACCCTAATCTAGCAATAGAGATGAAAACAAACTCAACCGATTCGCGACTCGATCAAACAAGCATTCAATTCATGTAACAATATAAATAGTGAATCATAAACGATAAAGTATGGAGACAAAATTAATTTATCATATCAAAAACCATATTATATGAAATCCAATTATTCCATAACCAATAATAAAATTAAGTACTCATATTCAAGGAGTTCATAACAAGAAGAAGAAGAAATTCTATCATATTGCTAAACCCTAGAAAAAAGTAGTAGTAGAGATAATATATTTTTGCCTAGGCTTCCCTATATATGGAGTTTTGTAACCTCCTCTTGAAAAAGTTAGGAAACCTAGCAAAAATAGGAAAGTGCACCTCCTTAGAATTATATCCCGTGCATCAAATCCCGGACGAAGTAGGTGCCAAAACTCTGGCCAAAAACTCACGGCAAAAGAAAAGAAGTTGCGCCCTTAATAAGTCACGGCCAAGTCTGGCCGTACATAGACTGGCTGAATATCCTACTGGGCTTGTGCAGCAACAAAAGCCCAGCTCATTTATTCACTTCAACTCGTCTACACTTAACCGCAGTAGCCCATCAGACCATCTACCAATCTTCCATGCCATGCAGAATTTATACCTTGGCTACAACTTCAGCTACAACGTCACCAGACCCTCTTGCTTTTGCCAAGTTTAGCATCCAACTATCTCGAGCTCAAGACTTCAGCTATCTCCCTTCTTCAGTCCGTATGTTCTCGGCACTAAATTCAGTTTGCAATACCAACTTCTTCCATTCTCCATGCAAATCCAACTCGAGTTATTGCTGGCAGCACATAAATTATCTTCATCTTCTCACTCCGTTAACTCAGCACCATCAAACATCGGTTACCAACATCACCATGCCTAATCATTGTCACTGCATGTTCCGATCACTCCCAGCATCTTTCAATCCTCGAGCTCACTCTGTCCTTGAGCTCCATCTACATCCATCGATCCGCTCTCTGTCAGTTAATTCATCTCGAGCCGCAACATCATTCTAACGTCTCAAGCTTCCTATCCAGTTCCCCTTGATCTCTAAAAACTTTTGCCATCGCCAGTAATGCTAGCAAACTGCCAACGTTTACGGGCTTAGCTCCTTTAGCTCCATATTTCGAGTTACAATGTTGAACTTCTCAGCTCTCAGAACAAAGCCTTCAAAGACTCATTTCATCACCATTCTCTCTCGGCATTGGCAGCAGTATTCCAAACTGATACACTCGCTGTATCTCGAGCTCCACTCTCCAGCCCGTATGCAGTTAACTCTCCCATCGGCAACATCTGCCTTGCTCTCTGATGTACACTTTACAGATGCCATGCACAATCCATATTAAGCCTCAACGATATCTCTTCTCCTACATCCAACCACCATCAACAACAACATCCATGCATATACTTCCTCTCGTCAATACCTCAAACCCATTCCAAATTCGTCCCCTGGCAATGACATCACTTCATTCTCGGCCTCAGAAATCAGCAACCATCATGGCAGCAACATCACAT
Source organism: Papaver bracteatum (assembly GCA_023529315.1). NCBI lineage: Eukaryota > Viridiplantae > Streptophyta > Magnoliopsida > Ranunculales > Papaveraceae > Papaver > Papaver bracteatum. Next base: position 173,600 of record JAJJWX010005001.1, read on the forward strand.
TCCGGAACCCCACCATTAACTCTTCCAGTAAATCATTCTCAATGTTTTCTCAGTTAACTCATTAGCCTTGAGTTCTCCTCCATTTCTTAGTGTCGTCCTTGTCCTATAGTGACTGCAGCTCCCACTTCACAGCCACTGTCCCTATTGCTCTAACTTGATAACACCACTTCCAGTGAAATATATCACCAGCCAACCATCATGCTCGTCTAATCCACTCTCCGGCTTCACCAGTAAATCAACTGAGCTTCCAGCCACGAACTCATCTCCCGTTCCAACGTTTCTGCCATCAACCATCGATCACCACTGACCACCTATCGAGCTCCACCATCAACTGCCAGCAACAGCGTCCAACGTTCACAGCATCCAACTATAGTGGCAGCAACCACCGATGCATCAACAGAATCACCCTGAACTTGCTCAAACTCCTCCCGTTAACATCATTTCCTGAACTGCTCTCTCAGCTGCCATGCACGAATCCTCTCCATAACTCTCGTTGCATGAATAACACCAGCACTCTCTGTCTTTGTTCTCGATCACTACCATCTCAAGCCCAGCTCTTCTTGAACATAAGCCCATTAGCACCTTATGGGCTAAGCAGCTCTCATACACTTTAACTCCAAACTCCACTTGTGGTGTAAGCTGTTGAGCTAAGGCCCAAAATGTAATGGTTAGAGCTCCTCCGCGTAATTCGCAATGGATTTCAGCTGGTTATTCTTAATGCCCATACATCTGACCACAGTGATTCCGCACGCAATGATAATTCCGTCCCTCTTTTGGAAAATTGGACGATTCTTGTTCTTTTCGCTCCAAATAGATGATTTCTCCATCTTTTGCTCGTAATGACTCCAAAGTACCTATGAAACTCAAAAGCGAACATAAGATACATAATTCACACGAAAAATCGCAAAGAAAGCATAAATACTAGATATAAAATTAGGTGTTTATCACACCTATCAAATTCCCCCACACTTAGACTTTGCTAGTCCTCGAGCAAATCAAACAAAACAAAAATACAAAAACTCCGTCTCGTCGAGGCTACGGTTAATTTTAGCATAAATAACAAGCCTTTGAACCCCTAGGTGTCCCTAGTGGACGAGTTATAGTCTCGTGAAGGTTTACTAGAGATATACCTACAAAACCTATATTTCCAACTCCGTCTATTTGTGACAAATCAATGAACGAATCCAAAATGACTACAGGAGGAGGTACCTTGTGAAAATTCAATTCATATATTAGTAAATAAACTCTAATTAGATAGTCGAACAAGCCACAATACTTGGAAACTAACAAACCACAATCACATGAAAAGATTAAGAAGATGGATATAGATGTAGATGTTGGAGAATGTTCACAAGTGATCGATGTATCCCATATCTGTCTGAAGGTCACTGCCAAGATGAACCTATGCCTATTGGATTGAGCTACTGGTTTGAATTCTACATCAACTCACTGGCATATACAAGGGAACCAGAAGTGACTTTATTCAATCAGAATAATGCTTTCTTTTTCTTTTCAATTTTTCACTTTTTTTTTTCCTTTTTTTTTTCTTGTTAGACAGCATGATTAGATCTTTTGGATCCAAGCGCATGCTTCTTGTCAGCAAGAATGTGATAGTTGCCTTGGACTCTGCATTCCACGCTTGTTTAGGCGACGGAGACAGGGACAACGTTTCACACATACTGCTATTCCCAAGTGTCTTTTTTATTCCGTTTGGTCTAATTGTTCGGTCTTTTTTTTTTTTTTTCCTTTTTTCTTTTTCTTGCAACTCAATCACTCTATTTCATCCTAGCAGAAATAACAACTCGATGTTTAGTGACCCACCGAAACACTTAGAGAACAGTAGATAAATATGGAAAAATAAAAATAGAATGTGATATGGTGATATTCCGAGATATGGTAACAACTATCATGTTAATTGTGATTTCTGAGCTATGTTCGTCCCTTTTAGTTAATTGGTTCCTCAACTCCTGCATTCAAAATGGTTCCATCCACTAATGGTGTCATCCTAAAGGCACAAGTTTCTAGATTTCGGAGTTCAAAAAGAACAATTTTTTTCTTGGTTTTTCTATTTTTCTGATTTTTTTTTAAAGGCATAAAACAAACTATACAAACATATAAATGCTCCCCCACACTTAAACTTCACATTGTCCTCAATGTGTAAAACCGAAAGTTCTGAATTCTGACATAACAGAAGATAAAATGAAAAAATGGTGCAAATTGGTAAGGAATTTGGAAAAACTCCATTTCACAAAAGTTGTTCACCTACGTGTTTTCTACACAGTATCAAAATTTCACAGTATTCTGATAAACGGTCTGACAGTTATGGTCTCTGGACTGAACTACGCGCAGTCTGAAATTTTCTGACGAAAAGGTATTCAACATAATGCTCTTCTAAGATAGATTATGGACTTAATGAAATTAAACATGGGGATGCAAATATGATATGAAAACAATAAAAAAGAAAATAAACAAAAATAAAATAAAAAGCAAAAGGATAAAGATAAGAGATACAAAACCGGTGGGTTGCCTCCCACTTAGCGCTTGGTTTTAAGTCGTCAGCCCGACGTAGCTTCTTGAAAGATTCATTCCCCATACACCAATAATCTGAAAAGTTGGGGATCCATCCATAGTACTTATTTTGAAAACAATAGATCCATACAAATATTAGTAATATAAAACACAAACGAAGCTATTAACCGATTAAAGATTCCCCCACACTTATTCTTGTCCACACTTGGAAGTGCATAAAGAATATAAGAGTCGGGAACTTCCACGGTTTCTTGTTCACAAACCTGCATAGTATGAGAATCAAGTGTCTCCAATGGAGTAAATTGAGAAACAAATTCATCCAACAATGTTTTCGAAGCATAAATATTCAAACCAAAAAGAGGTAAAGGACAAGAATTAACATGCAAAGGGTTAGACAAACCTTGCACAATCTCTTTTAGAACGGAATCCTCTTCATCCTTGAAAAATTCAAGTGAACTATTCACCTCTTGTATATCATGGTCCTCTATCAAACCTTGCAACCATTCTTCGTCCGTTTCTTCCTTAACCAAACTCTCGACATCAACATCATCATTACAATCATTCACAAGTTCAATTGGGTCTTCCATAATATTGGTCATAACGGTCACATTCTCAACATACTCCTCTTCATTAGAATCAAACCATGTTGAAAAATTCTGAAAAACATTAGTTTCATCTTCCTCATGTACCTTTTGAATAGGTTCTTGATCATTATAAAGATCAAGGATTGAGTCAACTACACTAACGTCATCAAATATCTCCAAAGGTTAGTACTTTTCAACACAATCATCATCGTCTTCATCTTCAGACTCACCATAATCAGAATCGTCGTTGGTTTCCCAACCATTATCACGACGTCGTTTAAGTTCCATATGAATGGTCCTACTAATTTCATCGACAAGCTCTTCCGAGTATCCATCGTCTTCCAACTTGTATAATTTCTGCGCAATTTTCCTAACGTTCACACGCTTTCCACCATTAGCTACAATATGTTCTCTTTCCCATGACTCTTCCCTTTGAATGGGTGAATGATCATAACTACGATCCGGAGTCGGGTAAGAAGGCATATTCCAGAAATTGGTTTGTGCGACGTTCTCTCTATTAAGGTCAAGTTGGTATAGCCTTTGTTGCATATCTTGCAATCCATGCATAATCTGCAAACAACTCGAATAAAGCCAATTAGAAGTAGAATAATCCCACCTAGGTGCTTGACTTACATACCCACTACAAGGTTGTTGTTGGTATGTATGAAAATCACCATAAGGTTCTCTAGGATATGCATCATAGCCAATAAATTGGTTTTGATTGCATTCCATAGATGGTGGGAAATTGCCATAGTGTTGAGGAGGTTGAAAGCCGTATCCATTGTTCCAATATGCTCCTTCCATAGAAATTGGTACCTGAAACAAAAGTTCCCAAAACTATGTCAAAAACCAGAAAATAAGAAAAACTAAAAACAAAGCAAAACAAAAATAAGAAACCAAAAACAAGTGACAACCGTTGCCTCCCCGGCAACGACGCCAAAATTTGATCGTTGTCGTATGCGTCAAAAATAATTACACTTTCTTACTACTCAAAATATAAATATAGCAAGGGCAAGAAAGGATCGATCCCACAGAGAGGTCTAGGTTGTCTCGTTGTTTTGGTTTCCAATATAAAACACCGGGTATTTTCTGATTTTTATATACTAAAATAAAATAAAAGCAAAGCAATAAAAAGTAAAGCACGCAAATCAAGATAGTGAGAATATTGGTTAAGGATTCATCTTCATTCACAAATATGTTTTATTCACAATAATTAGAATTGATATTTAATCTCAACTTTTATCAAAAGCCCTAGAATATCTTGATCGCAAGAATATCCCGCTAATCTCCTTATGTCATCAACAAACACATTAAAAGATGCGAGTATGAGTTCTATATAAAAGAACAACCTAACTTGTAAAAGCACTAATCAAGTTTAATTCCCTAGATGCATTAAGTTCTATGAAATCAGGCCAATCAAAGCAATCGAACGTGGAAAGCGCACTAATTCAATTTAACAAAGGTTATAATTCACATATGATCATAAGAATATATCACTACAAACTATAATCATATTTATGCTACTTGCAATCAGGAATCTATCACTTTTACGTATAACAAACCCTAATCTAGCAATAGAGATGAAAACAAACTCAACTGATTCGCGACTCGATCAAACAAGCACTCAATTCATGTAACAATATAAACAGTGAATCATAAACGATAAAGTATGGAGACAAAACTAATTTATCATATCAAAAACCATATTATATGAAATCCAATTATTCCATAACCAATAATAAAATTAAGTACTCATATTCAAGGAGTTCATAACAAGAAGAAGAAGAAATTCTATCATATTGCTAAACCCTAGAAAAAAGTAGTAGTAGAGATAATATATTTTTGCCTAGGCTTTCCTATATATGGAGTTTTGTAACCTCCTATTTAAAAAGTTAGGAAACCTAGCAAAAATAGGAAAGTGCACCTCCTTAGAATTGTATCCCGTGCATCAAATCCCGGACAAAGTAGGTGCCAAAACTTTGGCCAAAAACTCACGGCAAAAGAAAAGAAGTTGCGCCCTTAATAAGTCACGGCCAAGTCTGGCCGTACATAGACTGGCTGAATATCCTACTGGGCTTGTGCAGCAACAAAAGCCCAGCTCATTTCTTCACTTCAACTCGTCTACACTTAACCGCAGTAGCCCATCAGACCATCTACCAATCTGCCATGCCATGCAGAATTTATACCTTGGCTACAACTTCAGCTACAACGTCACCAGACCCTCTTGCTTTTGCCAAGTTTAGCATCCAACTATCTCGATCTCAAGACTTCAGCTATCTCCATTCTTCAGTCCGTATGTTCTCGGCACTCAATTCAGTTCGCAATACCAACTTCTTCCATTCTCCATGCAAATCCAACTCGAGTTATCACTGGCAGCACATAAATTAGCTTCATCTTCTTACTCCGTTAACTCAGCACCATCAAACATCGGTTACCAACAGCACCATGCCTAATCATTGTCACTGCATGTTCCGATCACTCCCAACATCTTTCAATCCTCGAGCTCACTCTGTCCTTGAGCTCCATCTACAGCCATCGATCCGCTCTCTGTCAGTTAATTCATCTCGAGCCGCAGCATCATTCTAACGTCTCAAGCTTCCTATCCAGTTCCCCTTGAGCTCTAAAAACTTTTTCCATCGCCAGTAATGCTAGCAAACTGCCAATGTTTATGGGCTTAGCTCCTTTAGCTCCATATTTCTAGTTACAATGTTGAACTTCTCAGCTCTCAGCACAAAGCCTTCAAAGACTCATTCCATCACCATTCTCTTTCGGCATTGGCAGCAGTATTCCAAACTGATACACTCGCTGTATCTCGAGCTCCACTCTCCATCCCGTACGCAGTTAACTCTCCCATCGGCAGCACCTGCCTTGCTCTCTGCTGTACACTTTACAGATGCCATGCACAATCCATATTAAGCCTCAACGATATCTCTTCTCCTGTATCCAACCACCATCAACAATAGCAGCCATGCATATACTTCCTCTCGACAATACCTCAAACCCATTCCAAACTCGTCCCCTGGAAACGACATCACTTCATTCTCGGCCTCAGAAATCAGCAACCATCATGGCAGCAACATCACATTCCGGAACTCCACCAGTAAATCATTCTCAATGTTTTCTCAGTTAACTCATTATCCTTGAGTTCTCCTCGATTTCTTAGTGTCGTCCTTCTCCTATAGTGACTGCAGCTCCCACTTCACAGCCACTGTCCCTATTGCTCTAACTTGATAACACCACTTCCAGCGAAATATATCACCAGCCAACCATCATGCTCGTCTAATCCCCTCTCCGGCTTCACCAGTAAATCAACTGAGCTTCCAGCCACGAACTCAGCTCCCGTTCCAACGTTTCTTCCATCAACCATCGATCACCACTGACCACCTATCGAGTTCCACCATCAACTGCCAGCAACAGCGTCCAACATTCACAGCATCCAACTATAGTGGCAGCAACCACCGATGCATCAACAGAATCACCCTGAACTTGCTCAAACTCCTCCCGTTAACATCATTTCCTGAACTTCTCTCTCAGCTGCCATGCACGAATCCTCTCCATAACTCTCGTTGCATGAATAACACCAGCACTCTCTGGCTTTGTTCTCGATCACTACCATCTCAAGCCCAGCTCTTCTTGAACATAAGCCCATTAGCACCTTATGGGCTAAGCAGCTCTCATACACTTTAACTCCAAACTCCACTTGTGGTGTAAGCTGTTGAGCTAAGGCCCAAAATGTAATGGTTAGAGCTCCTCCGCGTAATTCACAATGGATTTAAGCTGGTTATTCTTAATGCCCATACATCTGACCACAGTGATTCCGCACGCAATGATAATTACGTCCCTCTTTTGGCAAATTGGACGATTCTTGTTTTTTTCGCTCCAAATAGATGATTTATCCATCTTTTGCTCGTAATGACTCCAAAGTACCTATGAAACTCAAAAGCGAACATAAGATACATAATTCACACGAAAACTCGCAAAGAAATCATAAATACTAGATATAAAATTAGGTGTTTATCACACCTATCATATGGCAGTCTTTTAAGGACTCGACGTGCATCTAGAGTGTGTGGTTATTGTGAATTTATATGTAGTACATATAACTTCATATAAATTCCTAAAGTTTTTCACCTATCAGTAGAATTACTATGTCATATGCATTTACTCAATAAGGACGAAAATGGTCAATCGTCTAAGTAAATGCTTATATTATCCAGGGATATGTGAACCATCTTATATGCTCATAAAATTTGCATTTACTAGATTTGATTTATGCAACATTTACTTGATTGGAACTTCTGAAGAATTCTCCAAAGCACAAAAATGCTTAAAGTAGAAGTTCGAGATGAATTTTTGGAAAAAAAAGGCCTCAATATGTTGGTTGAGCGTTGTAGATGGAAGTCCATTAATTTCCTAAACCTTAAGGGTTTAGACATGTTTAAATGGACAAGATGACATGGTTTCAGTCATTCGATCTGTAACTTATAAGATTGATCGGTTTACACGTCAACAAAAGTAGTGTATCACTCTGTGGTTTGCATTACACAAAAGATGTGTAAATAATATATCAACTGAAATATGCTACAAATATCGGATATTTGGATTGTAGTAAACATGTAAGCCTGGTTATAACCAGCACCAATATCGAGGCATTGGTCTGAAGAAAACTCCTTTATCTTCATGGTACCATTGAGCTTGATCTTTTGCATAAAATATCGCAGAATGTCTCCCACGGAGATAAGCTAATCAGACTGTTTAAGTTTTGAGTTTTGGCAGGTTGTTAACACAACTAAACATTTTCTTAGCTAATAGTCTGGTGGTAGAGGATACTTGTGTATCCTCCGGTCGATTATGATTGTTCAGACCAAGCTAGTGGAGAACAAAAGGCTGGCACAACAAGATGATCATTAAGAAATTGCACAAAGGTAGATCATACAAGTTTCTCAACTAAAAGAAGCTGAATCTACTGAAGTCATTAGAAGGTGGCTCGTGATCTCTACAAAATACCATCGAACAGAGTGATTAACTAAGATGCTTACTCATTAGGGGGAGTTAAGACAAAAAGGGCTATGGATATATGGTATGTTGGACATTACGTCGTGTACTCTTTTTCCTTGGTCAAGGTTTTGTCCCACTGGGTTTTCCTTGTCAAGATTTAATGAGGCATGCGAGTCCACTGATATCTGCATTTCGAAATGTTGTACTCTATTTCCTTCGTATGGTTTTTGTCCCTTTGGGTTTTTCCGGGCAAGGTTTTAAAGAGGCAACATCTGTGGGTTTATCATTGTTCTGAGAACTCATGTTTTCCTACGTTCAGGTTCTGGATTTTCCTGACGAGATTTTTAATGAGATAATAATCTTAGAACGGTGATCACAATCTAAAGAGATATATATCCATAAAGTTCCTTGAGATACGACATTAGATAATCGTATTTATCATCTTGCTCCGGGTTTTACTGTACACAATTTTGTGATGGCGCTCAGGTTTTATCCCAAGTAATTTTTCCTAGCGCATGCATTTAGGTTTTGTCCTAAGTGGTTTTTCCTAATGCAATTTTGAAAGAGAAAGTGTTTCATGGCAGTGAACAACCTCATTCCAAGATCAAGTTTTCAAGACAAGTTTCAGCAACGGGAAGAGATTTGTGAAGTCTATCATCACTTTAAAGTTATCGGTGTTATATGTTGTCGAAATAACGTGGCAACGCTCTAAAAATAATGGTCCTAGGGGGAGTGTTGTGTGAACAGAGACTAAATGAGTGGCCCACCATTTCCAGAACAATCTAGTGGAAACTGGATACATTGTTCGGTTAAGAAAACCGACTAGGATTAAGATAAGGATAACATTCTTAATCTATAAGGATTAGACTTCATCCTTTAGGCGACACATATAGCCACACGTGGCTAATTTTCATTTCCTTCAACGTTTTATGTTTGGGCTATAAATAGCGAACTTTGGTCGATGTAAAATGTACTGATAAGAAATGAAACTAAGAATCTCCCTCTTCCTCTAATATCGTTCATTCCTCTTAAACTTTCATTTGTGTGTACATATACAAATGTACTCCCTGCTACTTTGATCCATAAACAATAGCATAAGTTTTACCATAAAACGGTAAGGCTTAGTCCTATGGGATAGATATATAGTTGCTAGATTGGCCATCCACGTCAGCCTGGTCAACCTCCTAACTCATATGATATTGCTAATTTAGCAGCAAAACGCTGAATAACATAGCGCTAAACGCCGAATGGTTCGGCGTTACATAATTTTATTTTTTAAAAAACTAATCATTATCTCTCTCTCCACCTTTTTCCTCTCTCTCTCCAACTTTTTCTTCTCTCTCTCTCTTTTTTTCCTCCCTCCATCACGTTCTCCCACTTTTTTCCCTTTATCTCTCCCTCTTTTTCTTCTCTCTCCATCACATTCTCTCTCAAAAATTAGTAAAAAATATAGATCTTCGAATGGTTCGGCGTTTATGTCACTTTTTGAGCGCCGGACGGTTCAGCGTTTCAATCTTGCTGATAGTTTAACTGTGAGCAAATGCTAGAAGAGAGAAGTAGCCAGATTGAGTGCTAACTTTTTTCCCACACTTTTTTCATGATTTGCAACATTTTTTGGCCAATCTAGCAGTCAAATCTAGCCTATAAGGGTTAGCATAAAGAACTATACGAATTTGTTTTTGTTTTTTTATTTCTTGTCGGTCGGGTCTAGCCATTTTGTTCTCAATCTCAGGATCCGTGACCAGGGTCGGCAAGGTCGACGATTATCGATCATGCCGATCTTAAAAGCCGGCTTGGTATATAGTACACAATGCTCCGACTTTTCATGATTAGTATTATGGTCGGCAAGGTCGAAAAATATGAACCATGCCGACTACATTTTTTTTCAACACAGGAGACGTGATTTAAAACATGTTTAAGTCAGCATTGTAGTGGTACGTAGACCCTGCCGACTATAGTCAGGTCGGTAATCATTTATTTTATGTTTTTTCCTTATATTTTATGTCATAGTACATGTATGTTTTTTTTTCAATTCAATAATACTTGTTCAACCATAAATATTCCAAACAAAGGTCGTCAACCAATCTTTTGCAGGTGGCCGATACCATAAGGAATCGTCAACCGATATTCTTCAGATTAACGACTCTTGTGACACAAATATTTTATTATACAAGTGTCGTTAATCTGCTAAAAAGTTAATTGCTGACACATTATGTTCATTTGACGACTCCAAACAAAACCTAACGACTCCGGACTAACATATATATACACCATTCTGTCAAGTTTTCTTCTAAATTCGTTCATTTCTATATGTCCAACCTGACGACCTAATATAGATACTCTAAGAGTCGTTTAATTGTAAATGTAAAATATTAACGACGCAAGATACTACCAGCATTTATTGGGGAATTGAACTGGTTGAGGCAGTTGGCTTGTTCAATTCTATAAATACACACCCATATCTCACCTCTTCATTACCAATACCATAATTATCAACCTTCTCTTCTCCTTCTCATTTATTCATCATCCAAGAGGAAAAAAAGAGAAACACAATGACTCCTACACTTCCGAAGAGAACTGTGCCATTACAAGAGCTTGGAAAACAGTAACAAACCACTTTGAAAGTCTAGACAAAGACATTGATGAAACATCGGATGCTTGGTGGAACCACATATTCATCGTTTTTGTGGCGTTGGACGGAAATCGCAACTCAAGGTCTTTGAAAAAAGTCAAGGAACGCTTCAAAGAGATAAAATTCGAGTGTGATGTTTTGAAAAGAGAATTTACGGCCATAAGGGAAGCCTTTACGGATATGATGGGTACTATAAGAGTATGTATTTAAACAAGAGGTAAAACTTATCCAAAGCTTTGATCGATGCTAACCAGGTATGTTTGCGTTTGCATTCTCAGATGAAGAAGGCGTATGCATACTACGAGGTACTTTGTGGGAAAAAGTTTGAGTTACACGATTGCTACTTTATCTTCCATGGAACCATGTATAATTACATGATTTTTGAGTGAGTGTAGAAGTGCATCATTATCATGTATTGTGTTTAGCCCTATGAAATATGTATGACTTTTAGGATTCAATGAAATGTTGATATGAAATCAGAAATTAGAAAGAAAAAAAAAAGGATGGGTCGTCAATATTAGAGACGTATGTAATAACGACTCTCATTTAAAATGAAAGAGTCGTCCGATTAGAGTAATGACAAACTAACGATCCTTAGAGTGATAGCTACAAAGAGTAAAAGGTTTTAGAGTCGTTTGGTTATAAATATATTGAGTAAACGACCCTAGATGACCTAAAAAAGGGAGTCGTCAATATTTTCAAAATTGATTGATGATTTTTCATAACTGCACATTAGAGTCGTCAATATTTTCAAAACTGAATGACGATTTTTCATACTGCAATTTAGAGTTGTTTATATCAGTATCAAATAACTAACGACTCTTAAGGATCGTCAATTTATTATACTCCCGACCTAACGACTCTCATACTGAGTAGTTCCATAGTGACCATCAATCGACCACTTGGAGCACCATTCATGCGATTTGGAGAGTATAGGAAGTTTACCTGATTGTTTTGAGCTTGGGTTTCCTCATTTTTAGGGTTGGTTCCTTCATTTTGAGCAATGGGATCTTCATTTGCACCAATAATCATGGCTTCCTATATTAACATTTCTTCATCAAACATCCAATCCATAGGATTAGATGAGACAATCTCACCATCAACACAATCATGTATGTTGTTTGAATCTTCACCTACATCATTTCCTCCACTACAATTAGTCATTTCAAATAACCAAAATTTTCCACCAAAACTCACTTTCTTCCTTTCTATCCAACACAATTTTTTTCTTTCTATTATCTAATTTTCCCCCCTAAAACTGATTTTATCTAACTTAACTAATTTATAACTAATCTAACTTAGTTAACACTAATGGTTTGGGGGTAGTTTAGCCATTTCGAAAAATTAGGATAAGGGGTAACCCCAAAATGCTACTTGGGGACCAACTGGTGAGGCCCCTAATTATTTTTTACTTCCCCCAATTAATCCTTGTTTTTCTGGATTGATAGGTTAATATTGATAATTAATATTAAAATATATATTTGGAACTATTTTAGTGATATCTCAAAATTTTAGTGTCAAGTTTTTTTAATAATTTCTCAAAAATTTAATGTCAATTCTCAAGCTTCTATTTTTTTTTATATTTGTAAAAACTAAAATCCCAAACAACAACGAAATTGAAGTTAGCTTATTTTGTGATATATCATCACCAATAAAATTCAACATAAAAAGGGGTTGATGCACAGCTTGTTGCGAGGTTACCGACCATCTCTGTTGTAGTTGAAAAAATTTCTTTTTATAATTAATAAATAATTTCGTCGACAATAGAAAAAAAAAATTGTTGTAAAAAGGTATGACCTTTGTCTCCATGATAGCTAGGGCTATCAGACGGACATTGTTTAACGGGAACCCCTATAACGTGGTTGGGAAGTTCCGGATTGGTTTTTCCATTGGATGGTTGGGAAAGACTCGCGTAATGTTTACCATAAAAGGGACTTCTGCGAGTCCTCCCACCAAAAGTAATAATTTTTCCGGGTATTGGTGAACATAATAGGGGTAGGTTGCGCTTGGTGTATGATTTCTCAGTAATAATATACAGAATTCTGTAATTTCTCTCCTTCTTGGTTTTTAGTTTCCTCTATTTGGAATTAGGTTTAATGATTCTCAACATAAAAGATTATTGATGATGGAGTAACTAACCTCAACATCAACGATTCACACAATAAGAATCGGATCTCTAATACTAAAAAAAAAACACTTCTTCTTCTATGTGAATCTTTCTAAGGTATACCCTAATCCCTTCCTTCTTTATTGTGTGATTAAACTACACAGTAATTTTGTATCCGTTTGGTTTGGTGTAGAATCTCGGATCAATTTTTGTATCAATTTGTTATGATTTATATTTTGTGTGATTAAACTAACTCTGGTATGCTATTGTATCTAATGTATAGCTTTCTTGCCTACCAAATCATTACAAAACGTACATAAATTTTGTGGGAGAATACTGACCACCGTATTCTTCTTTAGTTTTTAACTGTCAATATTACTAAGAATATTACAAAGAATAAGATGAAGTGAGGGACTTATGGAGACCCAACGACGGATATGAAGACCAGGTATTTTGACTTCTGCATTCAGATTCTTTCCGAATTATTGAGGATTCAAATCTGGAAATTTTATCATGAACTTTGAATATTTTATTATGAATTTTGAATTTGGATTTGTTTTCTGTTACTGATGATACAAATCTAGGGGTTTGTGTTACTAAACCTTGATTATCCACCTTATTATTTGATTCATAAGTCCAAGGAGAAAGCTCTGCTTGATGGGTTTTTTTGCTAATTTAGTTGATCATGAAAGATGAATTAGTTTGGGTAATCTAAAACATATTATCCTAATTTATGTTTTCTGTTGTTGCTTAATTTTGTTGGCTCGGAAAATTAATATATGCCCTTAGCATGTTCGTATATCGTATTCATGTTATTATTTTTTTTGTCATTGTTCTTCACGTTGGTTATTTGAACTTTCTACATTATTTCTGAGATAACCTAACTATATGTTAAGTTTATTTTATGTTTCCATTTTAAATTGGTTGTTTAATATGGAACTGGTGGTGTTGCCACAGATAACAATGAATGACAGGTGATGGTGCTGAGAAGACTAGAAGATTGCAGGTGCAGTTATTCTTTTGTTACTGATTTCAATTTCTTCCATTTTTTCCCAATCTCTAATATTCACATTGTGTCACCAAATCAAGATGTGCAACAACATCATCCTTGAATGAGATCAGGTACACTTTCTTACTTCCTCATTTTGAGAGTTTCTATCGATCAGCAAGATATGGATTTCCCAGAGGTTTGAGCATGAAGATGTTATTTTTATTTGGTCAATCTCAAGCATTACCCAACATATATGTGAGGCAAATTCTATAACATAGTCAATCCAAAAGATCTACCAACCAATTCAATTATTGAACCTAAAAGAATTGTTATAGAATGTTACAAGGTTGTAGAACCAATAAATGTGGTGTTGATGACGAAAAAGGGAGGTGATGGTAATGTTTGTATTATCTGAAAGCTTGATAAGAGAGGAATGCTCATGTGGGTTACAGTTGGTCTTTTCATCTTCAGTTGATTATGCACTGGCACTCAATACCGAAATTTTAAGGTAGACACATATAACAAATTCATGTGAGACTCCTCTAGCAACACCTAGAGATATGTTGGTCTACTGAATTAATTAGGTCATGATTCAGGTCCACTGCTTTCTGCTGGGCTACTAATTTAGGATAATTATTATTCTTTTGGTGATCCATATTTATGTATACCATGACTTGAATTGTTTTTCTCAATGTTGATCAACAGGTGTTGTGTTAAGCAGAAGATTCAGTCAGGTGCGTTTTATTTTCCTAGAGGGGTAGACTCCAATCTGGATACCAAAGAATAGAAGTTGCCATACTATGAGTGAGTTCATCATGGGTATTATTGCAACACACTCACCATCATCGTGATTGCAGCACTTGTATTGGCAGCTTTAAGATAAGTACTTAGTAAATTCGGCAAAACCAAAAGCTACATATAACCCACTTAAAATATTTCACACGTTCGGCACAAGTTCTATTAGTATTGTTAAAATTGGTAAGAATGGCCTCAAAGATCCAATCCACATTACAAGAGAATGTGTATACTTTCCTGGATTTAACAAAAGGGCCTAATTCAAAGCGAGTACAATTCTGTTTGTGAAATACATAGTGGTTTTGGTTATTGTTTGTGAATACAAAGTAGTAGAATCCTACATAGCTGCCTACCCAATACGAATAGTCTAATTGGAGATATACAAGTATAAAATCTTTGTGCTGGTAGTGGGTGGAGTAGTAAAGTGCTAAACAGGGAATCTATTTAATGGTGTTCTTCATTGGTTACAATCGGATCATAAGATCATGTCTTCCCAGCAGGACATTTATCCGAACATACTTACCAGTTCACTTACATTATCGAATATCTTGGAGAGTGGCTGTGTGTTAGCGGCTGCAGACCTACGTGTCTCCAGTTTGCTACATGTTAAGATATATGAACTTACAAGAAGACGTCGGAAGAGGAGTACTACATATGACAAGGATTAGTCATTGAGATGGTGTAGCGCAAAGAAGTAATTTGGCACAAATGAAAAGAAAATTATACTTTTTGTGCATAATGTGAGCTCGGACAGAGAAGCGTACTTAGAGTGGGATAGAGAAGCCCACTGAAGAATCATAGCTTACCAAGATTCACAGTGTCGTGGTTACCTGAAGCTAATGGTTCGCCACATGTGTAGAAAACACCATCTATTTTCCTTATGGTTTTTATTTTTAAAAAATTTCCCTTCGATTGTGCAAATGTATCATCAGGCCAAAATTATTAATTTATATTAGTAGTTTCTGTTACTAATCCAATGTGCATATACATTTTTATTGTAATTGTTGCTAAATAGCCTTATATCCAGTAACCGACTAGCTAATCACGGCTAACTCTACACCATAAAACTACTCTTGTTAACTTTATAGCCATCATCAGATGCTCGCTTCCATATGCACCACCATCCTGTATACAAGCTAATACCATCTACTAATGCCTATCGTCACCAACTTGAAGAAAAGTTCCATAAAATTCAACGCAGACATGAAAAAAAAAGCCTAAAATGGGAGCTTTTCGTATCTCTATACCATTTAGGATTTAGCCAATAATCCTGATTTAGCTCATCCAAACTATACATCCAACTCTTACCAATTCATTTTCATGCCAGGCTAAGTCCAATTCTAACCTAGCTACTAAACCTAATCATGGGATCGAGTTCTACATTTCTTAATACGATCCTACTAATTAAACACGCTACTGTGAAAGATGTATAGATGGTCTTGCAAGCTTACAGCGTGTATATTGATTCACATGTTGTACCCTATTTTAGTTTAGGTTGGTTATTCAAGTAGGGTTAAAGTACAAATTGAGTCCATGACCCCATGTTGATTACTAGGAGAAAGATGTATAGATCAAAGTTTTGGATCATTCAGCTCATAGGAAAAAACATTATACTAGAACACATCTCCTTGGTGTTCCTTATTCACGTGGTATTACAAGGTTTTGTCGTTTCAGATAATCTTAATTTTACTTTAATTGATACGAAGAAAAATTATTGTTTCCTTATTTTTATAGGTTCATCTTTGGAAGCTTCATTTGATTCGGTAACTAATATGACTCGCAAGAGTATGGGTCTCGATGAAAAGGACAAAGTTGTAGCATTGTAAAAAAAAATCGAAGAAAAATTATTGTTTCCTAATTTTTATATTTTCATCTTTGGCAGGTTCGGTCTCGCAATGACTATGGGCCTCGATGAAAAGGACGAATTTGTAGCATTGTAAAAAAGAGAAATGAAGAAGCATAAGAGATGCTACAGATAAAGAAATGGGAGGGTGCAATAGAAGGATTTGAGAGTTGTGAGACGGAAAGTGTGCCTAAAGGAACGACATTAAGGCTGTAAGTTCAAGGAAAGGAAGGATACATGGTTACATAAAGTTTTCAAAATGTTGGTAAAACGAAGACTCAAGATTCCTAAAGGGTAAAAGAATTTTATTATACTCAAGTTTCTATCTACGTGTTTACCATATTCTTTTTCATCGTTCTTAATTTGGGCGAAGCATAAACAACGTCAATCATGGTAAGCTTTATTGAAGTATTTCAAATTTAATTTATGCGGTGATATGTATTCTTCCTTAAATACTTATCTTGAACCAGTTAATGGTGGGTATATGTTCTAAATGGGGACATAAATGGTGGGCAATGCAAAGACATGTCAATCATGGTAATCTTTTTCGACTCCATGTCAATCATGGGAGCCATATTTGTATCGTTCAGAATATTAATAATACTAGAGTGCCTATGGTCATCTGCAACTAAATATATTATATCTACGTTAGAAATATTTCTTTAGAGCCAAATTTTTCGGTAAGAAGGAGACAGGGTTATATAAAGTTATCAAAATGTTGTTAAAATGAAGACTCGAGATTCATAATGCGTAACAGAATTTTATTATGCTTTTATTATGCTTAAGTTTCTAGCTACGTGTTTACCAGATTGTTCTCTTCGTTCTTAATTTGGGTGAAACACAAACAATGGCAATCATGGTAAGCTTTATTGAAGTCTTTGAAATTTAATTTATTCAGTGATATGTATTTTCCCTTAAATAAATACATAACATCAAGAGAGCTTAAAAAAATTAGTGAGTGGCCCTGGATGAGCGCCAATGGATGTACATAATTGATGTCAGCCTGCCACCACAAAGACTATTCAGCAACGACGCAATGAAGTAATTAACCACACCATTTTGACACGATTCAGCAGTTCCAAGTATTTTGTGCAGGAATTATTTCGTACTTTAATAATATCTCTATTATATGTTGCTTAACTCAAACTATAGTCTATGAATTTTAATTGCAATTTCATTCGTGGAAACTTACTACCCACTGACGATATAGAATTCAGAAAAAAAATCAGTTAATAAACTTGGAATTTTTAAACAAGGATATCAGAATTAAGTTGAATCAGTTAAGGTTGGACTTGCCCTTTCATAAGAATTTTTTTGTTTATTAATAGGAGGTTTGTAAGGTTTGTGCTTTCTTATAATTTTTTATTATGGTGGTCAATACAAATGAGTCACAACACTATCACAATGTATGACTGCCGAGGAAGAAAATGCCGCTCCTTGCTGAACTTGGTTAGCATTTGTACATCTATGATTCCATGCATTATAAAGCATATCATGTTAGATGTATTATTGCTAACCCAACTTGGGATTTTCTAGGTCTAGGAACCATTATCTTTCTACATATGAATGTAATATTTAGCTTTGAAATAAAGAAAAATAATGAGAGCTTGTTGGTGTTATTGTAAAATATATGAAACCTTAGGTATTAATTTTTGTTGCAGTTCTCTCTGTAATTTATCATAACCACATCTAGAGGATAACAAGTGAACTCAGATTCAACAACACACTAGTGGATAATAGGTTTTTTACTACTTCCTGGGCTTTTCAAAAACAACTGTTATTGGGCTGTAGTATTTATCCATGCTGTCTATAACAGTTGTTTTATAAAAAAATATTAAACTAGTTCCAATAACAGTTGTTTTATAAAGAGATATTTTTGGAAACAATATGTAATAATTCAGAGATTCAAGAACTACTGTGAGGGCTAGCATTTTCTGCGGAAAGAGAAAAAGAAACCAAACCTTATCTCTTTTATCTCTCTATCTATTTCGCTTCAGCTAGCCTCTTCCACCACTTCTCTCTCTATGTTTCGCCTCATTTTTTTTCTGTACCATAACAATTAGATGCCTGTGAATCAAAACTTTAGTATTAGGTTTTGCGTCCTCTTCTCAACATCGGATCTTGAAGATTTGTTCCGAATCGGTGAGAAAGAGGTGATGATGATAATCAACAACAATTGAAAACCTAGATTAATCTAGGAAAACTGAATCGAAAGGTAAGTATAATCGCTATTTATCGTTTTAGTTCAATCGACTAACTTATTCATCTCTAAATTGAAATTTCAGTAATTTTTTTTTTAGATCTTATTAAACCTAAAAGCTTCAATTTCATCTCAGTTCTTTTCAGATTTGTTATGTGTTAGTGGATTTATTCATACTTTTGTTTATTTGTTTGTTTTCTTAGTTTAGTTTTATTGATTGTGTGTATTTTCTTTTTATTCAGGCACTAAAGAAGTAGAAAGCTCCACCACCATCATCAAAGCCAGCTAAATCTAATATTGGTAAACAAAATTAAAAAAGAAAACTCAATTCATGATTAAATCTATATTGGGTTCTTCTTTTATGTTGAATTTAATTTAAGTTTTTTATTTTGTACTCAGTTGTTTTGTTTTATGATTTCTACAGAAGT
This sequence comes from Papaver bracteatum, assembly GCA_023529315.1. Taxonomy (NCBI): domain Eukaryota; kingdom Viridiplantae; phylum Streptophyta; class Magnoliopsida; order Ranunculales; family Papaveraceae; genus Papaver; species Papaver bracteatum. The sequence continues at coordinate 192,707 of JAJJWX010005001.1, forward strand.
GATGCAAAGGAAAGCAAAAGGAGAAGGTTAAGAACATTCCCGTGTTTGATAAAGCTGGGATTTAATTTGTGATTTTGTGTTGTAAGATCATTACTTCTGCCAATTTATGAAATATTATGCATATACTGTTTGATAAATATGGGTTTTCTTAATTATGTTACTATATTAGGATTCTTATGATGGAATTTTGTGTTGTTACAGCTTTAATTAAAAGATATTTTTTGTGATGCATTGATTTCTATTTGCTAAATTTGCTGAACAGTTCAATGAATTGGGAATTCATGGAACAAAAGTTATTATCTACAATCTTTGGTTTACCAATGATGGGGAAATGGAGCTCAATTTTGAATCAGATGTAAAGGTTCGTTTATGATGTTGTAACATTGTCCTTTCGTTTCCATTACAATTGTATTTTCATATTTTTGTTGCTCAAATTTGAGTGTATACATGTCTTACTTGTTCGCATGATATCCAACTAGCTAGAGCCCCAGAAATGTCCAAGAAAGCTACTTTACAAGCTCTATGCCAACAAAATCTGGCCAACAAGCTTCACTATTCTAATATTGCCTGGAAAAGTTATTCGGCGGCACAATATTGCAGATGATCTGAAATTTCTTGAGTACATCTTGTACAAACCTAATATTGGTCCAAATTCAGAGGTCCATTTCATCTTTGGTTTCATGTTTACTTTCTTTGCTGCTGATTATGAGGTCCAGCTACGCGGTGGTCTCTTTTTTCATAGTACGTTCTTTGTTTTTGTTTATACACTCAGACTCAGGGTGCAGTAGTAACTACAATTGGGTTCCTAAAGGATGCTCCTAAGATAAATATCCATGGATTCTGCGTTTACTACAAGAACAGGCTAATAGTGGTCAGTCAGAATGAGGTGTAGCAGGTGAGAAAATTATGCTAATATTTTATGTCGTATTTCACATTATGATGCTCCCATTTCCTCTTTTTAAACTTCGTGCAATGATCTGTTTCGGCAGGTACTTTGGAGGTTAATTTTATTCAACCAACTCATAACAAGCAAAATTTTGGGAGGACTACAATTTTTCAAAGGCTTGAAACCCGCTTGAAAGAAATGACATTGGAGTATTGGGAAGACATTCGTAACATCTTGGATATTGCAGTAGTTTACTCAAGTTGAGATTTGTTGGTTTTCATCGGAATAACATCTTGGAGATTCGTAAAATTCATTTTGTAGTTTCATCCATGGTGTAGGGGTACGAGGTTTAAGATGGCATTTGAAACTGAAGATTATTCTCGGATAAGATGGTTTATGGGAACCATATCATCTGCTCAAGTTGTTGATCCATTTCGCTGGCCTGGTTCACCATGGAGGCTTCTACAGGTTTCCTTCTTAATTCCATTCTTAGAGCTACTAGTTTATTTTTCTTCAGTATCAGTAACAATCAATGTCATTAGTTATATTATGTTACTTTTTCAGTCACTGCATATCTCAGCTTATAATGTATTCGTGTTGTTAATGTCATGTTAGTGTGCCTGTGGAGGTGTGCTCCTCTAAGGATCATCACTGGTCAAATTCTACCAATAAAGATCATATGATAGACAATCTTTTGAGGCATCTCTTGGTCGAATCTCTAGGAAAATATGCCGAAATTGTAGTGCAGAATGGAGATTGCATATCAGTTTGTGAATATGTCCTGTTGTTGCAGTTCATTTAACTTCTCAGTTTGTAATCCAGTATGCTTCATAGAGCGGTTAAGCTCTTCCTTGCTCCACTAGGATTGAAATTAATCTTTTCACTTGTTTCTTATGAAGTCAAGCATGATTTAATTGATTGAAATTAATCTTTGCACTTGTTTCTTATGAAGTCAAGCATGATTTAATTGACAAGATTGTGCACAAGGAGTAACGGTGGCGGTATCCATTTCCGATGCATGGCTAAGATGTGTGAATGTTTAGTGGTTACGGTCGAATAGGAAACTTGGGTTTTCTTTCCTAAATTGGAATTGCAGGGCAGTAGATGTATAGAAGAAGAACTGATACAGAGATGAATACCATATTGATTTCCGCATGTTCGTGTACTTCATCATCTACTTGATATTGGTATGTATGTACTTGAATAATTAGATAAATATGTTACTACTTAGTCTTGATGATGAGGAAATGACTTAAGTAGTGAACCACCAGGGTGTTGGTGCTAATTTGTTTATAATACTGGTATTGATCGACATCTTAAGATTTACTCAGTAGATGTACATGCTCAAAGGTGTAGTAGTAAGTTATCTAAACCCAAGATACGTTTAGGATTATGCCTATATCTTAAGATTTGACCGTTTAGGAATATTGTGATTTTTGGATATGTTTTGGTAAGGCGAGTCATAAGGCTACTGTAAAAATTTCAGGACGATCAGGTAACATTAGATACCGAAAAAACTTTACTGAATTGGAACTGCATTGTGTAAAAACGGAAATCCCTTACAGCCTCACTCATCCGTCCTTATCTCTCTAAATGATCATAGGATAGGGTCGACACTTTGTAGTTTGTTTTATGTGATTTCTTTGATGTAAAATGTAAATTCTAAGGGCGATGAAACCTAACCCACTCAACTGATCCGTAAAATTTGCAGGATGAATGGTCATTGTTTACACGTGCGTATTAGTTCTTTGCTTCAGTTTGAGAAGGCTACTTAAAAAGTAGCTTAATGATTTTTGTCAGGTGGTCGGTTTAGAATAAATGGCCAAAGAAATTAAATCGGAAGAACAGGTTTCAAGTAAAAAATTAGACCGGGTTAGTCATTTTTATTTGCATTTTCAAAATCTAAATGGAATACTTTGTCATTCAGTGTGAATTTCATGGTGTCTCTGCTGTATCGAAACTTAATGATGAAATACTTTTGTTATGAAGAACAGGAAGATGAATGACATGTTTGGATCCTAGTGGAGCAATTAACTGCTCTATGAAGCATATTGGATTTGAAGTTAATAACTCAGGTGAGTAATTCATGTTCTTAATCTTACCTGAACTACAGCCTGTTGTCTGCGAAACTGTCGTCAATGGGCAGGGATTTAGAGGGTACTTCCTTGACAGGAAATGTCCATCTATGTCTCCTCTATATCTTGTTAAAAGGGCTTAGTGTTTTGACTGATCGTTTAGGATTTACGGCCTTCAATGTCCAGTATGGCAGGACTGAAAACTGTAGGTTTGCAGTTCTGTGACCATTTTAGCACACTCGTTTCACAGACTAAATGAACTCCAAATCTATATTTTTAATATGATTATGAAAGAGGGTTCTTTCTACTTTCTAAATTGGGGTCAATCTATAAATTCCGACTTCTAACGAATCCTATGGAGCCTCGCCAATGCAGCTCGTCTGAGACGTCAGTTTTGCGATGTTTCTGTCCAGTTTTTGTGGTATTATAGAGACTCTTAGTATAGATTTTTGTAAGTCTTATCAGTTTAATTCATAGTCTGCATTTGTAGTGTGCATTTACAATTGTTGGCTTGGATAAATTAGCAGAAATGTGGACTAGGTACTGACACATTTTGATGTCCAAATAAATTGTTTCTAGCCCCATGTGCCCCACGTAAGTTCTTTGAATTCACAAGAGTTAATCTAGCTAGGTGTGGATGTGAATACTAAACCATTTTTATCTTATGTAGTGTAGGCTGTTCATTTCTTGATGGGGTTCTTTAATAGCAATATCCAAGTGATTATTTGTGTGGTGGAATTTTAAATGTGTACTATACCGTAATGCTTGCCCGTAAGAAATACACTTGTGCATGTTTTTATCTTAGCCACCAGGTGAATGTATACATGGAATTTGGTATGAATGACCTTTTGATTTTTGGTGGAGATATTTGTATGTCACACATTTCATGTCTTATTATTGTTAACCTAGTAGTCCTTATCCATGTACACACAAGAACCACCAAGAAAGGGTTTTCAATATTTTTGCAAGATTTTGACTGCTTCGCTTCTGATACTAGTACTCATGGGTGGTTCTCCGTTATTCAGAAACATGCTAATTAAAGTTTACCTCCGTTAGTAAGACTTGTTTCATTTCATTTTTACTCTTATGTTTTTGTTTTTTGTTTAATCTGGATCTAATTCTGCGAGTTCTGTTTTCACATTCTATAGGATATGACCCAAGCGACACCAACTCAGGAATTGATTGCAAAGTATCTTCATATTTTCCAAGATCGGGATGTCAAACAACGTCTATTACAACAGATTGCTTACTGTAACATGGCAGGTATCTATTACATATACTCCAAATACATTTCCTTTCCCTTTCTCCCTTTGCCCTTCTACTTGCTATATTATAAGTGCAAATTAACCAGGGATATCTTGTGACGTTGTAGTTTATGGAAGAAGAAACAAAGAAACGCAGTTCCAATATTCAGAAGGTAAGCTAAAGAAGCTCGAACTGTTTTGCGTGGTTTAGACTAGTTCCTTCAACACTCAATAAGTTTGTTGCAAAATTTCTAAACAAGTTCTAACATGATTTTTCTAATTATTATTGTTGGTGTACTGAATGTAAATGAGTGTTTAGGAATTCTCTTATGTTCTAAGTCAATGACTGTCTTACAAACATTTTTTTTTTTTTTTTGCAGCTTGGGGCTGCAACTTTGGACCTGATTAGAGCTAGTTTTTCAGAAGATGAAGACATAGATGGTGAAGTCTTTACATTCATGTTTTGAAACTTTATGGTTGTAAAGCTTGTAATAGGAACATGGGTTAAGGTTTTCCAACTTAGTGTTAGATATTTTTTTCAGACTTGGAACTCGTAGTATTTAGTTGAAATTGTAAAATGAATTCACTTTCAATACCAATTGATTTTTAAAGTCCTATCAATTTAATTTTGTGAAATTCGGTTTTAAAGTCATTATTAATTGTGATTCAGCTTTTAGTTTTTGATTCAGTTGAATCAGCTGAATCAAAAAATAAATTTTTATGAAATATCTCAATAAAAACTACTGTGTTTGTCAGTATGTCTTTAGTAACTGTGAAAAACAGTAGTATTTTTAAAGAAATCAACCTTTGCCAGAAACAGTCGTTTTGGAAAAAACTACTTCTAGATTCCAACTGATGGAAACAGTCGTTTTTAGTGATATTACTTCTTGTCCTGGCAGTGGTTTTACTTCCATTTTCCACTAGTGACAGTAATGTAATTCACATACTAAGCATGAAATGAGCTACATAGTGAGCCATATTCTTAACATTGAAATCAGTAAGTTTACTCTATGGAAAATATTTTGATGTTTTTGACTTTATTGGACTTTACTATTTTGATTTTGTAGATTTGGGTAAACCACAACAAAAAATATGATCAAAAGGACTAAAAAGGTCTTTTGCAATGAACTATATTCCTTGAACATGTGAAAGAATGAAGAATTTTTCTAGAGGTCACATCGGATTAATATGGACAATGCAAGACTTAGGGAAAGGATTGTGAGACGATGAGGACAAGATACAGAAGAGCTTCTTGACTTGAAGACATAAATATACATCTGATTTTGGACAAGGGAACTGCTAACCGTATACAATATTAGCAGGTGTGTTACCTCATTATTATGTCTAGGAAAACTAATACTACTCTTCCAGTTTATTATGATTCTTGGCTAGCTTCAAGTAAAGGTTTTAGATTGTTCGTTTATCCAGATATATCTTGATAATTGAATCCGTTTTCGTATGGAAGAACGAAGGTACAAACAAAACACCTGGAAACTCTTGGTTTCTGAAGAACAATACGGTCCTCTTCTCATGATGAGCTTTCCGCTGTTGAATTTTGTTAAAAGAGGTTAAATGGTACGAGTAATTTGGAACCGATAAATTCTACATTTATGATTAATCGGCATTTTAATAAAGCCGTGATAATTTATATATTGATTCTCAATGTACTGGATCAGGTAATCTAAGGTATTGATCTTCCAAATAGGCTATACAACTAAGGTTTCATAGTTTGGAGCTTCTATCTGTAACAACCTGAACATGTAAAGAAAAGTTAATCTTTTTGTAATATTTTCTTACGCATTGGACGTCTCATATCTGGCGATTTTCTTTGAGTAAAACATGGCATTCCTATTTGAGTAAAACATGGCATTCCAGTCAAGCAAGTCTGGACAAAGATTTAAAGAAACTTTGAACTTCACTCAATTAGGGGAAATGGATAGCTGTGCTAAGTGGCGAAGGATAGATTTTACTAATCTTGATTTTCTCAGAGGTTCATACCAAGCGGTTAGTATAATTCATCGGTTTTGTTTTGCAGAGTTTTGTTGCTATAATCGATATTATGTTTGTTCGACGACTACAACAGTAAAATAAAATAAAAGTGGTATCAAGCGTAGTTGAAACACCACCAACCTCAGGGGAGAACGCAAGCTAGACACGAATGTGGTCAGAACCAATGGGACTTACCTAAGAGTTGAGGCATAGCACAGGTTGTTCTCCATTGTGTTGCTGTAACTTCGTGAAAATTTTATGGTTTTCAGCCAATTTTTTTAATTCTGTTTTTGTGAATTATTGGTTTAAAGATGGCATTCAGTCATCCACTTTAATTATGTGAAACTTATCATCAATGATCTTTTTATGTTGTATGGTCACAATTTCTACCATAAATATAGTCGAGAATAGACGAGTAAAATATGTTTCTTAGTAATGGATACCACCTATACATTTGGGAAATAGAAATAATCAAGAAAACCCAATTGCTTTCTTGCTAGACTTTTTAGGCAATGAAACTTCCGGAAACGATATTTGATCTTTATTTTGTATGGTTCCAAGTTTTTTCCTTGAAATAAGCTCGACTATAAGAAATGTGCTTGCAATGTTTGTTACTTGCATCTGATGGTCTTATTATGTCATCTCGGCTCATACCACATCTGACTAAAATTATTATTATTATTTTATTTTTTTGAAAGCAGCGTTATAGTACCGAGTCCGTACACATATGCATACAACAATGCCTCAATATGGCGATATACCACCGTCCCCATACCGTCACATGTGTACATCTGTATAAACCATGTATAAGCGTATATCAATAGAAAATGGATACAATTTATCAATCCAAAGCTCTGAGGATTCATACCGCAAGATGGTGAGATAACAACTATTTTGCCGATCGCAGGATGCTCAAGATAACAACTACTTCGCCAATCATACCGAACTTAAGTCGCACACAGGTTGAGTATGAATTTAACTTTTTTTTTGCAGAATCTGGAAATATAGACCTCCTAAGAGTTTCAGAACCCTTAACCATTTTCTATAAGCACCAATGCACTCATGATATCATTAGCTACACAAGCAGAACACAAGCCTTCCCCAGGTGTACTATCAACCTCATGAATCAATCATTTGTTTATGCAATTATGGTGATCTAGGAACCATGGAAAATACAACAAATATGGGTAGTTTTCTAATAAAGTTTGATTAAGTAGTTCAGGGCTTCATTTTAGTTGACATGTTAATCAGTGTTGACAGAAACAGAATCACTTGATATCAGAAAGAGAATCAGTTGATATCAGGCTAATGATAAACCGAATGCAGTGCACAATGTGGGTTTTAGTCTTTTTTTTTTAATCATTTTTGAAGATTATGTGATTTCTAAAACATCACTGTTTGGTTTTTCTTTCAGTTTTTTTGGACCATGTGTACTTATCTTTTAAACTTTCTTAATTTTTTTTTCAAACACTACATTTATAGACAAATCGATGACATCAATATATTTTTCAAACACCAGATTTATGTCTCCGTATTCTTTTAATGTATGTTGAGTTTTTGTAAGTAAGAACTACATAATTTTAGACTCTCCAAGTAATTTGAGACATTTTAAAATATCTGATATGTCCTAAAATTACAAGGAATTTGTTTGCTCATGCACATGTGTTTGGATACACATGTTCTTGGGCCGAAAAACAGAAAACAGATAATGCCATGTTGGGCCGAAAAACTGATAATGGCCTAAGGTTGTATTTTTACATGTTTTGGGGACGAAAGTTTTTTTCCCACAAGGGTGTATTATAATTTTCATTTCTACAAGAGAAACGTGAGCTTATATGCAAAGGACATACCACTTTAACATCACCAACACAATAAAGGCTTAAACTTTGGCCGATCTTTTTGCCAAGATTGATGTGTATGTATCATCCATGCCAATATATTTTTCCCTTCTGAATAGTTAGTATGCCGCCAAAGCATGATTATCTTAACTTCAGTAGGAAAAGGTCAATATGACAATAGAAATGTTGGGAGATAGAGAGAAAGAAAAAAATAGCTCATCGTAAGTAATGGGTATCTGATACGACAGTTCAATGAACCTTAATTTTGCAGAAAATTTTTTATCTAAATCAACATGAATCATCCCCCTAAGTTAATGTATAATTTTGTGTTTTTGTTATAGATGTGTTCTTATTTGTGCAAGTGATATCCAAATTTTTGATAATTGTCGGGCTTGCCAGCTGACGCAGCTAAAATATTTTATTTGTCAATATATTATAATCGACAAGTTCTTCACCAAACACATCGTCGAAAGGTATCCATGCGTAAGAGAGATATATCTACTGAAGAAGTATACAACATGAACTAACTTTGACTGCCAAAACTGGATGTTACCAGTGCGATTATTGTAGTGAATTCTTAGCTCATGTGTTCCTGATGAATTATAGTTGTGTTTATTAAAGGATCCCTATCCTATCTAGACACGTACATGTTATTCATCTAATTTGAACAAAGGTATAGTCTCAGTAAGAATCTGAATGAATTATCTGTGTGGAATCTTAGTTTCCTCTTCACATGTCTAAAAATATAAGATATTTATTTGATAGTAGACCGATGTACTAATGAATCCAAGCTTTACTGAAATGTAATTATTGACGGTAGCATGTCAAATATGGATTCATTTAGTACTTTGGGTTCAATATATAGTCAAACTTAGCCTCGCTCCTGAACTATTCCTTAGTGTTGTACTTTCTTAGGTTCGTCTATATGCATATAGAATGGACTATATAGATATCTGATATTGTGTACCGATCAATTGCCGCCGAAGATTTTGCATTGGATGATTCAGATGAATTTTTTGGTATGTCAGAAGATGAGGAATCATGACGTTGGTAAAAAAAAACATTGTAACTCAGAAAGTTGATTTACATTTATTTGTTCCACAATATCTTGGAAAAATGGATTATTAAATGTTAACTATGGGGAGCGAGGCATTGGATCGATGTGAGGTTGTACAGGTAATCCAAAAAGAACCTAAAATTTGGAAAATGTTATCACAAGAGAAAAGCAATACTACCTATGTTGCTTGAACCCCTAGGCACTGAGAGATCTATAACACGGAGATGATGCATAGTCAATGTTATTCTGGTACTGCATCTAAGAATATAATCTTGAAATACTTTTACCAGTCTTCGTTGCAAACTTCATAAGATATATAGTTCAGGAGAGTAATGGTTTGAAAGGATTTTCAATGCACGGAGAGTTCGGCACATGAATGAAGCGTTAACATGAGGCTAGGGAGAAGACCTATTCTATTTAGAGATGTTTGTATATGTTCCTAATCAATTAGGTATTCCCAGGCACACAAGACCTTAAGTAATGTTATTCCCACCAAAAAGGTTGTTAAAGTTATCATGCACTACAAAGAACCTACAGATGAAAGGGACTACAATTTTCCAATGGAATATAAAGTTTCGATTATACTACCCGGTCAGGGTTCTGAGGTACTTATCGGGCGATGTATTATACCTTATTTGAGGTAAGATAGTCGTATTTCGTAATATGACAATGCTTACTTTCCCGATCATTAAGTTCTGAATTTTCCATACGACGATTTGAGTTGGAATCCTGATATGAAGAAGCTGGATCGGCGCACATGAACACATAGTACAAACGATTTTCGGTGTACGAACGAGTATTCTACCATCTTGAGAGCAAAAAATACTATTTCAAGGGTACTTGGTTGATGCTTGGGCATCAACTGAACATTACCGCATGTATCTTTAGAATAATCAGGATAAGCTACCGCATGTATCAAAAATTCCACAACATATTCAAAGCAGCATGCATTGCGCTTGGAATTTTAGAAGATGACGAGGAATGCTTTAAGTGTCTACAAGGGGAACCATTGATGTTGGAATCCATCCAGGTAAGAAAACTTTTTCTTTGTGATTGTAGCCAATTCATTATGTCATTTTGTTTGTAAAAAATTTGACTAAACATATGAGATGCTCAACATTTTAAACTGCACATGAAATATAACACTTAAAGGCAAAATGATAAGTATGTACTTCATTTTGGATGAAAAACTCCGTAAATTTAGCAAGTCTCTTGAAGATTTCGAAGATACTTAAATGCCAAAATTGAATAGTATGGATGTTGTTGGTGACAAGTCATGTCGGAGTATTAGTACCTTCAACTTGCATTGCATGATTCTGAATTCAATTGAAGTATTAAGAAGTTGAATTCGGATCAATCTTCAGCGTACAACGTCGTGATTGGTTCCGTGGGATATATGGTGATGATAAAATACTTTTTCTCAATGTAAGTGCAGGGATGCGGTAAAATATTTCTACAAAACACAATGGCGTCAAGCTTCCTGCGAGCTGGGGACAGAGTTCTGTCTGCTGCTTCATTTGGGATTTCTTCACTTCTTTTGGTCGGAGGTCTTACAAAAAATCCAATATTTAAGATTCCCACAAAAATATCCGAGAACAATGTTTACGGAGACGAAAAAAGGATCCACATCCATGCAACATAGATTATGGTCTTCAGTAACGATCATTGTATTTAAAACTAACCAGGGATAAATATTGATGAAATTAAATCAAGTGATTCATATATTTTTCGAGATACATTTTTATTGACGTTTTGTGCCTAAATATAAATTGATTCTATTAGTACTGATGTTTGGGTACCCTAGAATGATATACATTATCAATTGCATAATTGACTAAGTTATGGTATTTTTTAAAAATTTGGATACATTAATTAAGTTATAATGTTTCTTAATTGTTACAAAGAAATAAAATATGTCCACTTAAGTCTAACACGAGAGGTTGAGCTGGGGCCGTAAGGCCCCGGTGATACCTAGTAAAAAAAGAAAAAGGCATTTTTTTCCCTTATTTTTTTTTTGACTTAAAAGGTTAAATTTTATTAAAAAGAAAAAAAGAAAGTAGAGAAAGAAGAGTGCACAGAAAGTGCTACAAAGAGATGGCATATCAACCAAAGACGAACAAAGTGAAAAGAAAAATAAAACTAAGGCAACAGACATCAAGAGACCAAAAACAGCCAACTAAATCCTTGTCTATAGGCTCTTAGAACTTTTTCTTTGCAGGGATTCTCTTGCCGCGACCTAACAAATCGTTACTAATCTCCCCATTCAATGATAGTCTTGCTCGTTCTTTATCAGTTCTTGAGGACCTGTAAGTGTCGACGATTCCTCCATAGATGATTTCCTTTCCTCCATGAGGAACACCTAATAAAGGTCACGATCGTAGAATTTTATCCATGTCTTTGCTCTTTAGTCCAAGATTTTCTGCACGATACCTCCTCAATGGGTTTAAACTTCTCCACACATGTCTCTTCATTATCAGTTTCATATTCTGAATCCTCATTTGACTCAACACAATCATCCACCTTTATGGCGTCTTCATTGTGTTGATCAATGTTGTTGCTTTGAGACACAAAAGTCTCTCCAGAAGAAAGGTCTTCATTAACCTCAAGAAGACCTTGTCGGTCGGGCCTAGCCATTTTGTTCTCAATCTCAGGATCCGTGACCCGTGGGAGCTAATCTCTGGTTTACTACTTGTTTTCCTTGAGCTGAGCATCATCGCTTTGCGGCTGGGGGTTTGACCAAAATAAACCCCCAGAGATAGCATTGCCATAAAATCTGTCAAATTTTCGGTTATCTACTCTCATCATCGCCATAGCAGAGGAATTTACCTCAATCGCTGCGGAAATCCTCAAATCAGGTAATCTTCAAGTGGATTAATTTTGGTTTTGAAATTAGGGTGTTATTTTTTTCTTCGATTCGATTCATGTGTTTCACTTTAGGTTACACGACTTTTCTAGGTTAATTTTGGTCTCGAGTGAAATTTCTTCACTATAGAATCAGTAATAACTTACCAGAAGGTTTAATTTAGGTTGCGCAAAACCATGGAAGAACCGAGAAGCTCACCAATTGTTGATAGAATCAGTAACTTACCAGAAGGTCTAATTCATCACATTCTGTCTTTCCTCGACATGAAATGTGTGGTTCAAACATGTGTTTTGTCCAAAAGGTGGAGGTATGTATGGTCTTCTGTGTCGAATTTAGCCTTTAGAGGGGATGCATTTTGGGAATGGGGAGATGAACAGCTGAACAAGTTTAAAATGTTTGTGGATAAGGTACTTATGCTAAGAGGTTTCTACGATATACATAAGTTTCATCTTTATTGGGAGAATTGTCAGACAAATGAAATAATCGATCAACATCTGAATGCATGGATACTTGTTGCGCTTAAATGTAATGTTCAAGACTTGTCTATTCGGATTGAAGGTGACGAGGACAATTATAATGATCTGGAAATGAGGTTTCCACATGTTTTGTTCAATTCTCAAACACTATGCATGTTGGTGTTGGAAATGAGTCGTAATGAATCAGAAGTTATTCTTCCTACAACAATGGATTTACCTCGGCTCAAATTTATGTCGCTTAGTTGGTTTTTTGTTGAGGATGGGGATTCCATTAGTATACTTATCTCAAGCTGTCCAATTCTTGAATCACTGATCTTGAGAAATATTTTGATTAGAGATGGGTATGATATGGATATTTATATGGAGTCTAATGAGCTGAAGCACTTAGAAATTATCAATAATGACAGCGACTGGTGCCATGATAACGTGGCAAAGATCATCCATTTATCAACTCCGAAGTTGACATCACTCATTTGCAAAAATTACATGGTACAAGAGTATTTTCTACATAATGTCTCTTCTCTAGTAACTGTAGATATTGAAATTGTTAATGACGAACCTTTGGATAACAACGGTTTGGAAATTTCCGAAGAATATCCTAAGCGTATGATGGAATTCATCAGTGCATTTCATAATATACAGGAGCTAACAATTTCCTCGGCTGTATTCCTTCAGGTATGGTTTCCTCTTAGCCATATTGGTTACAATTTCTCTTTTTCTTTGTTCAACCTAATATGCGTAACCATTGTTACATAGTCATTCTACTACAAAATTCTATTGTTTACTTTTCAATGTTTTCAACCATATTACACATCTGCATACATGCGAATCGCTCAGTACTCTTTTACCATTGTGAGTAAATAGTTTTGAAGATAATTTTGTACAAATACTCCTATTGGTGATACAATAAAGCTTCTCATTAGGTTGTTGTTACTCACTGTTTGGATTCCTGTTCATCAGTGGTGATTGGGGTCACTCAACATCTAAGACGGTGGGTTTCAATAGAAGCTTAATGGAATGTTTACAAACGTTAGAAATGGGAGCGTCAACTTGTGACCTTGTACCCTATTATTTTCATGTATAACCAGACTTTTAAGAGCGCTTCTTGAACTAGGTTCTTACAATTAAAATAGTTGTTCTTCTACTTTCAGCCTTGTTGGATACTTTCTCAGTGCAGCATTGTCCAAATACTGATTTTTCTATCATTTATCAAGGTTCTCGCGGGAGCTCCGGACTTGATAGAGGGCCGATTTCCTCAATTTTGTAATCTTCGATGTTTGCAGTTGACTACATGGTTTACAAGACGCTGCTTGGCCACAGTAACAACCTTACTTAAAAGCTGTCCTTGTATAGAATCTCTTCATCTTACATCTGCGAAGGTAATAACTAGACTCTTTAAATTGTATTTAATCTTTAAGGAACTATTAAAAGATCACAAATGTTTTACCATTGATTACTGTAATATCTTGGATGTAGTGGAACTTCATAGCCGACAAAGATGATGATGCAGTTGAACTATCAGTGTCATGTATTATGCCTCACCTCAAGCATCTTGAAATTAGAGAAGTTAAAGGGTGCGATGCCGAAGTCAAATTTCTAGGACTTTTGCTGATGATTGCCCCAGTACTGGAGGAAATGGTGTTGTCTTTGGACACATCAAGCTCAGCAGATACAGCAGGCTCACCTGCTAGATTGAAACTTGCGAAGAAGTTGAGTGTGAAGCTGAGATCACTTCCAAGAGCTTCCCCAAGTTTGGCAATGATCGTCTTGTAGGCTTACTAAATGCTAGTTACTTTGAAGATGCTCTTATGTTTTTCTTTACAGATCCTTTTGAAATGATGCTGTCTATATACAAGTTCTCTAAGGCTTGTTGAAATTGAATTCTTCTGTTCTTTCTAAGCAACCTTTAACCCTTCATGGAAAGGTGGATTATTGGTATGGTGGTCAGTTATTGCGAGCTTTACAAAGAGATGGGTAATATTTAACTAAAAAAAAAACCTGGTCCTATGATCACAAGTGCAGTAACAAATCTCTGCATGTGCAAGGGTTTCAATTTCTACTGACGTTGTTGCACTGAACAACAAAGTTTGGTGCTTTACGGGAAGATTCCGCATCACCTGAAACCAAGAACTATTATACACTAGCGCAAGCACGCATACGCTTCAACACTGAAGTTTCGATTTTTGATACTTATGCTCTCTCACACCCCCATACATAGTTGGACTCTTGAACCCTGAATAACGCCGCGTTATTTTTATTTTTTTGATCGGTAAAGATGAATATATTGATCAAAAAAGTGAGGGTACAAAAGGATTGAACCACCCGAAAGAAAGAAAAGCAGAGGAATAACAGGCTATCCATCTGACGAGAAAAAAATTGAAAAAATAAGAACAACAATCACTTCTAAAATCGATAAGCAAACACTAAAACGACTTAAGAAGGATTTAGAAATGCCCTTGGCCAATTATCAATAACATCAGAATAATTGAGATTCTGACATTCCTTGAAAACTAAACACCAACAGAACATCTCATATTGAGCTTTGCCAATCACTGCCTTGTCTGAATTTTGCTTCCCATTAAAAATTCTGTTGTTGCGCTCGTTCCAAATGCACCAAAGTATTGCAGCTGGAATAATATTCCATATTTGTGTTTGAACCTTATAATCTTGAGGTAAATTCCAAGAGAAAAGAAGAGTTACCTTATCTGGAGTTAAAGTGAAAAACGACTTAAGAAGGGTTAAAAAAAGTACTCCCTCCGTCCTAGTTTAGATGCTAAAATTGGGGATTTTTTTTTGTCCTAGAATACTTGCTATGCTTCATATTTTTCCATCTTTTATCCTGATTTGCCTCTGACTTGGAATCATACCATAACATGGAGAATTGTGTATTTCAATTTTCAAGACACACTCTTAAATATTTTTCTCTATATATTTCTTCTAATTTGAATTTTTCCAACTAAATAACAAAACCTAGACATCTAAAAACTAGAAACATTAAATACCAACCTAGGGTAATTGTGGAAAAAAAAATTATTCTCTTTGTGTTTCTTAATCTTTGTGCAAAATTCTATTTTGGCATCTAAACTAGAACGGAGGGAGTAATAAGTACCATAGTAGTGTAACAAACAGATCTATAGGAATAACATGCATAATTCCGTATTTTTGAAACAAAGTACTAAAGAAATCTAGGAACCAAGTATTTTTGGAGTTTTAATATGTATTTGAACTAACTTTTTTTTTTTTTTTTTGCTGGACTGGTAGGCAAGAACTTTGATTTACTTTGTGGTTCCGTGTCCTCGCCATCTGATTCGATGACCATTGAGATATCGTCTTCAACCATTGATAAATGGTTATCTTTGTTTTTTCGTGAACCCAATCCCTTCATGTTTCCATGGTAGCTTCACTTGGTTCATCTGATGCGTCACTTGTTTCATCAACCATCTCTGTATATATTTTTTTGTTATGTTTTTAGTTTTAATTTATAAAAAAAATAAGATTAAATATTGTTAAGTTTTAAGATATCATAACAAAAAAAAATATATACAAAAATGACTGATGAAACAAGTGACACATCAGATGAACCAAGTGAAGCTAGCACGGAAACAGGCAAGGGATTGGGTTCAGGAAAAACAAAGATAATGGTTGAAGACGATATTTCAGTGGTCATCGAATCAGATGGCGAGGACACGGAACTGCAAAGTAAATCAGAGCTTCTTTGAACCCAAATTGTTGTTGTATTAAGTTCGAAGCTTTAGATGTTATGTAGTATATTTTAGTACGTGATGTATTATGGATTAATGAATTAGGGTTTTATCTCTTTTAGTTTTCTTGGTCATTAATCTAACTAAAATAGGTAGATTTTTATTTTACCACCTAGATCTGTATTAGTTAGGAAAATCTATGTTTACCAAGAAAATCTATAATACGTATTTGTATATAATACGTTTCCATACGTATGATATTAAAGTGACTAATATAGTTATATGTTTCCTAAAAATACATATTATTTGTAGTATTTCTTAAAAATCACGGAATTCTTTAACTAATTTATTTAGATTCTCCTGTATTATTATAAGGCGGTTTTAAAACAAAATTGCTGTTGTAAAAGGAGAAAGAGATACAAAGTGGGGAGAAGAGGTAGAGAGAAATTCTTATTCATGTGTGTAGAATACAATGTTTAAGCCTCTATTAATATAGATAGAAGACTTGGTGTCCAAGATATGTAAACCCTAAACTTAGACATGAAGGGCATCTTAGTAAATAAATAATGATTTATAACACTCCCCCTGATGACCATTGTGGCTAAGTCAATACAAAGATATCAGGAAAACTCAAAAGAGAAAAACCTGAAATTGTATAAGCATGTAAATGCTTAAAACAATGTTAGACATACATATGCTGCCTCGTTAAAGCCTTGACAAGGAAAACCCAGAGGGACAAAACCTTGACGAAGGAAAAAGAGTACAACGGGATAAGTCCATTAAATGCACCTTTGATTATGGCGCTCCCCCTGATAAAAACTTCAGTTAAATCTTGGCTTGCAAATCTTTGAGTCGTAACTTCCCAATATGGTGAACGTATTTCTCGAATGCTAAAGATTCTTGTTATTTCGTGAAGAAAATTGATACTTGATTAAGTCTTCTTTTGTGTAAGTCTTCTAACAATAATTTTCTCGAGTCTTCACGCTTCTTTAAATGCAATGCGAACTTGTGTCTTGGTTTGCTATCTTCAGAGATGATTTGCATATGTAGTTGATGTAGTTTCTTCAACAAGGTGCCAACATGTAGTTAGAGTACCAAAGGTGAACAAAATTTGTGATCATACCTTATATGGATCAGAATGATATCCAAATTCATAGGAGATGTTTATGTTGATGTGGTCTAACAAAATGATCCAGTTAATGGTGGGAATCTATCAAATAACCGAAATCGATACAACTCCCCCTTGGATGACCACCATGTTGAACTAAATTTCCTCACTAAAACCTCGCCAGTAAAACCCAATGGGAAAAAACTTGGACGAAGGAAAAAGAGCACAAATATCAACATTTTGAAATAAAATAAATGTCATGTTGCCTCATTAAAACCTTGTCAGTAAAACCACATGGGACAAAACCTGAAACGAAGGAAAAAGAGTACAACTTTTGAAGAGTTATGGATGGTAACTCAACTATATGAGTATTATAGAAAACGAGCATCAAAATCATAACTTTAGTCTACCTCAAAGACGAGTTTAAGCTAGCATAATTCTAACTGCAGATTTAAGAAAGAAAAATAATAGAATTTATGCTGCCAAAGCGTGGATTTTAGTGTTTTTAAGGACTCCTCAAGAGACCTATAAAGTTGATATCATCAACTAATTAATCCGGATTCTTGGCTTTATACCAAATTTTAACAAAACACATAGAGGATTGTTCGACCTGACATAATCAAATATGGTGGCTGCCTAAATATGTTCCCAACCACGTTTCTTGTGTAAATGCAATGAGAGTCCTTCAAGGACTACCACGCCAAAAGCATCATACATGGAGAACAAAAATTTATTGAATCAATCCTCGGGTCTAAAATAAAAATAAAAATAGAACCCTCAAATCGTTTTTACAACGAACATATTTCTCAGACAACTCATTATGACTACACCAACCTGTTGGCAATTTTAAGGTGTTAAGTATTGGATCCAAAATTACGTTAATCGCGAAATTATAATAATCCAATCTGTTTGGATTGTATTCCAACCAATCACATCTGTCGATATTCCTTTGCAGAGGTCGGGGTTCACAACCACCATCATTTATTATTTCAAAAGTTAATATAAATGAATATTCGACAATTTATAGCTTACTACGATCCCACATAATTCCCAAACGTATGAATACTTTGAAAATTTCAAAATTTACTGGTACCAGTGTCCAAGGGAGTTATTATCTCCTATTATTCAAATGAAGAGATATGAATTATGAGAATGGAATCATATTATGATAAACTCTATCAGAGCACTGTTTAGCTTGTACTAAAATGCTACATGCTTGCAAGAAGTGATTGGATTTTACTTTTCAAACGGCATAATAAGCTTATGGAAAATCTAAATGAGATATTTTCACGCCTAGTAGACAGCCTTTTTCGATTTGATCAAAATGGGAGAGAAACGTCTGGTAATGTATATACTCCCCCTGATTATGGCGGAAATATAATCATCTCATATACGAAAACAAGTTCGCAGAGTATTATCCGATTTAATCGAGGACATATACTCGTAATAATATCTGGATTTTAACAATACCAGTTGGACCATAGATAATGACTTTAAAATTCATAAAAGAAATATTCAAATAAATAAATAAAATTATAGTGTACTTGACGTACAAATTTAAAATCAACCATGGATGGTTAGAGCAAGAAATTCATAAATCTCCAATGCCCTATAAGGCCAACGAGATATTCATTCACCTAAGAATGAAATTATAGACACTTTATTTCATTTAAAGAAATTAATATCAAGATCAATATAGTCACTACAAGGACTAATTAATGATTTAGGCTAACAAGTCGGGTGCACACCCATTGATCTTTTGTATCCTATTGTGTTTCAACATCAAGTTGAATGGTCTTAATTTAGGAGATTAGTATTAGGAAGAAGAAAAATTTGCTCAATATCTGTTAGGAATGTAGCAATTGTGAATAATATGCTAACGACATCTCATCCGTCTAGGATTTTAATAGAGAAACCAATTTCAATTGGCATATATGATTCTTTTGTAAAAATAAATAAATCATTGTTGTTATCAATTTTGGAAAAATAAAATAAAAAATACATCCATTATTGGTTGAAAATGGATATTTTTTTAGAGAATATGCCAATTTATTTTCTCACATCTTATAAAAATGATGGAGAAAAATTAATACCGATTGGTTTACATGGTACACCAAAATTATATCGACAAAAAGGAAAAATAATATGCCGTATTAGTTATCGCATATGGAAAATGCATTCCGTGTTGAGGATGGTTTCTTGTAGATATATAAAAACCAATTATAATTAAATCACATGATCTTCGTCGAATGGACAAAAATACCAAAGTTAATTGGCCGTAGGTTTTTCAACCATGCACGTGATTAGTTACTGTAAACTAACCAAATACGCGATAACACCAATATTTGGTGATTATAGTTTCATTAAAGAAATAGAAACTATAAACCATCTTTTGATGATTTTTACGTTGATTTGGTTTCTCATATCTGTACTCTTTTTCTTTTCTCTATAAAAAAAGATTAGAGAAAGAAAATATCAATTTTGTGATTGACGATGGTATCTCGTAATAGAAACCACTACTCTTTGATATCTCATATTCTTAAGATCGGCGAAAATTATAAGCTCGAGATTTCTTGTCAGGAAAATAGAAATTCATTGTGACGTAAAGACTAACAATATAGCCTTGAGCCTTTAAATAAAATCCGTACTTAGTGCACAACCATCAATAATGGATGTTATACCTTCAAGGTAATAACAGATGGAATTCTGAAGATAACCATCACATGTTTTGTGCGGTGCAAAGAGGAAATATCCATGAATATATATGCACCAAAGAAAAATAAAAATAAAAACTTGAATAATAAAAAAAAATTACTTACCAAAGTAAAGCATATAACACGGTTAACATAAATAAAAAATACTACTTTGTTTGTTATTACCACATATACGACTGAATAGTGATTCTGATCACTTTCAGTATCTCTCCTCATTTGATGCCACTGCCAATGTACCATGCATGGTCTAATGATAAGTGCATCAATTGTTGACCAATTGTATTAAGCCCAATCATTGCCAAAGAATCACCTCATGCAAAAGAAGACAAACAAAAATCAGTAGTGGAATAAGAATTCCAACACTTAGGAACCATGTACATGAACAAACGGAAAAGAAAAATAGAGGTGATTGAGCCAATTATATTAAATACAAATAAATTCGTAAAGAAAATGTAAAGATTGTAAATCTATGACGCAATAACAGTTCTGCATCTTTAAGGTAACCGCCGTATTCAATAATTGGATCTGAACCAAGCTCAGTGTTAGGGCGTGCTGATCACGTGTTGTAAAAGGAGAAAGAGATACAAAGTGGGGAGAAGAGGTAGAGAGAAATTCTTATTCATGTGTGTAGAATACAATGTTTAAGCCTCTATTTATATAGATAGAAGACTTGGTGTCCAAGATATGTAAACCCTAAACTTAGACACGAAGGGCATCTTAGTAAATAAACAATGATTTATAACAATTGCTTATTTTTGTGAGTGAAATTCTTTTTTTTTTCTCCTGAAAAAGCAATTCTAAGAGTGGCTGAGGGTCACTATTGAAGGAGGAGGGGTATCCCACCGTGCGACGCGGTGGCTCATATGTCGGCCATATATCTTGATAGCCATATAGCGTGGCCATATATATATAGAGCTCTTTAGTACTCAGAGCAGCATACTAATGTAGAGTTTCTGAAATGAAATTAAAATTATAGTATATATTTATCTAATATCAAGCAAATTATTTTTTCAGAACCACGAAAAAGAAGTGCAGATATCTGGATCAGTCACGTTAAAAGTATGATAAATGATGTACAAAATGTGAACTAGCTCTTAAAACGGGATGTACAAAATTTGAATCCATGATGATAACGCACTGACAGTTTAAGCAAGTAAATAAGAGAAGAGGCATAAGTACCGCCATTGTTTGAAACAAGTACACGCATCTGAGTAACTTACCTATCTAACTATCAGCATATTACAAGGTAAAAAGCACAGAAATACGTAATTAAGTATACTTCATTCCTCCATTTGGTTGTCCAAGCTTCTTTTTCTTCTCGCTCTTGGAAACTTCTGCAACATTTTTTGAGATATTTGATCGGCTTTTGAAAAGTTAAATTCTCTTTTACTTCTCACTCTTCCAACCTTTACTTCCATTGGGTCAGTAAGGTACTCCTGTGACACACAAGCTAATTAGCACAATGATCGTCTTTTGAAAAAAAAAAAAAAAAAAAAAAAACCTGGTCCTATGATCACAAGTGCAGTAACAAATCTCTACCTGTGAAAGGGTTTCAATTCCTACTGACATTGTTGCACTGAACAACAAAGTTTGGTGCTTTACGGGAAGATTCCGCATCACCTGAAACCAAGAACTATTATACACTAGCGCAAGCACGCATACGCTTCAACACTGAAATTGTTAGACACATTGCAACCAGAAGGGAATTCATATACGAATATGTACCTGTCTAATCTGCGGCTCAAACCCCATGTCCAACATTCTGTCAGCCTCATCCAAAACAACGAATGAGATCCTAGAGAGGCGGGCGTTTCCTTGTTGTAAATGGTCAATCAAGCTTCCAGGGGTGGCAACCACAATACTTACTCCTGCCCGCAACTCAAACACCTGTCATGGTATAAACAGTTAAGCAAATGGAAGATAAGGAAAACAGATGTGCTAAGGCTACAACAAGTTTCTTTTTTCATTGAAATTCAAAATGATAAAACCATATGACACGAATACCTAAACTACAAGTTACCTGCTCTGCCATATTTGTTCCACCCACAGCAATAGCAGTTCTGAAGGACTCCACAGATCTACTGAAGGCCTTAACCTGGGAAAATATTCAACAATCATAGAGCAACAAAGAATCAGACGAGTGAATAATAAAAGGGAAGATGACCTCAAAATAGTCAAATTGATCGAAGTTTGGTGGACTCGACCGACTACCTGAAGAGCCAAGAAAGTGCCAAACAATATTGAGACCAGTTGAAACGAAACAATTTTTTTTATAGCAAAGTCTACATAGAGGGAAAATTGTATATATGGTTCTTTACAATGTGCAAAATGAAATTCCGGAAAAGTTATTTCCATCCCAAGAATAATGTCCTTCCATCTCAAGTGAAGGTCACAAATAATGAGGATATTTCGTAGGCTGCCTGGCAACATTATCTACGACACAACAAATCTTATTGTGTAATACACAGAAGAGGAAGAGACCGTAGCGAAAACATTTCTAATCTTGTTGTAAATAGTCAGTAACCTCACCTCTTTTGCTATTAGTCGGGCATGTTCTCTGGTAGGTGCCAACACTAACGCAATAGGACCATTACCTCGGCGAGCAGAAGGCTGGGCTAAGCAATGCTGCAGCGCCGAAATAAAATAGTTGTATAAATATATAATACAGTAAGAAAATATTCAAAAAATGCAATGGTGGTGAAAATCTAAAAAAATGAAAACCTGGATCATTGGAATTGCAAAAGCAGAAATTTTCCCACTCCCAAGCTCCGCATAACCTAAAACATCCCTTCCATTAAGAGCAACTGGCATAGCTTGGGCCTGAATAGAGCTCGGTCTGGTGTATTTGTGAAACGCTATTTCTTTCATGATACTTTCATGCAAACACTGAAAAGAAATTACACATAGTTTTAGCAATGTGAATCTTGGCCATAGACTTGTATATCTATAAAAGAAAACAATGTACCATTTTTCTAAATGATTCAATTGGCGCAGGTGCAGGGGGGGAATCTGGTGCAACAGTAACATCAAGATTTAGCCGCAAGCGAACCTCTTCAACCTGTAGAAGAATGCAGCATGTCAATTGCATTAAATTTGAATCTATAAATCAAATATCTGAACTATGAATAGAATGTTCCCTAACTAGAAACTCCATTGGACTACGATCGGTCTTTATCCACCTTGTGTGTCACTAACTGCAGACTCTTTATTTACAAAATGCACAGGACTTCTTCACAGAACAAAAGTCAGATAATAAGAAAATTACTCACATCTTGGATGTGTTTGAATCGTTGCTTTCGAACAGGCCAAAGACTTTCCGCAAAAGATGAAAACAAGGAAACCGATTCTAATCTTGAATATAAGCAATCAGAAACTAATTTGGAAACCACACCACTATTAACCTGAGCTGTCAACGTTTTCTTTTCCAAATCATAAGAATATAGAGATGCTTCTTTTATATCTGCTCGGCAAAGACTTGGATTAGATTCAATAACAATCCGGTCTGCTCCTGCAACACCATGGAAAATAGCTGATCTACTATTATTGCCCCACTGAAAAGGTAATTCCAAAGTCATTTCAGACCAACTGCTATAGCTATGGATAGAAGCATCATCACCACATATCCATAGTTTCACAGCCTTATCAGCCCATTGTTTTGATAAAGCTATCTTCCCACCCACTTTTATTACACCACTGAACATAGCATTATAACGCATCTCCGGATTCCTACATTTCTCTATGATTTCTTTAGGGACACTTGTTACTTTAAATTTTTCACTTCCAACATCAAATGAATTCAAGAAATCAGGAATGCCCAGCGTCTTGTCACCCCAATAGATAAAACCATTTGCATGGACAGAAGTTTCTACACGACAGGAAGACGGCACCTTGGCTTTGATTCTTCTCCAACGGTCAGCACCTCACAAATATTTGTCTGCTCTATGTTGTTACGTAGACCTATCGGCTTAGAAATGTCCACCGGTGTACGCACCCTCCAAGTGCATAAGACTTTGTGTCTTTTGGTGATAGGATCAAACCCAAAGAAATACGTTGGTAACCATTTTCCACTCTCATACTCTTTCTCGAAATTGTACTTTTCATTTGTAAAAAGCGTCGACTCTATCCATGGTGTTGATTCTCTAGTGCATGGATTCAATATGCAGACAGCAGCATAACAACGGTTAACGAAACATATCAAACCATTGACAGGCTTTAAAATCTCAGTAAAATAAAATGGTTCTAACTCCAATTTTCTTACAGTCCTACCAATGACACTTTGAAACAAGTTACATAACAAGATAGATTTTTGATACTTATGCTCTCTCACACCCCCATACATAGTTGGACTCTTGAACCCTGAATAACGCCGCATTCTTCTTATTTGAAACATATCATCCTGGGTATGGCGCGGAACAATAATAAAAAGATCTGGAGAATTTTTCTTTGAGCGAGCAAAGTATAAGTCGATCAAAACTTGATCTTGGCAAATTGAGAATCTCCAATGTTTGCTTACACACTTGAAACGCATCAGTGATTTTATTGGGAGCCAGCTTAATACCTCAACGAGTATTCCGTCGTAATCGAAGATACATCTGCTGCTGCGAATACAACTTCTGACTCAACACCACGACGCTTGTCCTCGTCTGTCTTCTTCATCTTCTTCTCTCCCTCTTCCTCACTTTTGCTACTGCTGCTGCTGATGCTACTACCAATATTTACTGAATTGTCATTGTTCTTCTTCTTCTTACTGTCTTTGATGATTCCCTGTTCATCACTTGTAGTGTTATTTTCACCTCTCTTTCTTTTTTTCCCATGAAATCTTTTGTTAACTAAACTCAACTTAATGGGATTCGCAACAGTTTTTAACCTCTTCTTAATCTTGTTAACCATTATCGCCACTCTAACAAAAATATCAAATCACTTAAACAAATCTACGATGATTGAAATTTTCTAATAGGTTAGGGTTTATGATAGACTTTCACCTCTTCTGTTTCTCAAAATTGAATTTACCTTTTTAAACTTTCTTTGTTTGGCCCGCCCGTATATAAAAGTTTCTTTCTAAAATTACTTCTCCGCCCGCATATAAAAGTTTTTTTGTTTTTTTTTTTTGATGAAGGGACATATAAAAGTTTCTGAAAATTATCATGGACGGGGTTTCTAACACCTAAAAGCCCATTCACTATAGGTTGACAAATTGACTCCCAACCCATACTATGCAATTTATAGCCATCTTCATGATGCCGAGAAAATCTCACTTACACTTGTTTTTTCTTTGAACCCTGTTTTAGGGCATACCTAAAACTTTCAGGGCATACGAACCAATAATCCCATATGGGTGCCCTTATAAGACCTTCAAACATAGTAAGATGAATAGCTTATAATGACATACACACTATGAACCAAGAAGCTCCGGAAGGGTGGTTATAGCGGGTGTATGTAGTGTGGCTATAGAAAATCAGTTTTAATTGCCTATATACCCTTCAATAGTTTTAATTACTAATCTACCTTTACCTTAATATAAAAACCTAAAAGCAGTTTAAAAAAAATTAAAATCAGTTTTACTCACATAATCTTTTCTTCTTCCTCCCTCCCTCCCCTACTCTAGCCGAACTCTTCCAAAGAAGAAAAAAAATGCATTGCGGCGAAAATTTAATCGTCGATTAAACTCAACTATAATGGTTCGTGAAAAAGGAAAAATGAAATGAGTAGGCATTCAAAATCATCTTCTAATCCATCTCTAATCCATCAAATGAAGAAGAAGAACCGAATGAAGAAGAAGAACCGAATGAAATTGAACCACAAAATCAACCAATTGAAACACCAATTCCGGAAATGAGGATACACAAGTAAGTTCTACAAACCCATCTATTTATTTGTTGTTTTTCATCGATTGACTTGGTTTAATTTCTGAAAAACTAGGGGTTTTGGCGGTTACAATATTGGGTTCGGTTCAAAATTGAGTTGAACTTTGAGCCGAACTGTTCTTCATAACAACTTCCTGAAATTGCATATGAATAGTTCATCTTGAAATTTCGTCTGAGTTTTAAGATGAACCTAGCACATTTACGAGGTTCATCTGTTACGATATTCACATTATGTGCCAAACCAATACAAAATTATTAACCCAGGAATATACATGATCAGTTTCGGCTTATATTCTACTTATTCAAATAGCCGAACAATGTATATCCAACAGGTTCGGCGCGTACGAATTTCTCAATCTAAGCCGAACCTTAAACAATTTTTCTTCCAGACAGTTCAATGTAGTGTTCGGCTTGGACAATTCAAAACAAGACGAACTCTGGTCTAGAACATAGGTTCGGCTCTAATCATAACACTTTAAGCTAGCCGAACTGTTCATCCAGACTCGCCGAACCTTAATGAAAAAACACTAACTTTTGATGATTTTAAGCTACAAAAGTGAGATTAAACATAAGATAGAAGTGTACCTGTGTATTAGAAGCAATGGGTTCCTCATATATGTATTCATCATCTAGATTTGGCTCATAATAATCATCATCTTGAGTTTGAGTTTGAGATTGAGCTTGAGTTGTTTGTGTAAAATCATTTTCATAATCTAAGAAATCAGCCATTTCTGGATCATTATTGTAATTGATATGTATTTTCCTAGGTTTTTTAGATGAAGAATTACTCTCTTCATCCATTGAATCAAATACAAGCTTTTTTATCACTTTCCCCTTCTCCTTCTCCAAAAAAAACCTAACTTTTTTTTTCTTACTCAAAAATTTTCATCTACACAAATTTATAGCTAAATAATCTTAAAACTAATCACTGATCAGAATTATTTTAATTAGTCATTAGTATTAGCACTAATCCTAAAAGGGCAGATTTTCCATTACCAAAAATATTTGGTTGGCTTCTGATTTTTCTATTTATATACAACCCTTTCTTGTCTTTATTTAGTATGCCCTGAAAGTTTTAGGTATGCCCTAAAACAAGGTTCTTTTTTTTAGAAACCTTTACAGAAAGCTGACATTTGTTGTTAGAAAAAGGATATAACTAAAGAAGCTTAAATCAAAATGGTTCGACCTACAAAACCTAACGGCTTAGAGAAATTCCTATGGGATGAACAAACTTAAAGTTTGTTCATTTTGATCCCACTATGGAATGAACAAACATGAAAAATGGATGTTCAAATGAACAAATCTGATGGTTTGAACATTGACTCAGAACATCAGGCGCGCGCTTGAGTGAATGACGCGCGATCTTGGCAACAACGCGCGTTGGAAGAAAAAACGCCCACGTCACTTCCTCCAACGCCGGTGTCACTTCCTCCAACGCCCACTGCAATTCCTGATTCCCCACAAATATTTACTACCTTTTTACTCCATTTATCCCATTTTATCTCACTTTATCATATTTTATCTCACTTCATCATATTTTATCTCACCTAAATATTATATTTTATTTTTCATCTTTATCCTACAAAACATTTTATATTAAAAATAAAATATTAGTGGGGCCCTAGAAAACCAAATATGTATTGTAAAATAGAAAATAGAGAAGGAAAGACACAAAGTATAGGGGAAGAAGAAGAGATAAATTATATTCATTAGTACAATAGACAAACATTAGAGCCTCTATTTATAGGGCTAGATACAAGGGCATCCCAGTAATAAACGAGATTTACCCTAGATATTCTTAACATAATTACACGTTTATAACACTCCCCCTGATGACATTGTGTCTAAACTAATTGCCTCGTTAAAACCTTGTCAGGAAATTCCAAAAGGACAAAACCTGATCGAAGGGAAAAGAGTACAATTGATAAAACTTAGAAAATATTTGGACACGCAAATGTTGCCTCATTAAAACCTTGACAAGGAAACCCAGTGGGAAAAACCTTGATGAAGGAAAAAGAGTACAACGTGATAGTCCAGTAAAAATACCTCACTATGATGCTCCCCCTGATAAGTACTTCAGTTAAATCTTGGCTTGCAAATCTTTGAGTCGAAACTTCCGAATTTCGATGAACGATTTCTTGAATGTAGATGAGTGTTGTTCTTTTGCGATGAGAATTGCTGGTTGTTGAAGTCTTCTTTTGTGTTAGTCTTCTAATAGTAGTGTTCTCGAGTCTTCATGCAACTTTAAATATATTCATGACTTGTGTCTTGGATTGCTAGCTTCCCGGAGAAGATTTGCAGAAGTAGTTGATGTATTTTCTTCAACAAAGGGCCAAGATGTGGATTCATTACATAAGTGAACAAAATTGTATTTGTGGTCACACCTTATGATCGAAATGGCGTCCAAATTCCCAAAGGGCTTGTAATGTTTATTTGGTCTAACAAAAATGACCTAGTTAATGGTGGGAATCCACGAATTTGATACAACTCCCCCTTGGATGACCACCATGTTGAATTAAATTGCCTCACTAAAACCTTGCCAATAAAACCCAATGGGAAAAAATTTGGACGAAGGAAAAAGAGCACAAATATCAACATTACAAAAAAAATATATATATATTAAATGTCAGAGATGTTGCCTCGTTAAAACCTTGTCAGGAAAACCACATGGGATAAAACCTGAAGCCAAGGGAAAAGAGTACAACTTTTGACATATTTATCGATGCTAACTCAACTACATGATTTTTTCAAGAAATAAGCATCAAAATAATAACCTAGTCTATCTTAAAGAAGAGTTTAAGATAGCATAATTCCAACTGCAGATTTAAGAAAGAGAGAGAGAAAAAAAATATTATGCTGCTAAAGCGTGGATTTTGGTGTTTTTAAGGACTCCTCAAAAGACCTATACAACTGATGTCATCAACTAATTAATTAATTCGGATTTTTGGTCTTGAACCAAATTTCTAAAAACACATAAAGGATTGTTAAACCTTATGTAAGAAAATAAGGAGGCTGCCTAAATATAATTTGAATCCTCCAAGGATTACAAGTTTAATATGTTCTTCGACCACATTTCTTGTGTCAATGCAACATGAGTCCTTCAAAGACTACCAAGCTAAGTGCATTGTATAAAGAGAACAATTAATGAATCAATCCTAGGGTCTGAGCAAAAATGAAACCCTTAAATCGTTTTTACAACGAAAAATTTCTCGTATAATGCATTATGACTACACTAGCCTGTAATTAATAGGCTTGGAATTTTTAAAGTGTTAAGTTTTGGATCCAAAAATTGCGTTAATTGAGAAACTAATCCAATTTAATTTGGATTGTGTGCCAACCAATCACATATGTCGATATTCCTTTGCATAGGGGTTAACAACCACCATTTATTTCTAGTAGCTACTTTAAATGAATATTCGACACATATTCGTTTATACGATCTCACACAATTTCCAGTGTATGCACATATTTTAAAAAATTCAATATTACTGGTACCAGCGCCCGCGGGCATTATAATCTCCCCATCTTCCATTGAAGAGATATGAACTGTAGAAATGTGGATCATGTTTTGATAGACTCAATTGGAGTACTATCTGTAGCCTCTTGTAAAATGCTACTTGTTGCTATATGTGATTGGATTTTCCTTTTAACGCATGCAAAAGCTTATATATATAAAAAAAATGAAAAATTTCACACCAATCATATATTGACAGCCTTCACCGATTTGATCAACATGGGAGAGAAACTGATATAACTTTGAAGTTAATTAATACCAACGTTTGGTAGTGTATATTCTCCCCATGATTATGGCGGAAATATTATCATCGCATATACGAAAAACAAATTTCGTAAAGTATTATCCTGATTAATTCGAGGACATATACTTATAATAATTTTTGGATGTTAACGGTACCAGTTGGACCGTAGATAATGACTTTAAAAGTCATAAAAGAAATGTCCAAATAAATACATAAAATTATAGTCTACTTGACGTACAAATTTAAAATCAACCATGGATGGTTAGAGCAAGAAATATCTAAATCTCCAATGACCTATAAGGCCGACGAGATATTCATTCACCTAAGAATGAAATTATAGACACTTTATTTCATTTAAAGAAATTAATATCAAGATCAATATAGTCACTACAAGGACTAATTAATGATTTAGGCTAACAAGCCCGGTGCGCACCCATTGATCTTTTGTGTCCTATTGTATTTCAACATAAAGTTGAATGGTCTTAATTTAGGAGATTAGTATTAGGAAGAAGAAAAATTTGCTCAATATCCGTTAGGAATGCAGCAGTTGGTGTTTGCAATTGTGAATAATATGCTAATGACATCTCATCCGTTTAGGATTTATAGAGAAACCAATTTCAATTGGCATATATGATTCTTTTGTAAAAATAAATCATTGTCGTTATCAATTTTGGAAAAATAAAATAAAAAATACATCCATTATTGGTTGAAAATGGCAAAATTTTTTAGAGAATATGCCAATTTATTTTCTCACATCTTAAAAAAAAATGATGGAGAAAAAATAATACCGTTTGGTATATACGATACACCAAAATTCCAACGACAAAAAGAAAAAAAATCGACTTAGTCATCGCATAGGAAACATCCACTTCGTAGTTGATATATGGTTTCTTTAAAAAAAAAAACCAATTATAAAAATCACATGATCTTCATCAAATAGACGAAGATACCAAAATTAATTGGTCGTAGGTTTTTCAACCATGCATGTGATTAACTGTCGTAAAGACAATTAAATTGCGATAACACCATATTTTGGTGATTACAGTTTCATTAGACGAATAGAAACTGCAAACCATCTTTTGATGGATTTTCTATTAGAAAAGAGAGGAGAGGAGATTCAAACTTACTGTTGAAAATTGATCATACGTAATACAACTTAATAAGTATAATGATCAAAAATTCAAAATAAGATATCCATAATTAAAAATAGTTGAGATGTTACTGTATAATGGTGTACTGCCGTCACTTTAAAACGTCCATCGAATGCTACCTTTTATATCGAAACACAGATGCAACTTTGAAATCATGCAAAGGCTCCATCCATTAGTTGCTTTGCTTTACATGCAATAAAAAAAAATACCAAAGTTAAAGATCAGCACCATCCATTAATTATATAATAAACAATGGGAAATTAAATTAGGATCCACCTAAAAACAAATCCTCTAAAACTAATGTGAATTGTGGAAACAATCTTGGTAAAGGGGCGTCATGAATTGGTAGAGGGGCGTCAATCTAATAAGACAAAAAGGGTCATTAGAAGTAAAATCAAGTTCCCCTTATCAATGAAAATATGTAAATGACTAATTAACCCTTATTGTTAATAATCAAGATTAGTAATGATAATCAAGATTAGTGTTAATTATCAAGATTAGTTTTGATAATCAAGATTAGTGTATTATAACTCTAAAATCAGATTTTTAGAGTTATAAAAAAAAAAATTTGAGGAGAAGAAAACTTATGTGATATTTGTGAAACCCTAGATTTTGATTCACTCAACCAAAATGAGTGATTCAAAGTGGGCAAATTTGAGGTGGGTGAATCTCGTATGATAAAGAAAACAAGTACTACATACCTCTTGATGGAGATCTGATATGGAGTATTTTTTAGATGGTAGAGATGTTTTAGACCAAAGTGAACTTCAATATCAACCAATTTCTGAAAATAACCAGGTATACTTCTAAACTAGTTCTTATTAGCTTTTTGTTGCTCAAAATTCTCTAAATTACGTAAAAAGATCTAGTTTTATAACTTTCGGATAAACATACGGTTGGAATTTATCACAATACCAACTAGTAACTACATGTTACGGTTCACAAATATGTAGTTAATAACAGTAAATAGATGTTACGGTGCACAAATATATAGTTACCAACTAGTATGTTCTTGAATTTTGGGGAAAACCCGAAATTATACGATTACGGTTGGTTAAGCTTGTTAGATTACAAACCGTATTTTAGTTACGGTTGCTAAGTACGTGCAACACTTACCAACCGTAAGTTACCTTGTGTATGTGTATATTTACTGTGTTTCAATGCACTAGTTACGGTTAATAATATATTAACCGTAAGTTACCTAGGGTCGACACTTAATTATATAAAAATACACACTAATTTATCCCCCAAATACTTAACATTTTACTAATTATACTTAATCACTAATCCTAATTAGTGGGGGCTAGATTAGGAATTAAAAAAAAATTACATAGGGGGTCACCCAGAATTGCTATTGGGACACCTATTTTGTCCCGTAGCTATATCCCCCAATTAATTCCCATATCCCCAATTAATTCTTCTTAATAAGTATAATGATCAAAAATTCAAAATAAGATATCCATAATTAAAAATAGTTGAGATGTTACTGTATAATGGTGTACTGCCGTCACTTTAAAACGTCCATCGAATGCTACCTTTTATATCGAAACACAGATGCAACTTTGAAATCATGCAAAGGCTCCATCCATTAGTTGCTTTGCTTTACATGCAATAAAAAAAAATACCAAAGTTAAAGATCAGCACCATCCATTAATTATATAATAAACAATGGGAAATTAAATTAGGATCCACCTAAAAACAAATCCTCTAAAACTAATGTGAATTGTGGAAAAGGCCAACGCTTGACCATTAAATCGGGCCAAATCAATTGAATAAAAACTAAAACCCGTATAAGCATATATTATTTGTTGTAAGATGAAAAACTAAAGCCCAAAATAAACAAAGTTAGGGTTCTAATTAGGTTTATGCGACAGTGATTAGTTCTGTTAAAAGAAAACAAACAAATCAAGTGATCATATGTATCGCGAGTATGTATCGTGGAAACTCTATCTCTATAATAAGTTTCGTTTATTGATATTTTATACGATATTGACTAGTAGTTATTGAGTCAAATCGGTATATGTAATATACATAAGTGTACGTTTTTGCTAACGATAAAAACATTTAGTCACACAGTTAGCTAACAATATACATAACTATACGTTTTTTGCTTGAACTAATGTAAACTGGGGTGTAAAATAAAATAAAATGTAAACCTCCAATTTCAATAAAAACAAGGAAAACCCAATCGATTTTATGTTTACAAAAAAAAAAAAACAAAAAAAAACTGAATCGACCGTGAAAATTGCTGGGTGATTAGAGCTTCGTTGCTGATTACGTATTGTAAAATAGAAAATAGAGAAGGAAAGACACAAAGTAGAGGGGAAGAAGAAGAGATAAATTATATTCATTAGTACAATAGACAAACCTTAGAGCCTCTATTTATAGGGCTAGATACAAGGGCATCCCAGTAATAAACGATATTTACCCTAAATATTCTTAACATAATTACACGTTTATAACAATATGTTCATTTTGGTCTGATTTACCATAGTGGAGAAACGAGTTTGTTCATCCACGTGGATGAACAAATTAAAAAAATTGTTCATTCCCATAGGAAATGCTCTTAGAATTCCATCCTAACAAAAGATAAAATAACTTTATCTGTAAGATCAAAAAAGGTGGACGCATTATCTCTACCCCATACAATGCTAACATATTTACCATGATCTGACTTTGTATTTAACTATAAGGCACTGAAGTCGGCATAAAAATCGACTTACACCGACTAATTGATTATCCAGACTCCGTATTAACAATGCAAAATGTTGGCTAAATTAGCCACACTAGATTTAGTTGCCGCCATGTTAAACACACTATCATCAGCAAATAGAAAGAGTACCTTGAGCAGAAGGTGCGACTGAAAAAAAAAAAAAAAATCTTGAACGCCGCCATTCATTTATGCATCAAAAAGACGAATTTTAAAAAGGTGTAGAAGCTCAGCTTGTTGCTAGGATTCCGACCAATTTCTTACCAGAAGATAATCTTTCTGAATTGTAAGTTTATTGCAATTGGTAAAAAGACGAAAAAAAAAGAACAAGAAAAAGGCACACCACCACTGGCAGTGGGATGGTTGCAACTACATATCCTGTACTCTTAACTAGGGATGTCAATGGGTACCCGTTACCCGCTAGATCGGGTCCGGTTCTGGGTCCTAAAGTTGGACCCATTAGCAACTTAGGACCCGACGGGTAATTACCCGATTGGACCCGAATGTTAACGAGTCCAAACGGGTAATACCCGTCGGGTACCTGCGGGTAATGGGTACCCGTTTATTTAATCTTTTGATCATATTTTTAGCAAAATTATAGGTATTTTTGCTAGTTTCGGCTTTGAATTTTTTTGATTTTTGATTTTTTTCTTACATTTAATATTTATTTAGTACATTAATAAAGAAATAATAATAAATTTTCATAAAAATAATTTATATTCAAGTTAAAAAGAGAAAGAAATTAAGATTTTAATAGTTTTTTTAATACCCAACGGGTATCCCGGACTTTAAACGGGTCCGGTTCTGAGCCAACACATTATGGAACCGGACCCGGAACCGTTAGAACCCCGAACTGATGCTGATATGCCGGGTCCGGTTCTGGGCCATGTACTACCCGGGAGGACCCGTACCCGTTGACAGCCCTGCATTCTTAACTCAATGCTGGTGTGTCTTGTGCTATATAAACACAGACTTCCATAAGAATTTGGAAAACACTCGTCTCTGGGAAAAAAAATATGCAAGAAGCTAAGAAACTTCATGCTCGCATTATAATCACTGGACTCCAACACCAAGAAATTCACCTTCGAAAACTCATTACATTCTTTGCAATTTCTAACCCGTCCACTCTCCATTACGCGCGCTTAATTTTCGATCAAATCCAAGACAAATCGACTTTCATTTACAACACCATGATACGAGCTTATTCTTCAAGTTGTAATCCACAAAATTCATTCATTCTGTATAACCAAATGCACAAAAATCGACGACCCTCGCTTGATAAATACACATTCCCTTTCTTACTCAAAGCTTGTTCTGTTCTTGGCGACATTAGTAAAGGTGAAGAAACCCATTGTCAATCTGTTAAGCATGGGTTTGGTACTAATATATTCGTTCAGAATTCATTAATCCATTTTTACGGGTCGAATGATAGAATTAGTTCTGCTCGTAATATGTTTGATGAAATGCTTGAAAGAGATGTTGCTACTTGGACTACATTGGTTTCTTGTTATGCTAATCACGGGTCTATAGAAACTGCTTGTGAGTTGTTTAAGGAAATGCCCGAGAAGAGTGTTGTTTCATTTAGTGCGATGATTACGGGTTATGTTAGAAAGGGACGGTTTAACGAAGCATTGGAGTTATTTCGTGAGTTACAGATTCAAGGGTTGGAACCTAATGATTCTACTGTTATGGGTGTCATTTCTGCCTCTGCTAGTTTGGGTAGTTTAGATACTGGTAAATGGATTCATTCTTATATTAGGAATAAGAAAGGAAATCGATTTGATAGTCGGTTAAATACTGCACTGATTGATATGTATTTTAAGTGTGGGAGTGTGAAAGATGGGATACTTTTGTTTAAAGGGGTTAAGGAGAAGCTTGTGGGAGAATGGACAGCAATGATTTCTGGCATGGCAATGCATGGTTTTGGAGAGAGATCTGTTGAGTTGTTCGAAAACATGGTTGAATCGGGTGTGAAGCCTAATGCAATCACATTTGTTGGTCTCTTATCTGGTTGCACTCATGCAGGATTGGTCAAGGAAGGGTTAATGTATTTCAAGAGAATGAAATCCGAGTTCGGGATTGAACCCACCATTGAACACTTCGGTTGTGTGGTCGATTTTCTAAGCCGGGCAGGATTGATTGCACAAGCGGTTAAGTTCGTGAATGATATGCCATTGAAAACTAATGCTGCTATATGGGGTGCACTTTTAAACGCATGTAGAGTTCATAAGAATGTCGAAGTGGGAGAGGTAGCAGCGAGATGGTTATTGAGAGAAGAACCTTGGAATGCAGCAATTTATATGAGTTTGTTGAATTTGTATACAGAAGCTAAGAGATGGGATGATGTTGTTATGGTGAAGAGAGAAATGAAGGAAATCGGTTCAAGGAAAAGTCCAGGTTGTAGTTTGATTGATGTTAATGGTGTTTCTTATGAATTTGTTGCTGGGGATAAATCATACCCACCTGCATTACAAATTAGCTTACAAATTGATGAATCAATAAAGGAAGCGCAAGAAGACTACATTTTTTGTTGGGATTGAGTTTCCTCGTACATTTTACATTCCCAAGATCCAATCCATGAAGCGGAAATTGTACTTGGACTGTGCTCCAAAAAATGGCGACAAACACTTCTGTTCTTCCTGATTCACATTTAAATCCCTCTTAACTCAGAAAATCTCAAGTTTCTGACTTCAATTTGAGCTTAAACCGATTCAGAAATGCATCTTTTGTTCCTGGTACTAAAGCACAAGCCACCCCAGGTACTGGATCTTGATTTTTTTTCTTGAAATGAATTGTGGGTTTGTCTTATTTTGCTGATTTCTATGGTGGGTTGTTATCAGATTACATGCCAGACTCCAAATTTTACAAGATTGCAGTGATTTTAGAGTTGAACAGGTTTCATTGGTAAGGCGAATTCTAGTGGATGTTTTTTGACATTAGAAGAAGCACAATGCATTGCATACCTGCATTTTGATGGATGGCAACAAATATTTGTAGTAGTTAGTATGTTGAAAGGAGTGTATATACCACGAGTTAAATAAGTACATGCGGAATGTTTTTTTTTTTTTTTTTAAGTGATACTGTGATAGGGTTGTGTTTTGGGGTTTTAGGGAGAATGAAACTTAGAGCAAGCACTATCATTTGATCAAAAAAAAAAAATCTTGCATGAAAACTTGTAATTTGCAGTCAAGTTTGTCACTGCTACATTTGCAATTGTGAATATCGTACCTTTCTTTCGTAACTTACTATAAGTATAGTGTTGCAAATTTCTCTAAAAATATATAATGATAGTTGGTTAACATTCAAAATTTGTTTGTTTTGCAATAAATGACGCCTACTGACAATGGAAATTCGCAGTGTTACAATCTCTGATGTGGGAAGCTTTGGTGCTCAGGGTGGGTCAACAGGAGAGGCTGGTAAAACTTTTGACCTCAAATCTTCATTAAGATTTTTCGAAGCAACTTGTTCATTTTGGTTCTTCTGTTTATCGATTTTTGGCCATTATATAGGTTCTGAACTTTCTGAAGACAATTTCCTAGCGAAGCTAAACTGGAGAATGGTGTCAGCAAAGAACAGGTAATTATCATTCTCAAATAAAAAAGATAGGTTAATGGAATGTTCTTAAAGAGTAGATTTCTATTGGTAGACATTTTTGGCAACCGGATCAATGGAATGTTCTTTCTGAGTCCATCACTAATTTCTCTCTCTGGTATCTTCTAGGTTGAGGAAGCAATTACCAATATAATCGAGGAAACAAGAACTGGGGAGATTGGTGATAGCAAGATCTTTTGTGAGACTTTATGTTCTTTTCCTGTTAATTAATTTTTCTTATGTTGTAATTCCATAATAACTGCACCATGCAACATCATTGTTCTATTATGTTACAGACTAAATGAATGTGATTCCTTCGCAAAACGATGTTTGTATTTATAAAGAAACCCTGAAGTTAGTCACCTGATTATCATTTTAGTTTAGAGATTGCCAAAATAGGAAGTGCAACGGCGAGAATAATGAATGAAATGTGGCATACCTAGCACAATACTACCCTGTATAACCTGTACCTGTCAATCTCCAGCGAATACATAAAACGTGAGATTGGAATAAGCTAACTGGATTTCAGGTCAAATATATCCGAATAAACTAACTGCACAACCTTATTATATTCCTCTGGTCTTGGATTCGAGAAATGCTCTTAGCCAAAGAGTAACCTCAGTTACCTGTCTCTGTAGGGTAAAATGTAGAACATTAACTGTCTCTGTCTGTTTCAACATGCAAATAACTGTACGCCTATTGTGGTCTTACTGCTTTCTCACTTATCTTTTCATGGATCCACAGAGAAAATCCTATGTATGTCTCATGTTTTTGTTTTACTTTATGATTATTGGGTTTCTTGAGTTGTGTGAATTAGCTTTGGTATTGGATGTGAAATTGTTATTAGCTTTGATTTTTGTGTAATTTAGGGTCTCTGTTTCGCGTAAAATGTTTGAAACTGGTCGTTATAGATTTTTTTTTTTTGTCATTTTCACCAGACTCCAGACAGGGAGTGGTTTTAAACTGCCGCGCACTATAATGATTGGTGTGAAGGACCGTTTGCACTTTGCACCATGGTGGTTGGATGATGAAGGATGTTAGTTGGTGATTTATTCCAAATGGTATCATCAGCTTTTTATGGTGAGTGTCTTCAATATGTTACTTGTATTTTATTGAGCACACAGTTTTTCTTTGTAGAATCTGTCACGGACCTTCCTCTTGACTCGTCATATATTGCATAAGATAATGATAACTCAATGCATGTTTTGTGTATATGAATGTCATATTGAGGTGTACCAGCATCATCTAGATTCAATAGATCTCTTTTATTCATGCTGGAAGTATGGTTTCTTAAATTTATAAACAATGCACTTCAGTTTGTGTTCCTCCCAGTATCATTATTCAAATACTTAATGAACAACATTGTTCATTTTGTCCTGTTACGAAAATTAAGCTTTTTTTTACGTTAGAGTGAAGTTTGAAACATTGTTCTCACATGGACTTTTAACTCCTTTAGATACGTTTGCCATGATATTGGTAGTTGGACATCCTAGTTAGCAATTCGTAATTCGGGAAACGTACAGAACGGCAAACGTACGGGTATTATTCGGATTTGCAAAATTCAAATTCGGTCAAAAATCCGGTAAACACTTCGTGATTCGGAAGTAGTTCTCAACGGCATATGTACTTGTATTATTCGTTTTAGAGACGTGAGTACGGCGTACAAAATTCGGTACATATAAACTAAGAGAAATGACATATTTTGCATGGATTACTATGTTTTTTTAATAAAAACAAATGTATTGGGACAGTTATCACCAATTGGTTCGTGGTTTGGAGGTTAAGTGGTTAGCTAGTGCACTGGTGGTCCGATGTTCGATTCCTACTGGTGTAAACTTTTTCCTAAACATGGGATTTTACGGAGTCTTAGTTGCGGTGTTTCAGTAGGACGGCGAATATTCGTGAACTTACCTTTTTTTTTTTTTTTTTTTGGTAAC
This sequence comes from Papaver bracteatum, assembly GCA_023529315.1. Lineage (NCBI taxonomy): Eukaryota > Viridiplantae > Streptophyta > Magnoliopsida > Ranunculales > Papaveraceae > Papaver > Papaver bracteatum. The sequence continues at coordinate 231,669 of JAJJWX010005001.1, forward strand.
AGAAACTAAACAAAAAGACTAGAAATTGTTCACAAACAAAGAAGAAACAATGCTAGAAGGGAGTTCAGAGCTAGACCAAGTAGCTTGAACTTTGTGGGCTAAGGCATAAGTGGCCAAAGAATGAGCAGCCACGTTTGCTGGTTTGGGGACGAATTTGTAGGCACCATTACTGCTCAGAACAGACATGTTGTTGATGATCTCGTTCTTTATTCTCCATAGTCTCCAGGGGGTAGTTCTCGAATCTCCTGATAAGTGTTTCACTGTTAACTGACTGTCCCCTTCTATAGCAATAGGGCTAAAGTTCCAACGTAAACTCAACTCAGTAGCTAAAAGGAAGCCGTCAGCTTCTGAAAAAAGGACTGTGTCAGATCTTCTCAATCTTGTACCTGCTCCTAAGTAAGTTCCACTACTGTCTCTTACAACTGCTGCACAGGCGTAATCTCCGTCCTTCCACGCTGCGTCCACATTGATTTTGATGTGTGGATAAGTTGGTGGTTCCCACTGGGTTGGAGTTAAAATCCCATTAGTTCCAAGAATTTCTTCATCTGCCCCTGTTTCTTCTTCCTCGAAATGGTTGTAATGTAAATTGTGCCAGTAATGAGCAATAGCAAGGGTACTCTGCACAGTAGGGGTTACATTCTCGAAAACTTTGGCGTTTCTCACTTTCCAAAGAGCCCAACAAATTGCCATGCCCATAGTAATAGACCATTCATTGTCCTTTGTATTGATCCATAGCTAAACCAATTGAGAGAAGGTCAGTTGCTGGTTGTATTGAAGCTTGAGCCCAAAGGGAGACGCGAACCAAACTGCCTGAGCTAGGTTACAGTTGAGAAGTAAATGTTGCACATATTCTTCTTCGGTGTTGCAGGTTCTACAAATTTTGGAAACGTCATCTACATGTCTTCCAATTCGTTGAGAGACTGCTAGACCATTATGGAGGGCACGCCACAAGAAGGTTTTAATTTTCGGCTCCACTCTTTTTACTGCCCAGAATTTCTTCCATGGGAATTGATGTTCTCTTAAAGTTGAAGTTTCACCATGTTGTTCTTCTAGCATTTTTTGAAAAGAATGAGGAGTGAACTCACCATGATCTGTCAACCTCCAAATTAATTTATCCTCCTTAGTTGAGTCAGGGGAGACACTTTGAATATGACTACAAGAAAAATGGTCTACAGTCTGGGATAATAAATCCATCTTCCAATGGCATGTTGTGTTATCCATAAGGTGGTACACTTTTGTGATGTCCAGGGAGCTTCTCTCACTTCTAAAAGGAGTGAAGCCATTAATAGTTGGTATCCAAGGATCTTCGAAGATGTTTATTGACTGGCCTTTGCCAACCAGCCAGAGGCAGCCTTTTTTGAGCTCACCTTTACTGTCTAGCATTGCATTCCAGGTTGTGGAGCAGCAACTTGGTTGTTTTGCTTCCCAAAGCAAAATTTCTCTCAGATATTTGGCCGTTAATATTCTAACCCATAAAGAATCTTTGTCGTGAAGGAATATCCAAGTAAGCCTAGTTGTAAGAGAGAGATTGAGGTCTGACAAATATCTTAGACCCAAACCTCCTTTCTCTTTTGGAAGATTGAACCACTCCCATTTAAGGAAGTGCATTTTCCTTTTATCACTGTCGTGGCCCCACCAGAAATCTCTTATGATCTGAGTTAGCTTGTCGAGAATTGCTTTATGGATAATTGTCGTTGCCATATAAAAATGGGAATTAAGGCAAGCACTGACTGTATTAATACGGTTCTCCCAGCATGCGAAAGTGTATTTCTTCTCCACCCTGCTAATGCTTCCTCAAACTTTTCTATGAGAAACTTATAGTTTGATATTTTGTTACCTTGCTGAAGGATCTTCACTCCTAGATAATTCTCATCTTATCTCATTCTTTTAACACCCAAATCCTTGATGATTTCTTCTGCGTAGATGTCTGGCACACTTTTTCTGAAGTGAATAAAGGATTTTGAGTAGTTTACTAACTGTCCTAAAAGACAATAGTATTGCTGCAGGATTGTAGTGATTGAGGTGATTTTTTTTGAGTCAATGTTGCCAAATAGCATGACATCATCGGCAAACATGATGTGAGAGACGCTTGGATCCCACCTATTAACCTTGTATCCATTGTATATCCCATCGTTTTCCATCTTGTTAATGATTCCAGATAAAGAGTGAGCACAGATGATGGATAAATATGGCGATAATAGACATCCTTGTCTGATGCCCCATTATCCCATGAAAAAACCTTCATGTTGACCATTCAACAGAATTGAATAAGAAGCAGAAGTGACACAACTCATAATGAGAGCATGGGCTCTATCTGTGATGCCGAAATTTTTAAGAGCTTGACTTAAGAAATGCCAGTCCACTCTGTCATAAGCTTTGCTCATGTCCAATTTTAGGGCAAAGGAGCCTTCCATAGTGCTAGAATGCTGCATTGAATGAAAGAGTTCTTTATCCACTACAATATTATCAATGATATGCCTGCCTGGAACAAAAGCAGATTGTGTTTTATCAATCAGGTTATCTAGGAAGGGACTTAGTCTATTTGTAATGATCTTTGTAACAACTTTATATAGCACATTACAGAGTGCTATGGGCCTATAATCAACAGCAGTTTCAGCTCTCTTCTTCTTTGGTATTAGAGACATATAAGTATGGTTCAGACCAGGAGGAATATTTGAATATCTGAAGCAGTCTTGGATCAGCTGAGTAACGTCTTCTCCTACAACTTCCCAACATCTTTTATAGAAAAGTGCTAGGTAGCCATCTGGACCCGGTGACTTTAAAGAGCCCATTTTCTTTATCACATTGAAAATTTCTTCTGTGGTGGGAATAGAACTTAACAGCCCGCATTCATCTTGGTTAAGCATGTTAGAGTTTTCTAGAGCCATAGAAGAATCTACATTAGCATCCTTTGAGAACATGTTTTGGAAATGACTTGTGAGGGTATCTCTTATTTTTTTCATGGTCAGAAATCCATTCACCCTCGTTGTCTTTGAGGGCAAAAATTTTGTTTTTATTTCTCTTATGAATAACTGAAACATGAAATACCTGGCTGTTTTTGTCATTGGAAGAAATCCATTTTGACTTATTTCTTTGTTGCCAAAACATTCTGTCTCTCCTTTCTAAGGTGATGATGTTGTTGATAATGTCTTTTTCTTCTTCTCTTGTGTCTAACAAGTGTGCTTGTGTTTGAAGATCAACCAAATTTTGTTTCTCACAGTCTATCTCCCTCTTTGTGTCCCCAAATTCCTTTCTGATCCACTTCCAAAGTCCTTGACCAAGGTTATCGAGTTTTTCCATAGTGCTTCCTTGCGAGTTCTCCCACTGAGTTTGCATCACATCCTTGAACTGAGGGTGGTCAGTCCAATAGAATTCGAACTTGTAATTAGGTTTTATTTTAGGTGGTCTTCTCATTGTGTTGAGTAAAATGGGAGCATGGTCACTTTCAATCCTTGGTAAGTGTAGAACAGCAGCATCGGGAAAAAGGATTCTCCATTCCGAGTTACAAAGATCTCTATCTAGCCTTTCAAAGATGGGTGTGTTTTCTGAAGCATTATTTGACCAAGTGAAGGCAGGTCATGCGTATCCTAGATCGAGAATGTCTCTTTCTCTAAGAAGTTTACGGAATTCATTGCAGCTGATGTCCGTAGTCGATGAGCCTCCTTGTTTTTCATACTGATGCATAAGAGCATTCAGGTCACCTATCATACACCAAGCTCCATTTATGTTTGCAATGGTGTCATTTGTTTTCCTCCAGAAATTGTCTCTTTGTGAATGTGCTGGTGGACGGTATACACAAAACAGGTCCCATTTTGGTATCGAGAGATGAGCTTCAATGATACAATGAATGTTGTTGTGAGATTTTGAGAGAACTGTGAGGTCCACTGAATCTTTCCAGAGTAAAGCTAAGCCACCACTTCTTCCGTTTGCAGCTACATAAACGAAGTGTCTGAAATTTAGGGAACTGCACACTTTGATACTATTAGCGTCATTGAGTCTAGTTTCCGATAAGAAAAGTATAGCTGGATTACAGCTCCGCAGGAACGGGTTTAAGATTAGAACTGTCGCCTCTTTCCCAAGGCCACGACAGTTCCATGATTGTATTAACATTGACCTTACGAATTTTTGGGGAAAGTCGCCACAACCTCTTCAGCATTGTTGCAGTAGTATTTTTGTGGTGGGTCACAATCCATTGGCTCAGACTGTCTCTTGCTACCACTGTGGGGAAAGTGATTTGGGTCTGCATTCTCAAGGGTAGCTCTAGCAAAACGTTTCCAATGTCTCATGTTTTTTGCATTGTTTTTCTCTAGAGTAGTTTTTTTTTTTTTGAGGGGCTAGAGGATTTTAGTGTTTTTTCCAATGCAGATTTGGTGGAGTTGGGGGAGATGATGTTGGGTAGGAGAGGGTTCCTTTCTGGTATGGAGATGGGTGATTGTGATGCTTTTTCTGGTGGAGGGTTGGTGGGGTTGGGAAAGATGTTGTTAGATGGAAGAGGGTTCTTTTGGGGAATAGGGGTACTGAAGTCGGCTGGTGCAATCTGCCTAGTTCCTTTTGTGTCAGTATCCAGCTGTATTATTGTTTTATTCTCTCTCTTATTAGTTCATTTTTTGCTTCTTCTATACTGAAGTCATTCAAAACTTTAATTTTGTTAATCAAGCTGCTTCTTAGTCACCGAATACTTGAAACTCCTCACGAATCTTACTGAGATTTGCGTATCTGCGCTCCTTAGCAATATTCGCGAGGGGAGCGTTCCTAACCACTGAGATACTTGCTCCAAATTACCGAGAAACTCGCTCCTAATGAGGGAGGAGCTTTTCCATAAATACCAGTAGAATTTCCAATTTTAAACACAATTTCCAAAATCTGTAATTATGTTTTTTGATTTTAATACTAAAATTTGACTTATGTTTGCCAATTTAGAGTGTTATATTATTTTATTTTTTTCAGATCTAGAAATTCTAAAGACACCTAAAACTATATATACGATGACAGCTACTCTTCATTACCTAAAAATCCAAAGAAAACCTCTATCTCTCATTCTCTTCTTAAGGGAACTAGAAAGTAGTCATTTTATTAATGTTTCTATTTTTTTTTTTTTATTATGAAAATTAGTGGTACAAATAATATATCTATATTTTATTAATTTTTTTATATATTTTTTTTGTTTATTTATTATGAAAATTAGTGGTACAAATAATATATCTGTATTCTATAAAACTTATTTGCGCTCCCGACTCGCTCCTCGAATTTCATTTTTGAATTTTTTTACGAATCTCGCTTCCGATCTCGCTCCCGCTCGCGACCTCACACTCGCTCCTAGTGACTAAGGTCTGCTGCAACTGAGGAAGTGAGAATTGGTGTTTGGAGGATCTTAGAGGTACTCGCATTTTCTTGTTCATGCTTCCATTTTTCATGAAGATCTATTCGATTTTCCTAATTTTAACTTCTAGAAATTTTGCAACAGTGTTCATTCTTAGGATTTAGATTAAGATCTGGGAGTCTGAGTTTGTTACTTTATAAGTCACAATGTTTGTAATTGATCATCAGAATTTCATAGTGTAAACCTTACTCGCCATATAACATCAACTACTATTGAGAAGTTATAGGGTAGACATTTTCATAAAATTCTTTTTTTTTTGAAGCATGCATATATTAAAAAAGGAGCCAAAAAGTTATTACACGGGGAACCTTGTGTCTATTTCATCGTAGATTCTTTTGTACGCCCGGTTCACCAGGTTCTACCGAAGTAAAGAATTTGGTTAATAAAAGTCGGGTTCGACTGCCCCCATATTATTGTTGAGTAGTTTCCGAATTGGCCACCATCTGTCGCACATAGTTTGCTAGACCGTCTGTTGCTTGGTTTTCCTCCCTATAATTGTGCTAATAGCACAAAAAGGAATTTGACTTATTCGGTGTATAATTTCTGCGATCATTTCTGAAACATTTTCATAAATGTCTTTGAATATTTATTTGTTAATTTTGAAAAATTAGAAAGAAAATAATCTTCATTCAAAACATTTAAACATGAAAGAAAAATAAATATTCTAGAGATACTTTAGAAAAATAATTTTCTTTAAAAAATATTTTCCTTAACGATGAATAAGAAGACTTGAGAAGACTGACGTCATGTCCATTGTATTAAATAAATTTCTATTTTCCCTTGTCAAGGGAGATGATGCCGGATAAAAGGAGCGATCACAACAAGTTATGTGTCTTGCAAGAGTATCTGCTTCTATAAGTAATCCAACATAATCCTTTTGCTCTAGTAACTGAGTTAGGATTCCCTTATCTTTTTGTAGAAAGGATGTGTAAAGCTGATTACATTGCTCAAGCCGAGCTTTTTGAGCATTGGGTGCCTTCGGAATCAATTTCAGTATTTTGCTGTTTGCGAATCCTGCCATGTTCTTTGACACATCAAGAAAAATAGTCCCCACTTCTTTAACATCAAACCAATAGATACCAGCATAGCTGTCCATTACCATATTACAGAAATCCGTATCGTTGACATGATGACAGATTTGGTGAGCATCAAAGTGTGTTTCGTCATTGGAATTTGAAGTTACGACATCTCTTATTGCATTTGATGCGGTTACAACGAATAAGAGAATCAAAAGACCCGTCAAAGAGTTTGTGTATGAAGATAGAACCATGATGTGATACATCTCTTATCGGAGGATTTGTTTATTTTATTTTATTTTAAATTCATTGAGTTAGTAAAAGTAAATGTTACATTTCATAGTATTTTGATTTGATAATGGCGGCCTTTTGTTGGTCCACCACTCTTCATGAGCCGCATATTGTAGCTGGTGAGTTTCAAATCAAACAACGTTTAACTTCAGATGAGAGAATCTGAGTCATGCAATCCTTGTGAAGAAAACAAAGGCAAAAGACTTAAATTACATGTTCAGATTGAATTTGTTGCAAATCCACAACTTTCTTTTATTTGCAGTGCATTAAGTAACAATTGAAATATATATATATATTAATAAAAGTAACGATATCAACATGGTTAATAACATTGAAAGAAACACATGAGTAATACAGTTGACCTGTATGGCGTATTTTCTTAAGCTTCGATTCAAGGTCTTCAAAATGATCAGTAAAACAGAAATGATGAGGAATGTCTAAACAAAATAAGCATTGAGGCAGTGACTGTGGAGTTCCACTTAAAGAATGCCCTGAATTTTGAAGTAGTCAAATGTAATTTTTCCATCGACTACAAATCACCCTCTCTGATCTGCTTATTGAACTTCCAGATAATATTCTTTGGAATGATGGCGTGTAACTCCTCTCCCTGGATCAGCAAATGAGTAGTTGCATCAAAAATTTCACCAGAAGGGAAAAAAAAAGGATAGCTAAAGAGGAAACGGTTGATAGAATTTCCATGGAGTAACAGTCCATATCGAAATGTGAATGTTCGTTTGGACGTATGCATACCTAACTGCATTTTGGCTAAGTGACTTTTCAGAGGTCCAATCATAATAATCCCAATCGTGTATCATGACCCAACACAATTGCGGTATTCAATGCATATGTTATGCTCCTACGCACAGCAAAATCATGGCTCACTTCATTTTTAGCTTGGACTACCATTTTAATCTCATGCATGCGGGATATATAATACTGTCGTATATAATAGTCTGAGGAGTAATATCAAAATACAACATTAAAACACAATGTCTTCTGGAGTAGGGCCCTTGGTATATTATGGTACTTTTGAGTAAGATCATCATACTGTATAAATTTCAGTAAGAGTTATTACCAGAAGTAGGCAATGCATATACTCATTTAGATCCCTGCCATAAATTCCTCCTCAGCTCTATTGAACCTTGCTTTAGACTTATCAGAAAGACTGGATTGAATTGGCTTGTAGTTCGTTTCAAATATTAACAAAACTTGCAGAGAGAGAGAGAGAGAGAAAGCATAATTAGGAACCAAAATTCTCATCAAATGAAGATCATCGCTAAAATACATTGCTGTCCACACAAACCATGAAACTCATCGCTAAGTCCTAAAGTTTAAACTACAACTGGTTAAATTCCTAGAGTTTTAACTACAATTGGTTAGATTAAATGAAGCTCATCGCTAAATTCCTACAAAATAAAGATTTCGCCAATTTATGCACCTTTCCAGTCATACCAGCTGTAGCATTATTCACTAAGATCAAAGAAATAGAAAATTGTTGAATTGCTGATCAAAAGTTATCTTCTTATCGCTGCAAGGAACTAAGGAAGAAATAGAAAGAGGGGGAAAATCTGTTAGCTATTTCATTAACTTGTTTCTAACCTTGACACAATAATAAATGGCGGAAATTTAAACAATAAGAATAAACCAATTGAGCAAAAAAATATACTACCATGAAACCGTGTAACACTGTGATAAAAAAAAGTATAGAGCAGCAACCACCATAAAGATTGAATTCCCTATAATATGCCATCATAGAACCACACTGTGGTGAAAAAAATGTAGAGAGCACAGCTACTATCACGGTTGGTATATTGGCACCAAAAATGTACGATCATACCATACCATGAAACCGGGTAACACTGTGAGACAATCAATGAACTACTATTAAATTTTAGAAATTAATCATACCATGAAACCAGCTATCGAAGTTGTACCTTAACTACTATCTGCTCCAATCTTCTTAAAGTTAGCTGTATACAGTGATTTTGATGCTTCTACAGGACTCACCAACAAATAATAGCTGCAAATTTGAGTAAACGAACTCGTCATAACTTTCTAAGCCTAAAAATGGGTCTTGAAATTACTCATTAGCATAAAAGAAGCAAAACCCTATTCAATTTCCCCCGAGAGGGAAAACGATTCAACGAAATGAGCAAAATAAAAAATTGTTGCAAGGAATAGGAACCCAATTTCGGAGAATCCAAATAAATAGAACAAAAATTGGGCAAAAGGAATAAAAAACCTAATTCTAGATAACCCAAATGACAGAGAGAGAAAGAGTCATACCTGCGATCAAAGTACATGTGCATATATCTGGTTTATAACTGAGATTCAATTGTATCGATCGTCAAGAAGAAGGAGAAACGGTTTGGCGTGCATTATTGAGGAGATTAAATTTCTTTGATTGCCCAGAATAAGTAACGGCTGTGATAGTGAAACTGTGAAAGTCATCATTAAAGGTGGACCGATAGAGAGTAATGAGAGCGATTAAACGCCGGGCCGTTGGATCAAGATCTAAGATTACTCCGGGAAGAAGGGGGTAAATCTGAGCCGCTAGTTAGAAAATCCAATGTATCCTGGCCGTTGCACTAGTGGAAATTGGCAAATCCGCGACTGTCAGGACAAGTCATAGATCCTAGTTAAATGACTCGTTCCAACAGTCGCGGATAGGGTCGTTGATAAAGCGTGTTATAATTCTATTACGGATAGTGGAGGCCATAGATTAACTTTATTATGCTACGGACATTAACAGTTAAAAGATTGGGACTATTTCAATCAGTAGTAGATTTAAATATTAATATATATAAAAGAAGATTTGAATTCATTTAAATATTAATATATATAAAAGAAGATTTAAATTCAAATGAAACTCAAATGAATTCACAATTAAACGCAAATGAAATTTAAATTTGAAATTTGAAATTCAAATTTAAACTCAAATGGAACTCACAATTAAACTCAAATGAAATTCAAATTTAAACTAGAATGAAACTCACAATTAAACTCAAATGAACCTACATCAAGCTCAAAACAACCTTTCCATTCAACATTCATTCATTGTATTCATTAGGTTCAAAAATTACACAAAAAATGATTTACATCTTGAGTTCATAACAATACACAGATTCATCTAGTAAGTTCTAATTTTTGGTTTGGCTTTCCCCTGTGGAGTTCACAAATATGTTTTTCCTGGCGTTTCTATTTTAAACTCCTCGACGATTTTGAACTCAGGCCATATTTCAGAATGGTGTACCTGTAGCAAAATTAAGTTATGATTCTGGTGTTGGAATAAAAATTAAAAAGAAAACAACAAATAAAAGAAATTAAGAAAGGGGTATAATACATACATACATACATACATACATACATAGCAAATGCTTCAAAAAAAAATACATAACAAAAGAAACTAAACATGATGAGTATGACTTACAAGTAAATAGGTGATGTGTATGATCACTTCCTTCTAAGGTTCCTTCCCGCTGCCTCCTCCATAGGTAACTTCATCGTCACACTAATGTAAATCAAGAAAAAATGGGATCATCAATTTTCGCACATACTGTAAACAAGAGGAATAGAAAACAGTAGCTATACTAAAATCACTCAGTTCATAAAACATGAGCTACTACTGTAAATTTGACTAAAATGAGTCATACCTAGGTTCAATACATAAGTTTACAATAGATGATATATTAGACACATCAAGTAAACATGGAGGATATACATATTGAAGCTACAAATTACATGACACCTACTAGGTACTGTTGTAAAATTTCAAGAAATTGGATGGGTCAAGCACAAATTAAACACCAAGTGAAAAGGTAATATATAAGGAAGTTACTGGAGGGTATGACTCATCAAGTGGCTAACCGAACTTAATATAATGCAGCAAGCAGTAAGTTATTGTGATTGGTTAAATCTGAAGCTAGATAGTATGTGTGTTGAATCCACCATATACACTTCTAAAATATATAGATAACCATTTCAATCTAATGAAAGGATTGGTAATGTACCATTATTGGATTCTACACATACATTTCTACAATTTATACCACTACTCTTTAATGGATCCAGGTAGTATACAAGGTCATGAGGTAGTGGAAATTAACCTTTGTCCATTACTTTCTAGGAAACTTCGCAGCATAGTCGGATACGTTGTCACTACAGTTCTACGAGATTGCAATAAGAAATAAGAAGCGGTAATCTAGCTTTAGTTTCAGTGATAACTAGAAATTGAGAATCACATTATCAGTTCCTAAACGTGACACACCAAACCCTCTTGTTGTATAAGCATAGATATATAAGTTTCTGGATGAATGTAAGTGTTTTTATACTTCTCTTTTATGGGAAAGTATGGGCATGAATAAAGTTTTAATTAAGGTAATAAATAACAAAATTGTTAATTATTTTTTATCCTATATTAAGATTTATATTTTTTTAATTCGAATTTGGAATTACGAAATTTTTAGTTAATACAATAATCTTTGTACATTAAAGGAGATTTTAATTTCTTATACTCTTCTTTTGTGGATAAATTTGGACGGTGATGAAATTTTTGGTTAAAGTAATAAATAATTAAGAACTTAATGAAAATATTAATACAAGAATCTTTATACGTTAAAAGGAGATTTTAATTTCCCAAAGATATGAGTTAATGAATTTCTCTACGAAATCTCCAATTTAATTAATTAATACAAGAAGATTGTGATTTTCTTTTCTAAGGGTTATTGTTATTGTCATAGGGAAAGCAAAAATATCTACGTGGAAAATGACTTTAATTTTTAATGTAGTCGACTTTTGGCCGGATATATAGGCGTAAATTTGTGTATTAACCACCGATTCTTCGAGATAATTCTTCTCTCTCACATGATCTATACCTAGAATACAAACCTAATCAGCACTTACATCTCAATTAATTGCATATGCAACGGTCTAAAATGTATCGAACTTTTTCTATACTATTCATGATTTTGACTGTCCAAAAAATAAATAATAATTTTTCCCGTCTGCGAATAAAATTTTAATTCCAGGAGCATGACCATTTTTTTTGTTTGATACTAAAGAGAATTTTATTGCTTAAATGGGAGAATCGTTAATGTCTTTTGCTAAGAGACTACAAATTTCCTTAGAGAAGTTATTTGAAATACTTAAACTAGCAGTTGAAACTCGAACAGATTTCGCAACTGCATCTGCTTCCCTATTATCATTTCTACTAACATAAGAAAAACTGCATTGTAAGAAACTTGAACTTAAACTCTTAATCTGTTTCAAAATGTTTCTATTCTCCCATTGTATGAGGAGAACATCTTCATTGATAGATTAAATTACTAGCTATGCATCCGCTTCGATACGAATTCTTGTGTATTGTTGTTCTCTAGCCCACAACAATGCTTATTGTTGTTCTCTAGCCCACATCCGCTTCGATACGAATTCTTAATCCATGCACTCTCCTACCTCTGCACTTAGTGCTCCATTTGAGTAGGTTCCTTTGATGCCTTCACAAGTTCCATCATGAGTACGTAAAATGATACCAGTTCCAAGTGTATTAGTATCCTCATCATAAGAAACATCAACATTAAATTTTAAGACATTTTGTATGGGAGGATTCCAATGAGAGTGAACAACAATATTAGAGTTGCTAGTATGCAAGGAGGATGATGGAAAATGTGATTGCAGGTGATAATGAATTATATGCATTGTAGTAAAAGGGTTAAGTTTTACTCCCTGGAATATTTTTTCACATTTGTCCTTCCATAAAATCCATGGAGTTATCATGAGAGTAGCCAATAATTTCTCATCACCAGTGGGAATGTTGGTAGAAAACCAACTCTCAACCCAAATTGAGACACTGGTACATCTTCTTTGGAATGCATCAATATCAACATTGACCATTCTCCACACAGATCTTGCATGTCCACAATGAAACAGACGATGTTCCATTATAGTTTCTTCATTGTGACCACATATAGCACATCGTATGTCTATATTGTTGTCATGTCTATCCAACCTGCTCCTTGTTGAATGAGAATCATGAATGCATCTCCAAGCCAACAACTTAATTTTGTGTGTTGAATTACTCTTCCATAGCCTTTGCCAGACATTTTTTTTAAATAACTCTTTCATCTACTATTGCTTCAGAATTGGACATAGTAAGCTTCCTATAGGCGTTTTTAATTGAAAACTTCCCATCTCTAGCTGGCATCCATATCAGTGTATCTTCTTTAGAGGTATCTAAAAACATGTTCTGAATTTTTAGAGAGGTATGCACTACACCAAAACCAGGATTTTGTAACAGTGCAACCTGTCACAGTTGTTTATTTTTCAGTCACATATACACTTGTGATAAGTCCTGCAACATTTATAACTATTATTAAATTTTATATTCGTGATAACAATTAAGAATATTAAATTATTTTATTAGTCACAATAATATTTGTTGACAATTTTACAGACAATCACAATTATAATTCAAAGTGATGATTCCACCCAAATATTTCACCACATCTAAAACAACCCCAAAATTATAACACTTTGAATTTTACTTGACAATAATTTTCCACATTTGTACAAACTAACAATTATATTTCATTTCTATAAATCAAAATACATTTTTCATTTTCTTTTTTATTTTATTTAATACTAGAAAACAGAATCAAGACCAAGTCAACAAGTCATGACTTTATTGAAATTTGACTTTGACATATCTGCTTTTTCTGAAGACGGTGAAAATTACCAGACTATCCTTATCGGAATAAGTGCAATAAAAATTCCGAAGATTGTGAAAATTACCAGACTACCCTTATCGAAAATAAGTAAAGAACATATTACAAAATGTTAAAATGACCATATTACCCTTAATGGAAAAGAGTGCAACAAAATATTATGCAGACTGTGAAAATGACCAGACTACCCTTATCAGAAATTAGTGAAATAAAAATTACATACTATGAAAATGACCATATTACCCTTAAGGAAATTAGTGCAATAAATATTATGGAAAATGTGAAAATGACCAGACTACCCTTATCGGAAATAAGTAAAGTAAAAATTACACATTTTGTAAATGACCATATTACCTTTACTATGAAAATGATCATATTACCCTTACTAGAAATAAGTGCAATAAATATCATGGAGACTATGAAAATGACTATATCACCCTTACTAGAAATAAGTGCAATAAATATCATGAAATGACCAAACTACCCTTATCAAAAATAAGTAAAGTAAATATTACATACTATGAAAATGACTATCTAACCCTTACAGGAAATAAGTGTAATAAATATTCTAGAGACTATGAAAATGACCAAACTACCCTTATCAGAAATAAGTAAATTAAATATTACAGACTGTGAAAATGACCAAATTACCCTTACTAAATAAATGCAATAAATATCATGGATACTATGAAAATTACCAAACTACCCTTATCAAAAATAAGTAAAGTAATTAAAATGTGCTTATTGGAAAATAAATATTATTAAGATTGTGAAAATGACCAGCCAACCTTTATTAAAAATAAGTAAAGTTGATACTTCAGACTGTGAAAATGACCATATTACCCTTACTAGAAATTAAAGCAATAAACATCATGGAGACTATAAAATGACCAAATAGCCCTTATCAAAAATAAGACAAGTAAATTTTATAGTCTGTGAAAATGACCAGTGTACCCTTACTTGAAATAAGGTTAATAAATGTTATGGAGACTGTGAAAATGACAAAACTACCCTTATCGAGAATAAGTAAAGTAAATATTACAAACTGTGAAAATGACCATATTACCCTTAATGGAAATTAGTGCAATACTGTGAAAATGACCAGACTACCCTTATTAAAAATAAGTAAAGTTAATATTTCAGACTATGAAAATGAACATATTACCCTTACTAGAAATTATTGCAACAAATATCATGGAGACTATAAAAATGACTGAAGTGCGCTTATATTACAGTGGCCACTTATGTTGATGGTTTGTGGTCAGGCTGTGCTGTGCTGCGGAAATGTAAGTTCTCCTTCTTCACTTTTTCTTTCTTCAACTGTTAGCTTCTTCAGTGTCTAGCTATTTTTTATTTTTTTTTGTTCTTAATTGAAACTTCTTACAATTATAGTCCTTATATCTTATTTGGGTATGTCTAGCTACAACACCTTAGGTTTTATGTGCCTTTTTCTATTCATTGTTGCACGTTTTGTTGATTCTTTTTATTCTTTTCTTCTAAAGATCCCTCGATGTAAAGAGCTTCAGCTGGAATAAGCTGTTGATAGGATGACAAGTTCAAATTGCAGTGGATTATTTGCAAATGAATGTATGAATGTTTCACTGTTTCTGGTTTGATTGTGTTGCAGGCCTATAATTGGAAGTTCAGGTCCAAGACGATTAGTTGTATTACAGGGCTGTCAACTGGAAGGCCAGTTCCATGATAATGACCTAGGCTATCCATTTTTTTTTTATTTGTGAGTAAACAATTATCACATATTCAACTGTAACAAAAATTGTGAAGAAAATTAACACGTGTCCTCTTACGATATGTTGCAAAATATTATTCACAGTTATAACTGTTGTTGTATAGTGACAGTATGAAACACGTGTCATCAGCGGAATCATTGCAATTATACAGTAACAATTAAAATCGTTAAGGTAACTGTGTCAAGTAAGACACGTGGCGCAATCTAAAAATTAGGTCAGTCGTTGCTATTAATTATTATAACGCTTATTATATGTGACATTCATTAAAATTTGTCATAGAAAAAACTGTTACAAAAAATTGCAACACACTAGTACAAAAAGTCGCATTTGACACATTGGATCACGTGTCCATAGGCTTTCGGCCATGGATTTTTTTCACTCCAGAAATGTGATATTAAGTGCCATGACAAAAGGATACCTTTATGGCTACATAAAATTTGTGTGACTAATAGACATGATTTACCATGGCCATATCCCTATAACCGTGTCCATATGGTACCCTATTTTTTTAAGCAGTTGAGCATTTCCCCTAATTCTGTGGCAATAAGATCCCTTTAGACACACTGTTTGATTTGAACATGGCTATAGTTAACCTTAACGCCACATTAATTTCAAATTCAATATGGCTATAGTTTAACTTAACGCCACATGGATTTCATTTTAATCGTGGTTTTTTTTTATCAATTAGACACACAAAATTTGTTTTATCATGAACAATTCATCCGTTATAGTCACACTAAATTTGTAGCACCGTGGCGATGAACTTCTTAAAGACACATATTTTTAGTCGTGGCTATTGTTTACCTTTAGGACACAAAGAATCAGTTAAACCATGATGATAGATTCCTTATAGACATAGTATCTGGTATCAACGTGGCTATAAATTTCCCTAAAGCCACATGAATTATCGAAACCATGGTCATTGCTATCATTTAGACACACAAATTCATAGTATATGGTGTCGACGTGGCTATAAATTTCCCTAAAGACACATGAATTATCGAAACCATGGTCATTGCTATCATTTAGACACACAAATTCATTTTAACATGGCAAATTGAGGACTTGTAGTCACGGATAACATTTAGCTTCATGGCGATACATTCACTATTATACACCCAGAAAGCATAAATTCACTACTATTATGCCCAGAAACCAAAAATGAAAAGAAAATATTTAAATAAATATATTGCTCAAAAGTTTCACTTTATTAATGGCATAACACCAAAACTTTACAGTCAGTATACATATATCAAACAGAAACGAGACTAAAACGAAGACTCGAGCCCGCCAATTCAAATATAAAAAACACTAAATTAGAATAAATTAAACCACAGGACGGACATATGAAATAATCTTTTGCGGAAGTGTGAGAATCAACATTGAAGCTGGCAACTTCACGATCAACGTAGGGCATTGACTTCGGTGCTCAGAAAAGCATCAATCCATCCTAACTATGAAACATACGACCAACATCTTCCTTCAAACATATGACCCCAATTAACTGTATGTAACATACGACCAAAGTCTTCCTTTAAACATACGACCAGCTCTCTCCCCGCATCAACAAATTGAGATTTAGATATGTAAGAGTCTATCACAAGGTCCTGACGTCCCTCATGTTGTCCATCATTTTTCACTCCACTGCCGGTTACCGACACATCATGAAACCGTTTCAAGACATGGTGAGGTACATAAGACAAAAAGATCTGTGCCATCCAACAGCTCAACTTAAAAACAGATGTCAGAAGAATTCTGTATTTGGTTTATCTTAACGATCACTAAATGCCACACATAAACTTCAATAGTTTTCCATAACTTTTCTTCAACTTGAGTTTTGAGTTTTCCTACTATAATATATTAATAAACTATAGACATGAAGATTTGTGTTGTATAAAATCCTTTATCAGAAAGTTCATACATCAAAATTTATATGCATATGGGAACAAATTAAACACGTATAGTAGTAAATCACCTAAACTGGAATTCAAAATCCAAATCAGAAATACAGCATACCTTTGCAATGACATGCACAAGTTCTTTAGCAGGTACTATCAAAGTCTTTGAAGGTTCCTTTCTAATAGAATCAGAACCAGGCTTATGTCCTTTGGACAAACCATCCTTGGTTAAAGAAGCCATTTTCAGGACAATTCCTGCAAGTTACGAGCAATGATATATCAACACAATCAGAAAAGAACTTACAGAATTATAAGCTACATAAACACTCAAACGCGGCATAAACATACCAAAATCATTTTCGGCATTCATTGCATGAAGTATCCCAGAAAATATAGATCCATTTTTCACTTGAACCTCCACGCGATGTCCGATAAGACACGCTGCCAAATATATCAATCGATCACGTGAAGGACCTTCAAGGCCTTCCTGTATGCTTCAATTCATTATACCTGCATTAGGCGAAGCTATAATAAGAAACATGGTAAAGAGATAATCATTTACAGATGATTAAACTAGTAGGCTTTACCTCCACCAATGGCCATTCCATGATTTGGCTTTTCGGTAGGAAAGTTACTTCCTGACCGAAACCATGTCTCCCGTTCCCCTCTTCGACGACCAGTCCCATTGGCATTAGGCCTGGGCTGTCCAGCTTGTTGCAGACTCATTCTCTACAGCAGCTACTCACCCACTCTAAGCTAATTAAAATGTTCAAAACAACCCATTTTACAGAGACAGTACCACACTGGTTAGCTAACGAAAGGTAGATGGTTTTCAGAGACTCAACACATATGCCCAAAAAAAAAAACTAAACCAGTTAACTAAATTGAAGAAAATAATGTGAAAGACATATATATATATGATTCAGCTCACCCTGATCACCCATGTCTCAATTGCTTCCAACTTATACGATTCCTGAGACGAGGACATAGATTGGATCAATACACCAACAATACTCTGAAATATTCTATTCCTTGATCCATTGTCCTTCCTGTATCAATCAAATCAAGAAGAAACAAATCAAATCAAATCGATAAAAAAATTGTTCGCCAAAACCCCTAAATTAAGAGTGAAAAATATTTGGGGAAAATTGGAATTAAGAGTGAAAAATATTTGGGGAAAATTGGAATTAATTGACCTTAGAATCTTACTGTTAATGTTGAAAGATGGAATCCTGATTTTGGATTTAATGATGATGATGTGAGACTTTGAGTTTGAAAGTTTATCACCATCACCAATTTCATCATCTGAGACTTTGATTTCACAAACAATTCCATTCCAAATCTCCCAATTCTTCAAAACCCCATCTCGAATCCTTCTATTCCAACTTCTAATTCTTCCTTAAGCTTTCCCGTGAATCTCTAGTTCTCAATTGAGAAGAACCTGAAACCCTAACTTACTGATTCTTCATCAAAACAGTTACTCATTCTATGAAGTTTCCCCTAATATCTATTTCTCAAAACCACAGTTTCGATAACTCAATTCTTCAACAGATGAAGAACACGAGAAGAAGAAGGAGGAAAGAAGAGATGGATCTGAGGGTTTTTTTTTTTTTGGGTAGTGAGGTATTCGATTGGATAGAAAGAAAGAAAGAGAGAAGCAAGAATGAGAATTAAAATTATCGACGGACCACGTTATTTTTGATCCACTCATACGGATCAAGAAGAGATCTGACGGTTGAGATTATATTTTTTATGGTCATACGGATTGAGAAGCATTTTTGTTTCACTTTGTGCTAATACGAACTCATATATTCGGTTTATTATCAACTTTCGACATGAAAAAAAAATCCAAAAAAAATGTTAATAAATTTAGGAAATTGTTATCGAAATTCTGATATAAAAAAAATCAAAAAAATGTATAAGAATGAACCGGGAAAATGAAAAATGAATTCGATAATTGGTGTGTTTCTTTGTGCTTCCGGTTTGGATTTCGACTAGCCGCATAAGTCATGAAGTAATTTTGAAAAGTCATACAGATCATGAAGTAGCTTTAGTTCACACTGGTAAAC
The DNA here is from genome assembly GCA_023529315.1 of Papaver bracteatum. NCBI lineage: Eukaryota > Viridiplantae > Streptophyta > Magnoliopsida > Ranunculales > Papaveraceae > Papaver > Papaver bracteatum. The sequence continues at coordinate 250,790 of JAJJWX010005001.1, forward strand.
TCAGGTTAGCTTCTCTTTGTTCTTATGTTTGTGTTTTCTCTTTCGACTTTGTGCTTCTTTTTGTGTTTCTCTTTCGATTTTCGATTAGTAAGAGGTCATGATATACATTCTTAATAACAAGTAGACAATCAGGAATATATTTAGATTAGCCAGAGGTCATAATATATCAGTTTCGAACATTCCAGGTTCAAAGTTTACTAGAGTTAGACATGAGTCTCTCGTTTGGATGAACTTGGGAAGAAATATATCAGTTTCGAACCTTCCAGGTTCAAAGATTACTAGAATTAAACATGAGACTCTCGTTTGGATGAAATGGATTAGAAATATATATCAGTTTCGAAAATCGCAGGTTCAAAGATTACTAGAGTTAGACCCGAGTTTCTAGTTTGGATGAACTTGAGTAGAAATATATCAGTTTCGAACATTCCAGGTTCAAAGATTACTAGAGTTAGACCTGAGTCTCTCGTTTGGATGAACTTGCGAAGAAATATATCAGTTTCGAACATTCTAGGTTCAAAGATTACTAGAGTTAGACCTGAGTCTCCCGTTCGGATGAACTTGCGAAGAAATATATCATTTTCGAACATCACAGGTTCAAAGATTACTAGAGTTAGACCCGAGTCTCTCGTTCGGGTGAACTGGATCAAAAATATATCAGTTTCGAACATCGCAGGTTCAAAGATTACTAGAGTTAGACCTGCGTTTCTCGTCATGATGAACTGGAGACGAAATATATCAGAATTAAACATCACAGGTTCAAAGATTACTTGAGTTAGACCTGAGTTTCTCGTCAGGATTAATTGGAAACGAAATATATCAAAATTGAACATCACAGGTTCAAAGATTACCAGAGTTAGACCTGAGTTTCTCTTTCGGATGAACTGGAGATGAAATATATCAGAATTAAACATCACAGGTTCAAATATTACTAGAGTTGGACCTTAGTTTCTCGTCCGGATGAACTGAAGACGAAATATATCATAATTGAACATCACGGGTTCAAAGATTACTAGAGTTGGACCTTAGTTTCTTGTCCGGATGAACTGCAGACGAAATATATCAGAATTGAACATCACCGGTTCAAAGATTACTAGAGTTGGACGCTAGTTTCTCTTCCGGATGAACGGGAGACGAAATATATCAGAATTGAACATCACAGGTTCAGAGATTACTAGAGTTGGACCTTACTTTCTCTTCCAAATGAACTGAAGACGAAATATATCACAAATTAGTGCAAATAATATTATGAAGGCTTTAAAAATGACAAGACTACCCTTATCGGAAATCAGTAAAGTAAATATTACAGACTGTAAAAATGACCATACTATTACCGGAAATAAATGCAATAAATATTATGGAGACTCTGAAAATGACCGGACAACCCTTATCGAAAAAAAGAAGAGTAAATATTACAAATTATGAAAATGACCATATTACCCTTATTGGAAATGAGTGCAATATATAGTATGAAGATTGTGAAATGACTAAACTACCCTTACCGGAAATAAGTAAAGTAAATATAACACAATAACCATATCACCCTTACTTGAAAATGACAATATTACCCTTACTTGAAAAGGACCATATTACCCTTACTTGAAATAACTGCAATAATTATTATAGAGTCTGTGAAAATGACCAAACTACCCTTATTGAAAATAAATAAAGTAAATATTACATACTGCGAAAATGACCATATTACCCTTATTGAAAAATAAGTGCCATAAATATTATGGAGACTGTAAAATTGACCAAACTACCCTTACCGGAAATAATTAAAGTAAATATAACACAATGACAATATTACCCTTACTTGAAAATGATCATATTACCGTACTTGAAAATTGAACCAAACATTTTGGATGCATAATCATATTCATGCCATATGATAATCCAAAAAATTTGAAATTCATGTAGCTATATGTCTATCTTTGGACATGTTGGACAACTGTGCCTATTTCTTAATAATCCCAGTGGCTAATATATTTGATTTTGCCTCGGAAAATTAAAGTGTCTAATGAACCCTACATTTTGGACACATAAAAGAATTAAAGTGACCAAATAATATTTTTTTTCCGCCACGGCTGAATAGGCGTGTCTGTTTCCACCCTACGCATTAGACACGCACATAATTGGTTAACGTGACCATATACCCATCTATGGCTACAGGTCATGGGTTTATACTTAAAACCATGGACAAATAGTATCATATGGCTACAGAAAAGTGATCAACGTGGCCACAACAACAATCTATGCATGTAGCCACGGAAAAATATTTTGGTGTGGCTAGGCTTTTGATCTGAAAATGTGGCCTATGTGACAGTTTGTACTAGTGACAATAATAATAACGGCCTAATTGCTACTGGTTATAACCCTTACAAATCTTATTAGTAACAAGTATAACATGTGACAAAATACTGGAAATGGTGTAGTGATGATTATCAAAAAAGAGATTGAGAATATCCACATTCCAGTTGTTGGTATTTGGGATGATTAGTTCTTCAACATCTTTGATAAAATCTGTGTAAATCATTAAATGGCTGAGGAGGAGTTTCTTCACTTGGAATCCACTTATCTAACCAGATTTTGGTTTTCTTACCATTATTTACTTCCATAAAATAGTTCTGTTGAAGAACTTGCATACCATGTATTAATCCATTCCAAGTATAAGAACAATTTTTAGCTTTAAGATATTGATGAAGAATGTTGCCAGTTTTGAAGTATTTGCTTCTCATTATTTTGGTCCATAGTGCATCTGATTCAGTGCACAATATCCATGCCAATTTAGTAAGTAAATCCAAATTTAACTTTTCTAAATCTCTACAAGACAATCATCCAAAATCTTTAGACTTACATACCTTCTTCCATGCAATTGGATTATTTCCCCTATTAGAATTATAACTCCAAAATAATTTCCTTTGAATAGATGTAAGCATGTTGAGCAGTTGAGAAGGAAGTTTAAAAGTGCCCATTTGATAAATTGGCACCGAATTTAGCACATGTTTGATCATTGTGGATCTACCAGCTTGTGTGAGTAATGTAAAAGACCATGTTGAATATCTTCTTAAAAAGTTTTCTTGTTTTGAATGTAATAGGAGAAGAGGATATCCAATATACTTTTCTTTAGAATTCATGACTTTTATACCTAGAATATGAGTGAGTGTTTTAGCAACTTATGGCTTGGTATGTTTGCTGAAATAATGAACTGAAGATTTATCTAAAAAGTAGTTCACCTACAATTCATGACTTTTACACCAGGAACATGAACATTGAAACTTATTTTTCGACACATACGAGATGAATACGTTAACAACTACTGATAATTAAATTTTCAACAAGTTCTCAATGATTATATTTGCTATATGGGTTAATTCATGTTTGTTATTACTTAAACTTTGTCCAACTTTAATATTTGTTCTAACATTAGAAATAACCTTTGTCATAACGATACTGCTGAAGATCGAATCAATCTTACGTGTAATCCAATTTTAGTAAATTGGTAGTAGTATTATTTTTATTTTTCAAAAATAGTACAAAACACATGAAAAATTATCTTATCCATGTTTTTTTGAGGAATTGTCATAAGACAATTAGGAAAACTATGAATATTTCATCCCAGTGTTTACATTTCCTTTGAATCCAATCAACGGGTGAATACATTTTGTTAGTATTGGAAATTTTATGCCGGCTCAGGATACTTATTAAAATTGGGGGAATAGAGAATACAAGGGATTAAAAGTTAGGGTTAATTAGTGTTTGGGTCCTAAATTTTGGTATGTCATAGTGTTTGGTTCCTAAATTTTTCCAATTTAGTGTTTGGGTCGTTGACCCGTTAGTCAACCATAATTTTAGTCAAACAGTTAGCATAGTTAACAGCTGTCAACCATAATATTTACATGTTTGCCATTCCATTTAAATGTTCGATTATTTTTCCATGTACTATCTTGAAAAGTTATCATATATATGAGATGAGCGGTCTGGGATTAAGCAAATGAGCGGCTCATCATAGTTGGGAAATTGTCTGAGTTAACAAAGTTTCGAAAGAGGAGAACAGAGAGATCAAAAAATAAAATAAAGAAATGTAGAAAACCCAGATTTCATCATCGGAGAATTAATTCATTTTGAGTTTCATCAAAACATACGCCATGGGAGTTGGAACTTGATGTAGAACATCTAGAACATTCTTTCCTTTCTTCTTTTTCTTTGTTTTTAGAACTCTTGTCGACTTGTTTTACAAGTCTAGTGGTTTCTTTGTTTTAGTCTTTCCTTTTTTTAGAGTAAGCTATTTTTAGTTATTTTTAGTCTTTTGTCTTCGCCTATATATAAAGGCTTGTTCGTTTGAGGAGATACACAATTATTATCAAGTTTATTAACTCAATCTCTATTTCAGAGTATCCAATCTATCTTATTTCTTTAAACCCTATTTACTTCTTCTGTTTTTCTCAACCTTTCGTTCTCTTATCATCACCTGCAATCTCCGTATTGCATTTTCCCTACTTGTTCCACATTAAGTGGCATCGAGCCAACAATTTTACATTCTTATCTAAAACACGATCCTACACGCATCCGCAAACAAAACCCTAAATTTTTCTTCAATGGGAGATCAAGTTACTAGAGCTGATTTTACTAAAGTCACTGAGAAGCTGGAATTACATGACGCGACTTTTACAAAGTTAACCAGCATTCTGGAAGTAATACAAAAAGACATTAAAAGATTAAACATTAGAATGGATATTGCTGGAATAGGCAAACTTGATAGAGAAGACAAATCTGAAGGAGAAAAAACTGAGAAAGAAAACTCCGAAGATGAGAATAAATCACAGGAGGAGGGGAGACATTCTAGATCAAGATATGTTTCAAGAGATACAAAGAAACATAATGCTCGTATTGCAGATGAAACTAAAAGAAACAAACAGTATGAGAGAAACACCCATCAGCATCACAAGACGTCTACTAAATCTCAGTACGGCAGTAGTGAAGATGATGTTGAGGATTACATAGAAAGGAATGGAACTGAAGGAAGACATGTTCGAACAAATCATAACTTCCATGGATCCATATCAGAATACAAGTTAAAGGCTGACATTCCAACCTTCTGTGGACGATTCAAAATTGAAGAATTATTAGACTTGTTTTATGAAGTTGAGTCTTTTTTTGACTACATGGATATTCCAGAACGTACTCAGGTTAAGCTTGTAGCTTACAAACTCAAGGGAGGAGCTGCAGCTTGGTGGCTAAAATTAGGAGAAGATCAAAGAAACTTTGGCAAATCTCCAGTACGATCTTGGAAAAGAATGAAAAGCCTCATTAAGGATAAATTCTTACCAAAAAATTATACACAACAGCTTTTTATTAAACTTCAGAATTATAGGAAGGGTTCAAGATTGGTAGAAGAATATGTGTCTGAGTTTTACAAATTAGTTGCTCGCAATGAACTCAATGAAACTGAAGAACAACAAGTAGCTAGATTTGTCGAAGGTTTGAATAGATTAATTCAAGAAGGTATGACTCAATCAGTTTACACCATGGTTGAAGCCATTCAACAAGCTGTCAAGGTAGAACGACGTCTTTTTCGTCCTCAGAGATTTCCTCCAAGACAGAATTCCAAATTTCAATGTAACCTTAAAACCCCTTCTTCATACAATAACTATAATGAAAATTCTTCTTATCAAGATGATAGTTCTAGCCGACAACAGTTTCGAACTACCAACTTTACAAATTCTCCTATGCCGAAGAACCATTCTCCTATTCTTCCTACTCCAACGGAATTTCAGTCCGTACAGCAGACTCACCATATTACTTCTCAACCAAGTAATACGCGTTTTGCAAGTAGAAACCAAGCATCTTTTCCTCCTCAAGAAAAAACTCAGAATCCTTATTCCAAATTCAGAGGAGAAAAATGTAACAAATGTCAGATGTCTGGTCATACTTCTTCAGAATGTCGTATAGTTCATGGTCTTGTACAGGAAGAATCAGAACATACACATAAGTACAATGGTTTGCTTAACGATGATTTAGAAAAGTCTGAGGAAGAAGAAGTCGAAGAAGAATTTGTTGAAGAATTATACAGTGAGCATTTTGCAGGCATGATTCGACCTTTGTTACTTACACAACCATCCTTTTCCCAAAGGAATAGTATTTTCAAAACAAGGTGTTTAATTAAAGGAGTTACGTGTGATCTCATTATGGATAGTGGCAGCATGGATAATTATATTTCCGCAGAGGTTGTTCAAAAATTAGGGTTACCTGTCACTCCACATCTGAAACCATATTCTGTAGGATGGGTCACTAGTTCTTCTTCTCAGAAAATTACTCAACAATGTCTCGTAGAATTTGCTCTCAAGGGTTATGAATATTCTGTTTTATGTGATGTTATTAATATGTCTGCTGCACATTTGTTACTCAGGAGACCTTGGCAGTATGATATGTGTGAAGTTCACAACTGCTTTGAAAACACATATACTTTCTACAAAGATGGCAAAAAAAAAAGGTTTTAATTCCTTCTCGATCGTCAGCTATTTATAAAGAACATAGTGATGACAAGACAAGTGCTTTAGTAGCTAGTATTGTGAAACAAATGCAAACACACACTCTTAGTTCTCATGAAGATTCTAAACCAATGATAATCATTCCAGATAAGGTACAACCTTTAGTCACTCAATTTCATGATTTGTTTCCTGAAGAGCTGCCAAAATCTTTACCTCCTTTAAGAGACTTACAACATCAGATTGACTTCATCCCTGGTGCTTCTCTTCCAAACTATGCTCATTATAGATTAAGTCCACGAGAACATGAGATTTTACAAGGACAAGTCAATGACTTATTGGAGAAAGGTTTGATTAGGTTAAGTAAAAGCCCGTGTGCTAGTCCAGCATTTCTTGTTGACAAAAAAGATGGGGGATGGAGAATGTGTATTGATTGTCGAGCTCTCAACAAGATTACTATTCCATATAGATTCCCTATTCCAAGAATCGATGATTTAATAGATATGCTTGTTGGTTCCAAAGCATTTTCTAAAATTGATCTTAGAAGTGGCTATCATCAGATTCATATACGGATAGGAGATGAGTGGAAAACAGCTTTTAAAACTCGAGAAGGGTTATATGAATGGCTAGTTATGCCATTTGGACTCTCTAATGCACCCAGTACCTTCATGAGGCTTATGAATCAAGTTCTACAGCCTTTTCTTGGTAAGTTTATCATTGTATACTTCGATGATATCTTGATATACAGTCGTGATGAAGAAGAACATCTCCGTCATTTATCTCAGGTATTTCAAGCTCTTAAAGATAATGCACTTTTTGTGAACTTGAAGAAGTGTAACTTTTTATCCAAATCAGTAACCTTTTTGGGATATATTATATCTGACCAAGGAATTTCAGTTGATAATTCTAAAGTTCAAGCTATTTCTGATTGGCCTACTCCAACATGCATTAAAGATGTTCGCAGTTTCCATGGCTTAGCATCTTTTTATAGACGTTTTATTCGCAATTTTAGCTCTATTGCTGCTGGAGTGACGGATTGTTTGAAACAAGAAAAATTCCTATGGACTGAAGAAGCAGACAGAAGTTTAAATCTTCTCAAAGAAAGTTTGTGTAGTGCTCCGGTACTTGCAATGCCAGATTTTTCCAAACCTTTTGAAATTGATTGTGATGCATCTATAGTGGGAATTGGAGTTGTTTTGTCTCAAAGTGATCATCCGGTTTCTTTTCACAGTGAAAAAAACCATGAAGCTAGGCAGAAATGGTCCACCTATGAACTGTAATTATTTGCTCTTGTTCAAGCTTTGAAGCATTGGCATCCTTACTTGGTACATAATGAATTTATTATAAACACTGAAAATCAAGCTTTGAAGTTTTTGAAAACTTCAGCAAAGGTAAATCGCATGCATGATAGATGGATATCTACTATTAATCAATATACTTTCTCTATTAAACATAAGAGTGGAAAATTGAACCAGGTGGCTGATGCTTTGAGTAGACGTGCTCATTTTCTTGTCACTCTTCGCAATGAAAGTGTAGATTTTGATTACATCAAAGATTTATATATTGATGATGTAGATTTCAAGACTATATGGGAGAAATGTGGGAATATGTCTTCTGGAATGGATGACTTTCTTATCCAAGATGGATTTCTTTTTAAGGGATTACGTCTGTGTATTCCACAAGGTTCTTTAAGACTCCATCTTATTCATGAATTGCATGGCAGTGGTCTCGGGAGTCATTTTGGACGTGACAAAACTATTAATTTAGTTGAAGAACAATACTATTGGCCTTCTTTAAAAAGAGATGTTCAGAAATTTGTTCAGAAATGCATGGTTTTCCAACGTTCAAAAGGTACCATTCAAAATACTGGTTTATATATGCCGTTACCGGTTCTGGAGGCTCCTTGGGTTGATGTCAGCATGGATTTTATACTAGGTTTACCTCGCACTGCCAAGGGTAATGATTCCGTAATGGTAGTTGTTGACAGATATTCTAAAATGGCACATTTTGTATCTTGCAAGAAGACTACCGATGCTTCGAATGTGGCCTTCTTATTCTTCAAAGAAATAGTTCGTTTGCATGGTGTGCCAAAGTCTATAACTTCTGATCGTGATACTAAATTTCTGAGTTATTTCTGGAAATATTTATGGATGAGGCTGGGAACTAAGTTGCAATACAGTACTACCGCACACCCACAAACTGATGGACAAACTGAGGTTGTCAACATATCATTAGGCAACTTGATACGTGCCAAGATTACTGAATCTCAAGAAAAGCAATGGGAGACGTTTCTTCCTCACATGGAATTTGCATTCAATACATCTGTGAACCGTTCTATAGGTAAATCTCCATTTGCTATCGTTTATTCTAAGGTACCAAATCATATACTGGATTTGGTTGTTTTACCAAAACCGTCCAAATCTCATGCTAAAGCTGATCAAATGGTTGACAAAGATTCTCAACTTCATCAAGAAGTTAAAACAACGTTAGAGAATTCTAATGTTAAATACAAGGAAGACTCTGATAAACACAAACGTTTTAAAACTTTTGAAGAAGGAGAATTAGTAATGATACATCTTAGAAACGAGAGATTCCCAGTTGGCACTTACAACAAAACTAAAATGAAGAAGTATGGACCTTTCAAAGTTTTGAAGAAGATTAGTGACAATGCTTATGTTGTGGATCTTCCATCCAACTGGAATATTTCTAACATATTCAATGTACAAGAGATTTTCACTTTCTATGGAGAGAATGATATTGTTTGACAACTTGAGGATAAGTTGTTTTTCAAGAAGGGGGGACTGATGTAGAACATCTAGAACATTCTTTCCTTTCTTCTTTTTCTTTGTCTTTAGAACTCTTGTCGACTTGTTTTACAAGTCTAGTGGTTTCTTTGTTTTAGTCTTTCCTTTTATTAGAGTAAGCTATTTTTAGTTATTTTTAGTCTTTTGTCTTCGCCTATATATACAGGCTTGTTCGTTTGAGGAGATACACAATTATTATCAAGTTTATTAACTCAATCTCTGTTTCAGAGTATCCAATCTATCTTATTTCTTTAAACCCTATTTACTTCTTCTATTTTTCTCAACCTTTCGTTCTCTTCTCATCACCTGCAATCTCCGTATTGCATTCTCCCTAATTGTTCCACATTAGAACTTCCTGTTACTTTTTCTTTTCTTCGGCATCCAAGATTAATTAGAAAAGGAACTATTGTCACCATTGATCAATACTATTGTACTTTTTCTATTCCACAGCAGTAATGATGGGTGGTCTTTAATTATTTGATTGATTTTTTGTGCATTGGATTAACTAAAAACAAAATAGTTTGGCGATTAAAGACCCTTCACCGAAATCCCATCTTCAACAACCTTTGTTTTTCATGATCAATTTTGAATAATTCGAATGGAACAACATTTATAGATTTGTTAGCAGTGTACTTTGAAAATTCGGATGCTGGATGTTAGAATGGTCCTCTCAAATCATGGTCGTATATAACAGGGAATTTCGTTGTTGGATACAGATAAAAAATATTAATTAGGAACTTTAGATTCACATAAGTTTTAGAATTGCCCCAAAGGTGTTTGTTGAAATGCCCAAGAACAAGTAGAATTTTGGTGATGGAAAACAGGTAAATAATAACACTAACGGATGTTATAACCCACTAACTGTTTGATAGGAAAATATGGTTGACTAATGGGTCAACGACCCAAACACTAAACTGGACAAATTTAGGACCCAAACATTAAGACATACCAAAATCTAAGACCCAAACACTAATTAACCCTAAAAGTTAAATATACTAGGAATATAAAAGTTTGCAAGAGGTAATTAACACAACCTAAAAACAACAATAACATAATTAACTAGTATGCTTAAAATCATCATGGCATGTTTCATATACTCATGTCATATTTCGATATTCTGTGCGTACTTACTAAAACGAACTGTACTGCGTAGGAGTAGTCAAACCAGGACTACTTTTCTTCTATTAAAACAACTCCTACATGATCAAAGTTTAATTTCCCCGTCGTGCATTTTTTTTATTTTGTGTCACTCGGCTTAGGATTTTGATTTGGTGTGAATCGGCTTCACCTCGTCCCGTCCCTTAGGATTTTTGATTTGGTGTGGCTTCGCCTAGCCCGTCCTGATGCATGCTTAAGATTTTTGTATTTTGAGTGACACGACTTTAAATTATGGTTTTCTATTGATGCAAGTCTATCAGATTCCCATTCGAGCAGCATGTACCCATTCCACCATCAACTTCCACACCTCAACTAAATCAATATGATGAATAATTTGATGCTTAACTAAAAACAAAAAAAGGACAGTGACCTAACCAAATAAAGAAAGCATTTGGCATAGTCAGATAGGATAGTAGATATACATAAAGTTTACTACTGATCCATTTGATAGGAAATGGAGGCAATCAATTCAAACTTTATTAATCAGTAGCAACCTGCAAAGTTTGTTCCTTTAAGTAGCAAAATATGTAATTGAGTTGTTTTTTATTTTTTGTATTTGCTAATTACTTTTTTATTTTTCTTTTTGGAGCATGATATATTTATTAATCTACTAAAGAACTGTTACAAGAGGGTATTGAATACCCGAAGATTCAAATACAGTTGAATCGAAACGCCAAGAAATTACGAAAACATGACAGTGAAGTAACAGGAGGGTATCAGTGTCTGGATTAAAATTGCAACGAAGATGGATATTGGAATTGGTGGTGGGGTGGATCTGGATGAGGTTGTTGAGGATCCATAGGTCTTCAAGGAATGCTTTCCACACAAAAAATGGTATAGTTGATGGACATGGTTGAGTACGTGGGAACTTAGGTGTTGGCGATGAATTATCAGTTCTGGTATTCTACAGGGAATTATAGGTTCTTCTAAACTTTGAATTGCAAATTTTGATTGTTATTGACTAATCTAAGATGTTCCATGTAGACCCACACTAACTGTGATTGGTCAAGTACTATTTTAATTAAATTAATTATTATTTCTTAAAAGAAAAATTACTTTAATAAAAGTAAAAAGAAGAAAATGCATTACAGTCTTTTTGCGCAGCAGCTCGTCCCACCTTTCAGTCTTTTTATTTTTTGGAGGTTCATAGCTTTCTTTGCAACCTACTTTATCATATCCCATCTGAAAGTCAAAATCTGATTACAGAAAGCAATCCACCATAGATTAAGATTGTGGCCCATACCTTCCTCTGGATGGATCTGGTTAAAGACCAGAGCTTGTATCAGAGATTCCCCTTCCCATTTGTCATAGATTCAACAGTTGTTGCTTCAAAAAAAATAAAAGGATTCGACTTCGAGCTAGGCTCAAACTGCAGTTTCACAATTATTAGTTGTCGGCATCGATCTGGTTAGACGCCCTTTCATATGCGCAAAAAGAGAATATCTCCTGCTCGAATCTAGACCGGATTCTAAGAGTTCCTGCAAGCGCAATTAAGTCACCACGAAAGACATGAGTTAAATGACTTATGTATCAAAGATTCATTCCTAAAGGCGTATACATAAGGGGTAGACCGCACAACCGCGCGGGAGATATCGTCCTTTTTAAGTCCTATTTCGTAGGTAAAAAATCTTTTTTTGTACCAGTCACAGCTACTAAACTATGAGTTTTTGATAGTTCGTTCTTAAATAGCACGCGGTCAGAGTTCTGCTTTGGGAAAGGGCTTCTCTTTTTCCCAGTCACATATGAGACAATGAAACTTCTGACCATTGTGGAAATTTGCATATACTGGAACCTTTGTATAGTAATTTTCCTTAGTTCGGCAATGGAGCGCACACCTGCCTTTTGCACCCTTACCCTGTCTTATTACATCACCCACCAGGTTGTATGGATCGTGTGTATGTGACATCCCTTTTTAAGCGAGGGAAGAAGCAAGAGAAATCTCCTCCGGAACCGGTTTGGCATAGCGCCCCTTCTGTGGGGGACATGGGACACTCGCGGGTATATAAGTGCAATGACGGCTCATAACTAAGAATACTAGCCTTACCAATTCTATATCAATTGTTTTTTATCTCCAGACCTTCGTGGAGAAATCCTATTTCTTACTTATCGAGATAGTAAGTCCCTTTCTTTGCTTTGCCAAACCTACGGTTGCTACGTGTTTCTTACTTAGACTTGAATTAGGTTCCTTCAGAGAATATAGTAAAGTGCTTTTAGGAAAAACAATGGTAAAGCGACCACCCTGCTCTACCGGATACCATAAAAATTGAATGTTGATCAATAGAGAGTTACTACTTGACTTAGCAGTGGCCTTAGAAAGTAGCCATTCATTAATTATTCTCTGACTCACACAAGCTTTCTTAATCGAATACAAGAAATCTATATAATGGGAGTGGGGACTAAGAATTCAGCCAGGTCGTTTGACATCAGGAAAGCCTTTGACACTATTGACTGGGATTTTTTATTATCAACTCTGACTGCCTTTGGTTTCTGTCAGCAGTTTGTGGATTGGATTCGGGTCATTCTACATTCTGCTAGGTTGTCTATTGTAGTGATTGGAAAAGCAATGGGGTACTTCGGCTGTACTAGAGGGGTTAGGCAGGGAGACCCGCTCTCTCCTATACTTTTTTTTTAGCTGAGGATGTGCTTAGTCGTGGAATCTCGAGACTGATGGCTGAGGGTGGCATTCATCCTCTTTCTTCTCCTCGAGGTACCAAGCTGTCATCTATCCCTATCGAGTCCGAAACGAGGTTAAAGTAAGCAAACATTAAGTCAACTCTCATCTCTAATGCAGATCCGAGTTATCATAACTAAACCCACCACAGGTCGTCCCAGTTCCAAGACCTAACTAAGAAAGAAGAATCGCTTTTGTTTTAGTGTGGTGATCTTCAAAATGAAGTGGCCATTACTAAGTAAGAGGGATTTTTAGGGCCTTGTTAGATCTTCCATTCATTTGGACACTGCTGTTGGTTTCGGCCGGTCTGGCTCTTCGAGATCAAAGGCTGACGCAGTTAACAAATCAGTCCTAAAAGGCATCTCAGATTGGAGGCAATACCGGGCTAAGGGCATAGATTTTGTTTTGTTTTAAAATGGATAGTCGGGGTCACAAGCTATGTGGAAGGTATCATACGCAGTATATCCCGATATCAAATTTGAATAGATTCAGTTGACTTCCCATAATTGTGTAGAGTCAGGCGTTTCATACCTGAACTTTGAAGTGGATAGAATAGATGAAGCTGCGGATGGACATTGTCTAATAGTTAGTGAAAGCGGGATTGTGAATCCCTGTAAGTATAATGGATACCTTTTAGTCTTAGAGTGCATGTATTTTTCCAGACATCTCATTTCCCGTTGCAAGTTTGTTACTGTTGCACTAGGAGCAGCTTCAGGGAAACTTTTGGAGTATGACAGAATATGGTTTCTATAGAGACAGCATATCGGTTGGAGGTTGAGGTAAGGTGTTATCAGTTCTTACTATTCTTTATTGTCGTGATCCTTGTGGGAGGTCTCAGCTTTTATGCCATTGTTGTGATTGGATAGGAAAATTGTATGTACGATCCAGACCTAATGGTTTTCATGGATCACAGAGAATTAAATGCAACAGAAAGTTAAACGCGTATATAAGGAATACCCTTCATTTCTCTATGCCATACCCATGTCATATTGTCATGAACGATTGTTCTTAGAGGTTGGACATACGTTTTTCAGTTTGTGAACTTTCTACTAGCTATATTTTCAAAAAAAATAAATCAGATGACATGCTCTACATTGCGTAGGAAACTTGTTTGGCTTCCAAAAAAGCTGTTCTTTTTTATCAGCTAAAGAAAAACTGATGGCACCATTAGATAAGATGTGTGAAAGGACAAATAGTCCCACATTTCTAGTAATTAAATAATTAACTTAAATATAATATGGAAGGGCCACTCCACTCATTGCCAATTGGTTTTGAGTTGGATGCACGCAGACTTTAACATGGTATCAGAGCAGGATATTTGCGACGAGTCATTAGACCGCGCCGTTACTCCGCGTCACCCGATTTAGTTTTCCACGTGATAGACCCAAGAAGGCTACACGTGAGTGGGCGTGTTGAGACTATTAGTCCCACATTGTATGAGTTTCTAAGATCCTGCAGTTTATAATCCTATGGGCCTCTCCACTCATTGCTAATTGGTTTTGTGTTGGATGCCCGTATTCTAACATGGTATCACTGAGATGGGTAAGGGAAAGCGTAAGAAGATTCCTTCGACAAGACTCAGAGGTTTTGTGACACATACAGTTCGAGAAAATAGTCCATCTTCTCCTCCGTCTGCACAATCATCTACCTCAGGTACACCTTATCCTTTAACATATTATGTTAGTTGTGATCGTTTTTCCGCTGTGCATAGAAAATATATTGCAGCAGTTAATGCAGCAAACGAACCAAGAAGCTTTAAAGAAGCTATGAAAGATCCAGAATGGCGAAAGGCTATGGATAGAGAAATCCGAGCCTTGGAAGAACAAGTAACATGGGAACTGGTGGAGTTACCACCTGGAAAGAAAGCATTAGGAAGTAAATGGATCTATACAGAAAAGAGAGATGAAAATGGAAATTTGGTACGCTTGAAAGCAAGGTTGGTGATCTTTGGAAATCATCAAGTTGAAGGTTTAGACTACAATGAGACGTTTGCTCCTATGGCAAAGATGACGACAGTTCAAACTTTCCTGTCGGTTGCAGCTGTTAAGAACTTGGAAGTGCATCAAATGGATGTACATAATGCATTTCTTCATGGTGATTTGGAAGAAGAAGTATACATGAGGATACCTCCGGGGTTTTCTAAGGGAAATTCTAATATGGTCTGTCGAATGAAGAAATCGTTATATGGATTGAAGCAGGCACCTCGATGTTGGTTTGCAAAGTTATCAACAGCCTTGAAGAAGTATGGTTTTAAACAATCATATTCAGATTATTCTCTATTTACTATGACAAAGGGCAAGATGCAACTTAATTTCTTAGTGTATGTTGATGATCTGATTGTGGCAGGCAATGATCTGGTTGAACTTCATAATTTTAAGACTTACTTGGGACAATGTTTCAAGATGAAAGATTTGGGAAAGTTGAAATATTTCCTAGGATTGGAGGTGGCTCGTAGTAAACAAGGTTTCTACATATGCCAGAGAAAATATGCATTGGATATTATCATGGAGACGGGATTGTTGGGAGCAAAGCCTGCAGAATTTCCAATTGAAACAAATCATCGTCTAGCTTTAGCAAAAGGCCGATTCCTAGATGATGTGGAGAAATATAGACGATTAGTAGGTCGTTTGATATACTTGGAAGTGACGAGACCAGATCTAGCATATTCTGTGCATATATTATCTCAATTTATGCAACAACCCAGAGTAGAACATTGGGAAGCAGCACTGCGTGTAGTGAGGTAATTGAAGAAAAATCCTGGTCAGGGTATACTGTTATGTTCTGATAGTGCTCTTTATTTAAAAGGATGGTGTGATTCAGATTGGGAAAGTTGTCCATTAACAAGGCGTTCATTGACTGGTTGGTTTGTTCTTCTTGGTTTCTCACCTGTGTCTTGGAAAACTAAAAAGCAACATACAGTCTCTCGTTCGTCTGCAGAAGAAGAATATAGATCGATGGCAGCTGTGACATGTGAGTTAAAATGGTTAAAACGTTTACTTGGTGATTTGGGGGTTCATCATACTCAAGGAATGAATCTATACTGTGATAGTCAGTCAGCATTATACATTGCACAGAATCCAGTATTTCACGAAAGAACAAAACATATTGAAGTGGATTGTCATCTTGTCAGAGATGCAATAACAGAAAAGCTCATATCACCGTCATACACTCCTACAACGGTGCAATTAGAAGATATTTTCACAAAAGCTTTGGGAAAAGCTCAGTTTAACTCTCTCTTGTCCAAGATGGGCATTCTTGATCTACATGCTCCATCTTGAGGGAGGGTATTAGGAGAATATATATCTTTCTAAAGTTAGGAGTTTGATATCTATGTAAACTCCTTGGGAGTCAAGGCAATGTCGACTAAGTTGTAACCTATATAAATTGGTTGATATGAATGAGAAAAGGATATACGATCCTGTTAAGAAATCAACATGGCCTCAGAGCCTGGTTTCAACCTAAACTCTTAAAACTTCTTTTCAGCCGAAAAAAAAAAAACAGAAACCCTAAAACTAGTTTTGAGCGATGGGAAAAGATGATGAGGAGCTACAATCAAAGAACACGATGAAGAAAGATCCAGTTTATTACTTAGGATCTAGTGATGGTCTGGGTATTATTATTACCCCGATCATATTGAAGGGACCTAACTATGATGAATGGGCTAGAGCCATTGGAAGGTCTTTGAAAGCAAAACGTAAGTTTGGCTTTGTTGATGGAACAGTGAAGAAACCTACTGGAGATGACGATCAGGTGGAGGAATGGAGTGATGTGCATTCTATGATTGTTTCATGGATTACTAATACCTTAGATCCTTCTATCAGATCAATACTGGGAGATTATGATGATGCAAGTACACTCTGGACGCACTTGAAGAATAGATTTTGTGTGGTTAGTGGAACCAGAACTTGTCAACTCAAGTCCTCTCTGAGCGAGTGCAAGCAAGGAAAATCTGAACCTGTAGCTATGTACTTTGGAAGGCTTAATAAAATATGGGATGAATTGACCACATATATGAAGACACCAAGATGTCGTTGTGGCCTGTGTACTTGTGATATTGCAACACAAGTCACTACTAACAGAGATGAAGATTATCTTCATTATTTTTTAATTGGTTTAGACAATATGTATGGGTCGCTTCGTGAACAATTATTGGCAAGAGATCCATTGCCGACGATTGATGGTGCATACCAAGCCGTGGTGAATGCTGAGCTCTTGCGAATAGGAGAGGTATCAATGTCTAAAGAAGGACAAGATAATGTGATGGCTTTTAAAGTCCAACCCTTCCAAAGAGGAAATACTAGCAATTCTGTTACGAGTTTAAAGGTTTGTAATCACTGTCAGCAAGCTGGACATACAGAAGATGGATGTTTTGAATTAATTGGATACCCTTACTGGTTGGGAGATAGACCACAAGGTGGGTCTGTTTCTGGTAGAGGTAACAGAGGTGGTGGTAGAAATAATCCTGGTCGTGGTGGTTTTGCATATGGAAGAGGTGGAAGAGGTAACAACACCAATCCAGTTCGTGCCAATAACTTGAGTATGTTGGCTAGTGAACAGTCGTATACTAGTGCAGGACCTACAGATGGAGCAGGATTAGTTGGAGTGACAACAACTCAACTTCAACAAGTACTTGAGTTTTTGAACTCAAACAAATCAAAAATGCAGTTACAAGGTAAGATGAATCGTAACTCCTGGATTGTGGATACAGGAGCAACAAATCATGTCACATGTAATTTAGATGACATGATAGGAGTGCAGAAAATTAAAAATTGTTCAGTTGGTCTACCAGATGGAAAGACAGAAAATTCTGATAAGATTGGAACCATAATTCTTCCGGGTGGTTTAAGGCTTGATAATGTCCTTTATGTGCCTCAGTTAAATTGTAACTTGATCTCATTCACTCAGATGATTGATGAGTCTATTTGTGTTGTGCAGTTTACTAACAAATTATGTGTTATACAGGACTAGTGGACGAGGAAGGTGATTGGAGTGGGTGAGAGGCAAGATGGACTATATTTCTTCTGTGGAGTTCCTCCGGTTAAAGTGTTAGCAGTTGGTAGGGATTCATACGAGTTGTGGCATCAACGAATGGGACATCCTTCAGAGAAAGTGTTGCAGAAAATACCAGTTGTGAGTGGTTCTCTTAGGAACAACAATAAGGCTTGTGATATTTGTCCACGAGCAAAACATCGTAGGAGTAGTTTTCCTTTAAGTCAGAATAAAGCTGCAAGTTTATTTGAATTGGTTCATTTGGATTTATGGGGTCCTTACAAGACACCTTCGTCTTGTGGAGCTCACTACTTCTTGACAATAGTAGATGATTTTTCAAAAGGTGTTACCCCCTGATTTAGTCACTCACCTGTGTGCGCCTGTTTACCGATGGACTGGTAAATTCGTACGTAGGTCCACGTGTGAGGTCCCAGTGACTTGCCTTACACGTGAGGGGGCGTGTGAAAGGACAAATAGTCCCACATTGCTAGTAATTAAATAATTAACTTAAATATAATATGGAAGGGCCACTCCACTCATTGCCAATTGGTTTTGAGTTGGATGCACGCAGACTTTAACAAGATGGGTATTACAGTTGCAAAAGTTCATGAGGAGGTAAACTTTATTGTCATAAAATATGTTATCCTTTTTCAAGGAGTTGGCGTACTTATTTATCTGTGACGCTGGTACTTATTTTATCTTGCCGTTACAGTTTGTATGCTAGTTCGGAGTATTTTCTAATGCACTCAAGCCGTTGTATGTTTCGCAGGAGTGGTCTTATACTCTGGTTCATTACCTAAGGCCTACACAACCATCTTTGGTCTGGTTCGTGATATTCGTTAATTTGCTCGATCTTTTTATTCTTTTTCGCTAAACACAACAAAAAATCTGGCAAAATATTAGAGGCGTGACCAGTGGAGTTTATATAACACAAGGAATACTCGTCTCCTTCTTGTAAATAACCTCCTAACCTATCTCTACGTATAACATATACATTGTTTTCCCTTTGGGGTTCGCTTATCTCTTTTAATCTTGCTTGATTGGTCTCACCTGAAAATCCAGAATTAATTTATCATCAGCTCCAACTGCTCTTCTTATACAGAATTAATTTATCATCAGCTTTAACTGCTCTTCTTATACATAATGGTCGCTATTCAACCAAAACAATAGGATCATGAAGGTGAATCCTGTTTGCATCATCAATGCGATCATCATGATGAGATGGTTACGAAAAGGCTTCTTGCCGTGGTCTATGCAGCTAGTATACCTGCGCTCTTCTTCGGCTTTCATTTGGGTGATCCTTTTCTTGCTTAATTTTCTATTTGTTTAATTACTTTCAATTAGATTCTTGGGATAATTTATCGATCATGTGCTCCCAAAATATTACGCCCAATGGTATACATACATGCATGAATGAATGTGATCACCATATATGTATATATTGACACTCATGTAATCCTTATCTCTTTTAATCTTGCTTGATTGGTCTCATGAAAATCCAGAATTAATTTATCATGCTCCAACTGCTCTTCTTATACAGAATTAATTTATCATCAGCTTTAACTGCTCTTCTTATACATAATGGTCGCTATTTATAGGAAGGTGAATCCTGTTTGCAATGCGATCATCATGATGAGATGGTTACGAAAATTAGCTAATTAAACTTAATTTTCTATTTGTTTAATTACTTTCAATTAGATTCTTGGGATAATTTATCGATCATGTGCTCCCGATGATGAAAAAAATTCACCATATATGTATATATTCCATGACACTCACAATATGCCATTGATTAAAGAAATCATTAGCTAATTAAACTCATCAAATTCAGAAAGCTCTAAATTATATCTTTGGTGTGTGCAGCAATAGCTTACGCAAATGTTTATGCAGCAGAAGAAGATGAAAAAGCTCCACAGGCCAACATATGGAAATTAGTAAGTCAATACTTTTTTTGATAGCTTGGCCGCGATACTGCGTACTTAATGTGTTGCGTATCTATGCAGGGGATGTTTTTTCTGGACTTTGGAGCTGCTAGTATCGGTGTTCTCTCTTTAATTGGTTCTTTCCAAAAAAATGAACCATTAGTGTCACTTAGCATATGTGATTTGCTATTCCTTGTCGTCCTTCCGTTCATGGGGATTTGCCAAGCAAGTTACTCTCCTGATGATGTGCCTATGCAAGTTGTAGGATTAATGTGTCTAAGTTTTGCCGGAGGATTAGTTCTAATACATCTGACAGGTTACATCTCAGAAATTGCTCCTCCTACCAAGAGAGGTGCCCTTGTTAGTGTTGTTTTCTTACAGATTGCAGCGGGGAAAATACTTTAATTTATCATCTTCTCAATTGGATAGCCTCCTGCCCCACCCAGGTATAATTTAATTTATGACTACA
Organism: Papaver bracteatum; assembly: GCA_023529315.1. Lineage (NCBI taxonomy): Eukaryota > Viridiplantae > Streptophyta > Magnoliopsida > Ranunculales > Papaveraceae > Papaver > Papaver bracteatum. The sequence goes on from JAJJWX010005001.1 coordinate 271,288, forward strand.
CTTGATTCGAAACCCTCACTTATAGTGTTGAACTAGTATAAGAATTATAATGAAAACTTGATTTTTTTTTGCAGCAAACTCAGACATGGCGTTGGCTGATTCCCCTAATTCTTCTTATAATCCATATTGTTTGCGCAGCAGGTGTGCTTCCAGAATCTCCTAGGTGGCTCTATAGAGAGGTGATTATCATATGCAATTTAATATATAATCACCTGGTTACTGTACCCACATACCCGACAGGGTTATCTACCAGTGTGGGATTTGTCAGTTGTCTATACCCCGACAAGTCGTTCTCGTTTTTTTTTGAAACATATCCTCAGGGTCACATTCAACAAGCGGAAGAATCATTGAAGATGATGCGGTCTTCTTGTGATGTTTTTAAAGAAGTAACAGCCATGGAGTTATCATTGTCAGATGAAGTTGATGTAGCCGAAATACAAGAAGCAGACGAAGTGAAATTTCTGGATGTTATTTGGTTACACAAGGTTTTTGGTAGAAGAATCATAGTTGGTCTTGGTTCTCTTGTGGCTCAGCAATTTTTGGGTTTAAGCATGATCATGCATTACAGCTACTCCATATTTCACTTAACAACCAACCGGTATAATACCAAAATAGTAAATGGAAACGCTGAAAATATAATAAGTAGCGTGTCCTCTTCAGAGATCCCTCTCATCACATCTTCCCTTGTTCTAGTTGGTACATTAATCTGTACCATTCTAGTCGATCGTTTTGGGAGGCGGAGGCTTCTTCTTGTTAGCATATCTGGAATAATATCATCTCTCGGGTTGTTATCTTTTTTATTCTGTGTTGGGAGCAGTAATGAGAATAGAGATTTTTGGTACAACGCTGATGAAGAAAGAGCGTCGTGTATGGGATTGGTAGCATTGTTAGCATTAGCAATGTACATAATCTTCCATTCGTTGGGTATTGGAACAGTTCCTTGGATCATAAACTCAGAGATATATCCAATGAAATATAGAACAGTTTGTTTGGCAGTGGCCAATGTGGGTTACTGGTGTTCGAAGATGGTTGTGCAAGATTTTTTTTTCGACAGCTTGGGGAAGTATCTTTCGGTTGCAAAAATGCTCTTTTTGTTTTGTGTGTTTTCAGGAGTAGTGGGTCTTTTCATCTACTTCTATGTTCCAGAGACCAAAAGGTTACGGCTTGAGGACGTCGAGAAGGTTTTGCTGCAACAGGAAAAATGTATCGAAATGGATGATTATATCATTTGAAAAAGATGAAGACATCAATTGTTAGGTAATTACAAAGTAATTGATTCAACACCATTTAAGAAAGCATTTCTAAGTCTGTAGGGGCGCCTATATTAGTTAAGGGAAGTAATAGTTAGCTAGCTGCAGTATTTGCTTATGCTTTATATGTTTCTGGTAATGGAACGACAATTAATTAGCTTATATGCTTTATATCATGCATGAACTGGAAAAACTGCATATCTTTAGTTGTACTCATTGTTTCGCAGATAACTATAGTGTCAGAGGATTTGAGTTTGCGAGCTCTCTTAGTGCCTTTGTTTCCAGCTGAATGCTCAATGTGCCAGCTACAACAAGGCAAAACTTGGGCTTTTATGAATATGAGTTAAGAGTCAGAAACAAGAATAGACAGTCATTTTTTTCGTAAACATGATTACGTTCCAAATCTCTTTTTAAAAGGTGAAAACTACCGTGACACCCATTTCTTAGTTTTTAAACACTATAAAACCCACCGACAAAAAACTTGGTGCTCGCACCCATTTTTTGTGAAAATTATTAAGAGAACCATCTTTTAAGAAATTAAGTTTTGTTCGGATTTCTTTTTCTTTTTAATGTTAAAGATAAGCTTTCCTTAAAATTCTCTCTCTGCAACAGAGAGATCCGGATGTTTCATCCTTTTTTTTTTTTTTCATCGCTTAACTAAAATTGCTCCCAATTCGATCAATTAGAATATCTCGCAACTCCTCTAACCCTAGCCTCTGGAGAAGCTTTTTCATTTCTGAAAACTGCGATTGAAGAAATAAAAAAAGGTATGAACGGATCGATATCCCCCAATTTAGTATTTTAAGGCTTATGTTAAGTTTCTTATCCCCAATTTTGTATTTTAAGTCTTTGATTAAATATTTTACCCCAATTTTTGTTTCTAGGGTGTTCAATAACATTATACAATGACGATGTAAAATAAAATAAAATACAATGACGATGTTGTTTTAGTTTCTATCTTGTAGCAGTCAAGAAGAAGACGATGTTGTTTTAATTTCTATGTTGTTTTCTGTTCGAGAGTATCATTAGAACAAATTCTAGAGAAGACTGGTTAATCAATGTTTATATCTCCGTTTCCATGTTTATAACTAACCCACTCATCATAAATCTAGAAAAGACTGGTCTATCATTAGGTGATTGATTATCAGGTTAGCTTCTCAGCCTCTTATTAACATCTATGAGGATCATCACCTTCAAAAAAACAAAAATAATCTATGAGGATAATAAATATACACACTATGATGTTATTGAAACCTTATTTGTTGTGTACTTTCACATTCCCTGCAGTTTTATTGTTAATTTCATGACACAGCACTTGTTGTGTATCATGTGGCTGAGGAATTGAATTCATTTCTACATACCAGCTGAACTGCCATGGGTTTTCTTGTGTTGGAGATGTATTGATGCCGAGCGATTGAATTGTCAGGATGGCTGCGGTTCCGTGATGTAGATCATGTGGCTGTACACGATCGTCAGCTTGGCTTTGGCGTGTGGTAATGCTGGGGTGGTTGTCATAGCAAATGCATGGTCAGTGATTTCAGCTTATGTGTTTTTGTCTCTTGCGTCTTGGAGCTTAATTTTAATTCGTAATTGCAATGATGTACTGAAATATAGATGTTTGGGGTGGTGCTCTATGTTTTGGGTGGTGCTCTATGTGGTACTCCTTGGCAGTTGAGTAATTGACAATCCGTTTACGAACACATATCATTTGTTTTGTTTGCACTAATTAATTTCATACTATATGTATCTTGATTGACTGATTTCTTCTTTTGATTTAGAGTGGTTGTACATGGGTTTAAACACAGTGCTGATCGATTTGGGAGCTCGTCAAGAACCTATTGTTGCGTGTAGTGTTGAAAATTCTTTTTATTGGTTGAGGTTCTAGTGTTGGTAGGATGTATAAGTGATGCTGGTGTTGGTCATATTGGTTGAAAATGGATGCATAACTTGTTGTGCATCTACAAAATTTGTTGCATAACTTGTTATGCAGTACCGAAAATGGTTGCATAACACGTTATGCAACGATTATTGTAGGTGCATGACAAGTTATGCAGGCTTCTTTTTTTTTTGCATAACTTGTTATGCAGTCAAGAGAATGGTTGCATAACACATTATGCATCCACTTTTTTCTTAGTATTGAAACCAACAAAAATTAAGACTGCATAACTTGTCATGCACCTACAATAATATCTACATAACATGTTATGCAATCATGAGAATGGATGCATAACCTGTTATGCATCCGAAAATATGACTGCATAATGCATTATGCGTCGAGAAAATTGTGGCACAATCTTTTATGCATCGACAAAATAGATGCATAACCTGATATGCATCTGTAAATATGGATGCATACTGCATTATGCATTAATTTTTTATGTACGCACTAAAATCAACCAAAACAATGGTCACATAACTTGTTATAGATGCATAATTGGTTATGCAATCGAGAAAATGGTTGCATAATTCGGTATGTGTCTGCATAATGTGTTATGCATCATTTTTGGTGGCTGCATAATGGTTATGTAGTCAATTTTCGAAATTTTGCCTAAAATGAAGATCACCTCCAATATTTTCGTGAAAAACAAAAATTTGATATTGTTGTTTATACTCGTTGCGTAGCTCTCTTAAAAAGATTTCCAACGATATAAAATTTATAAAATTCCAAGGCATGGATTTTTAGATATGTTATATCCAAGTTGCGTTGCCAATTATACCCCTGAAAAATTAGGATGCATAACGAGTTATCCCTGAAAAAACAGTATGCATAACACGTCATGCGATGCATAAACCATCATGCAGACATGTTTTAATAATTTTGGATAATTATGGGTGTAACAGAAATATTATGGGTGTCACGGTATCCAAAATTAATTGTGGGCCTGAAAATGAGATTTTATTTTATTTTATTTTATTGGGTCTCTCGACTCTCCCCTTAATTTCCCCTTTTAAAAGAAGACAGTTTTTGGGTATACCAAAAACATTTTGGGCATACCAAGTAAGACAAAATAGGAGTGTAAATAGCAATATTAGAAGCCCCTTAACCAAATTTTTTTGGTAATGGCAAATATGCCCTTTTAGGATTAGTGTTAATAGTAATGATTAGGTAAAATAAATCTGATTAGTGAGTAGTTTTAAGATTACTTGCCACTATCCGGGGGGTTTGGGGGGGCGTAGCCGAACATATCTTATGTTTAATCTCTCTTTTGTAGGTTAAAATCATCAAAAGTTTGTGTTTTTTCACTAAGGTTCGGCGAGTTTGGATGAACAGTTCGGCTAGCTGGAAGTGTTGATTAAGAGCCGAACCTACCTAGTTCGGCTCGTTTTGAATTGTCCAAATAAGCCGAACCCTACACTGAACTGTCTGGAAGAAAAAATGTTTAGGGTTCGGCTTATATTTAGAAATTCGTAAGCGCCGAACCTGTTGGAAACACATTGTTCGGCTATTTGAATAAGTAGAATATAAGCCGAACCTGATCATGTACATTCCTGGGTTAATAATTTTGTATTGGTTCGGCACATATTATGATTATCGAATACGCCGAACCCCTACGCATCTCTTTATGTGACTAGGTTCGGCTTGAAATTGCATGAAATTTCAAGCCGAATTGTTCATATACACTTACAGGAAGCTTTTGTGAAGAACAGTTCGGCTAAAAACACAACTTAATTGTGAGCCGAATCTTATAAATGCACTAGGTTCGGCAGATATTATGATTATCGTACAAGCCGAACCTAACCATTAATTTTTCTTTAGAGCATCTAAAAATGTTCGGCACATATTATGATTATCGTACAAGCCGAACCTAACCATTAAGAGTAAGGACATATTAGTAATTTAAATTGTTTGAGGATATATAAGTAATTACACTACCCCTTATTTTTCCACCCTGGGTGGAAAAAAAAATTTGTATGCCCAAAATGTTTCTTGTATGCCCAAAAACTGCCTTCAAAATTAGGGGGGGAGACCCAAAAAAATAAAATCTCATTGTCAGGCCCACAATTAATTTTGGATACTATGACACCCATAAATATTTCCGTGACACCAATAATTATCCGAAATTATTAAAACTGGTCTGCGTCATGATTTATGCATCTGCATTACATGTTATGCATACTGTTTTTTCAGGGATAACTCGTTATGCATCCAAATTTTTCAGGGGTATAATTGGCAACGCAACTTGGATATAACATATCTAAAAATCCGCGCCTTGGAATTTTACAAATTTTATATTGTTGGAAAAAAATTTATGAGAGCTACGCAACGAGTACAAACAACAACATAAAAATTTTGTTTTTTACGGAAATATTGGAGGTGATCTTCATTTTAGGAAAAATTCCGAAAACTGACTACATAACCATTATGCAGCCACCAAAAACGATGCATAACACATTATGCAGACGCATAACGAATTATGCAACCATTTTCTCCACTGCATAACAAATTATGCATATGGATAACAAAGTTATGCATCTATAACAAGTTATATAACCATTGTTTTGGTTGATTTTAGTGCGTACGTAAAAATATTTGATTCATAATGTAGTATTCACCCATATTTACGGATGCATATCTGGTTATGCATCTATTTTCTCGATGCATAAAAGACTGTGCAACAATTTTCTCGATGCATAACACATTATGTAGCAATATTTTGGATGCATATCATGTTATGCATGCATTTTCTCGACTGCATTACAAGTTATGCATCTATGACAAGTTATGTAGCCACTGTTTTGGTTGATTTTAGAGGATACAGAAAAAATTGATGCATAATGCATTATGCAGCCATATTTTTGGATGCATAATGCATTATGCAGTCATTTTCTTGGTGCATGAAAGATTATGCAGAAGTTTTCTCGTCTACATCATGTTGTACATGTTATGCAATCATGTTGTGCATTGTTAGCCACCAACTTCACAACTCCCCATTTATATCTCGGCAAAAATCAAACTCTTCAATCTCCGACAACATTACCACATCTGCTGAGATTTCCCTTATGAAAGTTTCTTTTTTGTTTAGTTAAATGCCAACAAGCACCTTGAGCTCCTTACAAATAGTGACAACAAGCAGTCGAGAAGAGACCCAAAACCATCGGGAAGAGACCCACTAATCCCATTCACTGAAATATCAATTGAAACTATATTTTCACACTTTAGAATCCCATGGGGGAGTCTCCCAGAGAACCCATTCTGATTCATTCTAATAAATTGTAAAATCAACAATGAGCTAATAGATTCGTGGATTTTACCAGAGAAGTTATTGACTGAAAGATCAAGACTTTGCAGTGACCCAAAATTACCGATGTTGGATGGAGTAGAACCAGAAATACGATTATGAGATAGATTCAACGTCTTCAAATGACTGCCCAGACTCCAAAAAACATACATATTCAGTATTTTATCAAATTTATTTCGTTATTCTACTAATAGATCCGTGGTAGCCTATGAACAACCACCACCGGAGCAACAACAACAAATCCCAACTCCGATTCCAATTCCAGATCCACATACCAGATTTGTTGAGAACTCCACAATTTACAGGGCATCAGTATCAACAACATCCCCAATTTCATCAACTTGGTACTCGTCTATAATCCCTAATTGTCGGAAAACAACACAAGGATCACCTTCTCAATCTGATTCAAACCCATCTGTTCTTCTCAATCTTAAATTTGAAATCAATTCCCACAACCCATGAATCTCTCCCTTTTTCTGAGTTTTAGGTGCCGCCATTCTTCTCTTGGTTTCAGACAGCGTATGACTAACTATTCATATTGACTAATTTGATTTCTAGGGATGGATTTTCCGATGTATAATTTTACTCGGTATAGTGGAGAGGAAGAAGAAAAGGAATAGAAGATGAAGAAGAAGAAAAAAAAAGACAAAACAGTATTTTCTAAACTATGGGTTTGAGAATAATTTTTCCCTAAAAAATGGGTGCGCGCCTTCAAATTTCTGAGTGTGGGTTTCACAGTGGGGGAAATCTGAAAAATGGGTCTCCCTATAGTTTTCACTTTTTTCAAGTCCCCTATAATTTAGTCGAAAGTGATAGACTCTGCTAGGGTATATTTTTAACAGAATTCAGTAACAGTTTCGAAATCTGTACTCAGTATATATGCAAGTGTTCACAGTTCTCTCTCATTACCACTAATCTATTTGTAAAAACAATTAAAATAGAACCATTTTTTGGGACCATGATTTCAATTTTAGGAGGATATTTAGAAATAAAGTGAAGCCACCCTTTATCCATATATTTTATTTAATGACCAAAATACCCTTATTTTATTTTAATTTAATTTAATTTTCAATTTTTTTTTCAATTTTTTTTTTCAAAATTGTAATTATTTTTTTAATTAGCTTTGGTTCAACAAGTACAAATTTGCATGTATTTTTCTCGCAAACCCTTTAGTGATATGCAAATTCGGAGGTATTTTCCACAAATCCGTTAATTTTAATTTGTTTTTTATTGAAAAAATCTATTAGAAATCATCAAATTAGGTTTGAAATGTTAGTTACAGAGTATTGTTCGGTTAGGGGTAGTTTAAGAAAACTCTTGTTTTCTAACTGAACTCCCTGAAACATAGAACACCAAGAACACGTCGGTTAGAACGAAAATTTCCTTGCAAACCGAACTCATAGTTCGGTGCGTTTGCAAAAGTTTTAGAAATTTTGTACCTAACCGAACTTTGAGTTCGGTCCGTTCGCAAAAAAAATTAGTAATTTTTTACTTAACCGAATTCCTATCTGAAAAAATAATAAACATGGTTCGGTTATATTATTTTCATAAAAATCTTTGCAAACCATAGTTTCAGTTCGGTGCGTTCGCAAAAGTTTCAGAAATTCTTTACTTAACCGAACTCCTATCTAAAAAAACTGTAGATGCATTTTACTACAAACTACATCCAAAGGATAGAAATGTACTACTCTTCTCAAACGAAAGTAAACGCTCAACCATGAACACAAGATATACGTGGTTCGGTATGATTACCTACGTCCACGGGGGTGAAAGGATGAATCTTATTACTTTGTGGTGTTACAATGGTGTTGCTCTTAGTGGGATTTCCTTACAAGATGCACTTACTTCTCATTCACTTCTCTCTAATGCTAACTCGGGTTTCTCTCTCTTTCTCTCCCCAAAGATTACAACCTACCTCTTCTTGAATTCGAGTCGCTCTATTTATAGAAGAGGTTACATACAACTAAGTTAGGGTGTTGGTCACATTACATCTAGTTGTTGTTTTGTTGTTGGGCCGACTTCTGATGTCTCGTGTGGCCGATGTGACTTCATCCCTCGCCTGTCTCTTATCCAAGCCGACCTTGTCTGTTGTTCCGATGGCCCGATGTCGCTTGTCTTGGTTTCCGCCCTTACGATTGGCCGATGCGTCTCCTACTTTCTTACCCTTTTGACCATATCACCTCGTTTGACCCGCACTGTCTTGTCCAGTATCGGCTTTATCAAGTCCAGATCAAGTCTTGTCCGATATCCGCACGCCCGATCCACGTGGCTCCTTAAATATCGCGCCCCTAATCTTCCTTCTATGCTTCGCGTTTCTTCGTATCTGAGTGTATCAGGCCTAGGATATCGCCACCTGGATCTGTGTATAATTTACACCTACATTTATGCCCCTTATTCCGCTCGTGTGGGAGACACGAGTGGGAGAACCTCGTTCCAACTTCCCACGTCTTTGGTCATGCCGCGAATTCCGCCATGCAGCGCCCCACTAACTCCACTTTATGACTGGTAACCGTCGACGTTGGTTATGGTTCCTATCCTTTAAATAGCCCGCCTCTTTCTTCCTTCTTCTTCTTTGTCATTTTCTTTTACTGTCCCGCAACTGTAGCTTTTCTCCCCGGATTCCTTCACTGCTTTGCGCTTCTGAAAAACCCTAACTTTCTTGATTTTTCTTCCTTCAATTCCCCCTCACTAATCGTCACCGTAGCTGTTAGTCGCCTTGTCTTTCTCTATCGAATACCAAGATCTGCACTATCTCTGTTAATGGCTTCTTCTCCTTCCATGGCTGATAAAAGGTCCGTTGATGACGTTTTTTCTGAGTTCGACGACCCTTCGCTTGTTTCTTTGTTTTTGCTCGAGAGCCCCTCTAGGCATGATGATCGCGCGATGAGATCTATTTTTGCTGATAGCTCTTCTTCTTTTTCGTGCAGGTCCGAGAAAAGGGTGGTGAAAGATCTCTCTGATGAGGAATTTATCGATCAACTGAAGGAGAAGTATGATCTCCAAAATTACGAGGTGACCCTTCTCTCGGGCCGAAATGGTATATTGAAGAAGGTGGACATGAAGAAATACGAGCAATCGGCCGATTGTGTGGTTATCACCCTGGGTCAACTAGAGCTAGGTCTCCGTCTTCCCTTATACAACCCTGATAGCCCATTTTATTACGAAGTTTTGTCCCAGATTCGGCCTTCTCGTGCTTTAGCTCAATGGACTGGCAATACTTTCCGAATTATGAACGAGTGGAGGGATCTCCGCGATGGTCATTGTTCTACTGCCGATTGGTCGACCTACAAGCCCGAGGACGCTCCTGAGTATACCGTTGCCAATTTCTTTGTCAACTATCGAGCTGGTACTTCGACCCTGGGCGATCTTGCTGGGTTTGTTGCAAGTCCTCATCGTGTTAAAACTATGCCCGAGGGTGTCGAAAGAATGATGCTGGATGTCGATCCTTTCGGCCATGGTTCCAACAGGCGAGCCCGACATTCTAATGATCCGACATATCCCCGAGTTCCTCTTCTTGTCCGAGGTCCTATCCTTCATGGTGACTTCCCGTCGCCTACTTTTCCCGCTGAGCCCTATTCTTTCTGGGTGGTTAATGATGACAAGGCCGATAAGGTACGCGCTTTTCTTGATTTCTATCTTGTTAGCTTCGGGCGTCAGTTAGTCACTTGTTGTTGTTTTCAAATCTCAGGTCAGTTCCACAAAGACTCTCGGGTCTAGGAAAAGAGGTGCTAGCACAAGGGTTGAGGAAGACTAGGGGAAGGTAACAAACATAATGATTCCCTTATAAGTACATGTACTTGCCCCTGTTTTTTGCCTTCACATGTTCTGACGAGACACTTGTGCAGAAACACCCGAGGCGCGATGATGATGACGTTGACGATGTCGACCCTACTCCGCTTAGGCGTAATCCTGGCAGAGGTAAAGATATTGCTAAGCCACCGCCGAAAACGAGCCTCCTCATTGATCTTTCCGATGAGTATGAGTTGTTTGGAGAGACTGTGCCGGGTGAAAAAGCCGGTGAACAAGGTGTGGGCGACCAGCAGGAGCCCTCGGAGACGCCCGCCGTAGAGAAGGTTGTTACTCATGTTCCGGTAGAGCTTCCCTGTGTGCCCCGGTTTACTGAGGGATCGTCTTCTAGCGCCGAGACCTGCTTCACTTTTTCTGGCCCGATCATGAATTCCTTGGGTGCGCTTACTTCCCCCGACTTTGGGAAGTATACTGGTGAAGACATGTTGAATGATGTACCCTGTTATGGTGACATCGCCTTGACACTTGACACTGTGGTGAGCGACTCGATTCTATATAGTAATGCCCCACTTCTGATTTCTGTCCTTAGTGTCGCTTATGATGCAAATTCGTTTGTTTGTGTTAGATCATGAACCGTGTACGCTTGGATGCCGCCAATCGCCTTCGAGATAAACAGTTGATAGAGTCTCTCCAACTTGAACTTCAGAATGATAAGGGTCGCGTGAACGAGTTGGAGATCAAACTTGCCGATGCTCAAGGTATATGACTCTTCTTGACTTGTGTTGATTGAGTTTATCGTGCCAGTATCCTGAGTCGGGTATCCTTCTTCTTAGCCGAGGTATCTAGTATAAGTATAGACGCTACTTCAGAGTTTAGGATTCTAAAGAGAAAATGGGATATTGAGAAAGACCTTGTGGAAAATCTTCGTCAACGAATGGCAAACAAAGACGACAAAATAGACCGTCAAACTGAGGAGATTGCAGGTCTTGAGGACGAGTTAGAACGACATCGCCGGTTTGATTATGATCCTTCCGAGATGGACAATTTACGGGCTCATTTGGGATCTTCTCAGCGTCTTGTTGCCGAAAAAACTGCTTTATCCACGAGTTTGGAGCAAAGGGTAAACGCTCTTCAATTGCAGAATCGAGATCTTCACGAGGATCGCCGGCGAATATTGAGAGATAAGGATGTGGTGGAGCGAGCTAACAGAGATTTACTGGGCCGAGTGTGTGAATTTGATAAAGTTATGTTCGATTTAGAGTGGAGTAGATCGTAGCTTGCGGTTCTCCAAGCGTCGCGTAATCGGTTAATGAACGATTGGGCCGAGCATAAGAAGTATTTCCCTAGTAACGAGTTCAACGAGCAACATTATAACGAATTAACCATGAAGTTATCTAGGACCGAGGATGAGTTCTCCAAGTCGGTAGAGTCGCTTCAGTCGGTGTTACCCGCCCTGTCAGGTCTCTTAGCCGATGTGTTGAGGCCATTTTTTAGATCCAGATCGCGCTTTATTCTTGCAAAAATGTTAAGTTATATCCGATGAATAACATCCTATATTTGTGGTTTTGTAGACGCGCAAAAACGTTCGCAGGAGCTTGATCTGGAGGTTCGCCGATTGAAACAGGCCGAGGTCGATTTGGGCTTCAAGTTAGCTGAGGCTGAGGAAAACGCTTCCCAGATTACCCAACAACTCGAGGAAGAACGGGTCGCCCATGTGGAGGAGTTAGATCAGAAAGTTCAAGCTGGAATTATGGACTGGGTGGAGAAGAAGCGGCTCGAGGTCGCGCAGAGGAAGGCCGGCGCGGCTCCTCCCAAGGTTTAAACTTTCTTTTTGTGGTGTTGCATCACTATGTTGCCCCTTCCATCGGGTTGTAAATCGCTCTAAACAATTCTCCCCTTTTTAATTTCTGCTACCTTGCTTGTTTGTTTTAATGGGGGTGCTGCGTCACCGATATTGTTTGTTTCATTTACGCTAAACTTTTCATTTCGTACGTCCGCGCGATTCTTTTCGTACTTTGTTATCAGACGCTTGGTGTTATTGATTTAGCTTTTGTTTCTTATGTTATTCTGGAGATTGTTGCTTGATGTACCATGCGATCGATGTGGTTTTCGTTTTGAATGTTGCTCCTTTGGGTGTTGGTCGTTGCACGACACTATCGATTTGTTTCTTGTTCCGCATGTTGCCCCGACCGTTTGTTGATTAACGCCCGACGTTGTTTGTTTCGCTTTTGTTCCTGGTGTTATGCCCTGCAATTGTTTCTTTTATATGTTAGAACTCTAACCATTTCTGTCGAACACACCCAACAAGGAGGGTCATCGGGCCCTATGCCATGTCCTGATCGGGGAATCTCATCACTATCTCTTTGGATTCAGTGGAAGGGTACCAGTCATCCTAGTTCTAGGTCCGATGGTCCCGAGTGGTTATTGATCAACCGATCTCGGGCAAGTGGACACGCCCACTTGCGATGGTGGTGACCTTTCAGATGTAAGTAGGCCACCTAGCTGAGTAGACCTCACGTCTAAACAACCTTTGGAACTGGTTTCCAACCACCAGAACCCTTAGGCTACCTCGGCACTTGCACACCGCCACTGCCCCGAGTTCGAATAGCCATGCGACTGTAAGGCACCTCGGCACTTCCACACTGGCGTTGCCCCGAGTACGAATGCCCATTCGAGTGTAAGTCAACTCGGCACTTCCACACTGGCTTTTCCCCGAGTACGAATGACCATTCGAGTGTAAGTCACCTCGGCACTTCCACACTGGCATTGCCCCGAGTACGAATGACCATTAGACGCTTGTGCCCTATCCCATACCCCTCACGGTTTCACAGAGATAGAAGACACGTTTGCTTACCGTGTTTTTTCGCATTGCCCGTCAAGGATGATAGAGTTTCAGGAATCGGATATTCCATGGTTTGAGCTCTCTGGTTCCGTCGAGTCGCAGTAGTCGATACGATCCCTCGCCCGCCTTAGATTCAATTATATATATGGCCCGCCCCATTTTGGTGATAGTTTTCCGTCCTTTTTGTCGCGCTCCCATTCAGCTAGAAATTTCAATACCTGCTGCCCGGGATTAAACTCTCTTGGTCGAACGCGCTTGTTGTACTCCCGTTGTAACCTCCTCTGATAATTTTCCATTTTTTGCAGCGCCATCTCTCTTGTTTCTTCCAAATCGTCGAGTTTTTCCAAGATCAGATCGGATGACATGTTTCGCCTCCACGCTTCAGTTCTTGTGGTAGGTATCATTGCTTCTGTTGGTAGAATCGCCTCGGTCCCGTAGGTAAGCATAAAAGGGGAGAACCCCGTAGCTTCCCTCCGTGTGGTTCTGTATGCCCATAGGACGTTATATAATTCCTCGCACCAGTTGCCATATTCCCCGTCCAGTTTCTTCTTCATATTATCGGCGATGGTCTTATTAGTGATCTCGGCCTGCCCATTGCACTGGGGGTAAATCGGGGTAGCTTTTCTCTTCCTGATGTTGTAAGTGTTAAATAGAAGATCAATGTTCTCGCCCTGTAGTTGTTTTCCATTATCAGAGACGATGGCAGCCGGGACCCCGAAGCGACAAATGATATGATCCCAAATGAACTTAAAAACATCTTTATCTCGAATATGCCTCAGTGGTGCCGCCTCGACCCACTTGGTAAAATAATCTGTAGCCACGATCAAATACTTCCTTTGCCATGTTCCTACATGTAATGGCCCGACAATATCCACTCCCCATTTAGAAAAAGGCCACGGACTTATGATCGAGTTTAACGGTACTCCGGGAGCATGGATTTTCTTCCCGAAACGCTGACATTCTTCACAATCTCTTGCCATTTGCTTCGCGTCCTCGTTCATATATATCCAAAAGTATCCCATTGTTTTTTCCTTAGCCGACAAGCTTCTTCCCGGGCTGTGATTTCCAGCCGCCCCATAGTGTAGCTCATGTAGGATTATATGGCCTTCTTCCCTGCTTAAGCATCGTAGGAGTGGCCCTAGGTAGGAATTTCGATATAAGATCCCCTCCCTTAACTCGTAGGCGCCCGATTTACTTTTGAACTTGTTCATCTCGGGCCGACTCTTAGGTAGCTCACCCGTCTCTAAGTATTGATGTATCGGCTTTCTCCAGTCGCCTTCTTTGTATCTCTCGGCTGTGTTAACGGCCACTTCGATTCGTGATTCTGGTGTTTCAGGGATAGACGGGTTAAGCAGCCTCATAACGCGTATCCCTTCAATGCTCGGGTATACTAACTGTGAGGCGATGTATGATAGAGCATCCGAGTGTCTGTTATCCTTTCGGCAGATGTGTCGGAATTTAATATCTGGGATTTTCTTAATGTAAAACTGGGAGAGCTCCCAATATTTTTGCAGCACCGGATCGTGTGTAGCGTATTGGCCCGTAATTTGCCGGATCACTAGTTGAGAGTCACTAGTCAGTCGAACCTCATGCAACCCCATTTCCACAATTATCCGTAAGGCATGGATCACCGCCTCGTATTCGGTGACGTTGTTCGTTGCCTTGAATTCTAACCTGAACGAATGCACAATCTTCCTCCCCTTTGGCGTGGTGAACACCAACCCGAGACCCGATCCGTCTTTGTTAGATGCCTCATCAACAAATACTTCCCATCGCGTTGGGCTACTAGCGGCTAGCAGGTCCGTCGGCCCCTCCTGTTCTTCTATCATTCCCGGTATATCTTCTACCTCGTCCTCATCACTGAGGGGGAAGTCTGCCAAGAAATCGGCCACTACTTGTCCCTTGATCTCGGTTCTTGTCTCGTATATCACATCATATTGTTTGATTATGGATCCCCACTTGGAGATTCTCCTCGATCGCCCAGCACTATCCAAGACCGCTTCGATAGGCGATTTGGTGAGCACCCGTATTCGATGAGCTTGAAAATACGTTCGTAGTTTAGAGGCAGCAAATGCTAGCGCGAGCACCATCTGCTCCATTCTAGTGTAGTTTTTCTCTGCCGGACTTAAAGTTTTACTGGCGAAGTACACCGGCTTTTCCACGCCCATCTCTGTTTTAACCAATACCGCACTTATGGCATAGGGTGTCGCGCCTAAGAATAAAGTGAGAATTTCTGACGGCTCAGGCCTTTGAAGTACCGGGAGGCTAGCTAGGTGTAGCTTGATATTTTGAAAAGATTCTTCGCTTGCGTCCGTCCATCGGAAATTTTCTCCTTTCTTCAAGATGTCGTAAAAAGCCTTGCATTTGTCCGATGATCGTGACACAAATCGCCCCAATGCGGCTATGCACCCGTTTAGTTTCTGCACGTCTTTCACCGTCGCGGGAGATGGCATGTCAATGACGGCTCGTACCTTCTCGGGATCCGCTTATATTCCCCTAGGAGTGATGATGTAGCCCAAGAATTTCCCCGATGTGACCCAGAAGTCACACTTGGCAGGATTAATCTTCATCTTGTGTTTCCTCATTGTTTGAAAGATCTCTCGAAGGTCTCGGACGTGGTTTTTTGATTTCCGACTCTTAACTAACATGTCGTCCACGTAAACTTCTATGGTATCGTGAATATTGTCTTCGAACATATCGCCTACCAATCGCTGGTATGTAGCCCCAGCATTCCTAAGTCCGAATGGCATCTTGGTGTAACAATACAATCCCCTTGGCGTGAAGAAGGATGTGTGTTCCTGGTCCTCGGGCGCCAGTGGTATTTGGTTGTATCCCATGTATCCGTCCATTAAAGTCATCGCCTCGTATCCCACTATTGATTCTACTAATTGATCTATACTGGGAAGGGGGAAGCTGTCTTTCGGGCAGGCCTTGTTCAAGTCGCTGAAATCAATACATATTCGGACTCCCCCTTTCTTTTTTGGTACCACGACCATGTTAGATATCCACTGTGGGTAGTG
Source organism: Papaver bracteatum (assembly GCA_023529315.1). Lineage (NCBI taxonomy): Eukaryota > Viridiplantae > Streptophyta > Magnoliopsida > Ranunculales > Papaveraceae > Papaver > Papaver bracteatum. The sequence continues at coordinate 287,387 of JAJJWX010005001.1, forward strand.
GGACTTCCTTATTATTCCGGATTCTTGTAATTTCTTCAGCTCGACCTCGACCGCCGCTTGTAACTCTGGCGCGATACGCCTCATTTTTTTTCTAACCGGTTTGAACTTCGGATCAATTTTTAAGTGATGACAGCAGACCTTTGGGTCGATACCCTCCAAATCATGCACTTCCCAAGTGAATACCTCTAGGTTTTCTTTTAAAAACGTCGTGAGTTTACTGGTTTCTTCGTCCGATAGTAATGCCTCGATCCTCACTACTTTAGGTTCCTCTATCGTTCCCAAGTTTACTTCTTTAGTCGGCTCAACTGTCGAGAAGTTTGACTTGGTCTCCCCGACTGGGGATGCTTCCTTTAATTGCTATAAAGGGTCCTGTTCTCGCGTTTCGTGTGCCAGGACCGCTTGAGAAATTGCCTCCTCCAATTCTTTTGCTGCCTTCACTTCCTTTTCTTTGTTCTTTTCTTGCCTTTGCCGAGCTCGCCGATGCTCATTTATTTCTATGTCAACTTTCATGCATTGTCGTGCCGCCTGAAAGTCGCCCATAACTTCCGCTATTCCCTTGCAAGTCGGGAACCTTAACCTTTGATGGTAGGCCGATGCCACGCCCTTTATCCCCGCAACCCATGGGCGCCCGATAATGGCTTCATAAGGTGAAGCGACGTCGACTACGCAGAAAGTGGTTAGTGTGTCGAGGTAGCCACCACCATCTGAAACTCTTAAAGTTATTTCGCCCTTCGGGATGGTTACTGTGCCGTTGAAGCCGTAGATACGGTATGTGGATGGGACGAGCATATCGTCTGAGAGTTTCATTCTTCTGAACGTGTCGTAGAACAGTACCTCGACTGAACTCCCACTATCTACAAGAATCATTCTTACTCCCCACTTTTCAATCAACAGTATGATGACTAGTGGATCGCTGTGTGCCTGTCCGTTTGATGGGACATCCTTAGCCGAGAACGATATGGGCACCGTCATCCAGGGTTCCATGGGAAGAGACTTGGCCACGCTAAATACCTCTTTACCATCACGATCCCTTTTATGGATCCTAGTGGTGATTATTGGGCCGAGAGCGTAGTTTTGTATAGCCGAATGTGAGATGGTGTTTACGAATTGGTTCGCCCTATCGATGCGGACTTGATGAACTGGCGCATCGGGTGATGCTTCCGGAAGAAGGGGGTGGAGGACATACTGCCTCAAATATCCATCGCGGATAAGGTGTTGAACAATATCTTTCACCTCTCGACAGTTATTGGTGGAATGGCCCCTATATTGATGGTAGTGATAGTATTCGGGGTGATCTCTGGTCTCTTGGAACTGTACCCCCTCGATCTTTGGGTAGTTGATGTCGCTCCTCTTCTCAACTTCCTTGAACACCTCTTCCAAAGAAGCGTTTAGTGGGGTATACGATCGGGCTTCCTGCTTCGGCTTCTTCCCTTTGGCCATCCATTACCTCTTCTCACTGCTCCTTGGGGAGGGTCCGATCTTTTTCCGATCGCCTCGATATGGTCGTCCGTGACCGTTTTAGTTTCAGTACCGACTTCAACACTGGCTTCTTGTACCCCTCTATCTCTTGATTCGGCCTGAATTTCTTCCAAGGCGATGTAGTGTTCTTGCATTCTTCTCATCTCCTTTAAGGTCTTAGGTTTTTCAGAAAACATGGCAATCCAAATGGGGTCCGATCTCCCCAACGCGTTTTCAAACCCAAAGATGGCTTGGTCTACCGGTACCTTCCCGATTTCGGTACACAGTTTCCTCCATCTGTCGGTCAAGGTTCTCAATGGCTCTTTGAATCTTCGGGCGAGGGTAAACAGCTTGTTCATTCTTGGCCGAGGTCGACTGTTATGCATATAGGTCTCAAGGAAGTCCTCGAATAGCGCATCGTACCCGTTGATCGAACCATGTGCGAGCGAATAAAACCAATCTCGCGCCTCGCCCTCCAAACTAGCTGGAAAGAATTTACACATGACTATCGGGTTACTTCTCCACTGGATCAGTGACATGGTATACATCTTAAGGTGTTTGGTCGCATCGCCAATTCCATCGAATCTAGAGGGGAATGAAGGTAAAGCACACTTAGGTGGGAACGGCATTTGTTCCAATTCTTGAGAGAAAGGCGTTTTCTCGGCTTCACTCATAATCTCGGCCAGCTTATCCTCTTCGCTTCCGCCCGAAAGTTGCTTGATTTTTGCTTCCAACTCCTTAAGCTTGGCTTGAGTTGTCTGATCTTGTAGCTCGTCCCTTCCTCGCCTTTCTTCATCGGTGGACGAGTCCTCGGGTGGTCCATATCTCTGCGTTGGGGAAACCGGAGGTAATGGCGGGTCGACTTTGACTGATTGGGCCGATTAATGTTACTCGCCCTATCATGGGTGGCATGTGATCGGATCGGCCACGATAACCCGATGTTCCTCGGCTTGACGACCCTCTTGATCTGGTCCGTTGGTTCCTTAGTTGGTAGTTCTCATACTCCAAGGCTAAATTCCGCTGCTGGAGTTCCCTCAGTGCCGCTTCTTGTCTCCTCTAACTCTCCAAAATGGCCAACAACGTCGGGTCCGTACTTTCATGACTGGAATGTCCATTGGGTTGGTATGGCCGAGGTTGTAATGGTGCTGATGTGGGTGGTGGGGGCGGTATTGGATTGGTTATATGATTGGAAGTTTGAATGGTTATCAGGCCGATGTCACTTGCTATTGCTCGCCCCAACTGAATCTGCCTAAGACGCTCTTGTTCCCTTCCCAAAGCTTCCTGGTGTTCAATTTTTCGCCTCGTTGATTGCCTCTGAGCTCGCGCCGCAAGTGCTTCCTCATCGTCATCGGTGTCTGAAGCTGTAAGTCCATCGACTTGATCGGCTCTTCTATGAGTTAATATAATCTGGTGCAGAGGTAAGGTGTTATCGTCCCGTCCCACATCTACTTCCTCGTTTACAACAGGCATCCCTCGCGCAGCTGCATGAGATTCCTCGGGCGGTGGTTGGCGACTGTTCCCTTGCCTCGGCCCCGTTATCCCTGCCTGCATGCTGCTGCTAGTGACCGTGCGATTCCTTAACATCCTTATCGTCCCTGATGTGCTAGCCATTAGTTACGTCGCGTGATAAGCCGAGTATCGCCCGTACCTACGTCATCAAATACGAAAAAGAACCCCTTACTTCGACCTGAATTTTCTAACAAAATGCACGGACAAAAAAGGAGAAACGTTCGACCCTACGACTACTATCACTATGCAGGGTCAACTTTGGTTATCAGGTGGGTTCCGTTTATCTTCCATATTTTGGTCTTATGCTGAATCTGCAGCTGTACTCACTTCCCCGTCACTATCACTCCATACGACTTCGCTCTCCGTACTCGACCTATGCATTTAAGTTAGTTTGTCCTTTGTTCTACATGCTCCAAATCATTGATCTTATACACGTGATGCTTAGAAAGTACGGCAAGTATCCCCTAGAATTAATTTGAACTTGTACTAACTCCACTTTCTCGAGATTTAATTACAACCTTTCCGACGACCTACGCTTCACCTTCGGCTAAAAATTATACTTGATCGACAGTTCACTATACGATGAAACATCTAGAACGCTAACTTTTGGTAACTCCGAGCACCCAACTTATTACCGCAGCTAAAAACAACTCGCTTAACGCTAACAAACACACAATTATCAAGAACAAACAGTCGTCCCTTCAACAGATTCTTCACGTAGCTTCTAACCCGAACTGTTAGTCACTGGAGAGCTCGTGAAGTTTCTCTGTCGATCAAACTGTTGAAGACGCTAAGAGGACGCTTCTACTATTATGACTTTAGATGCTCAGTAAATGACTCAAAACATCCATTACTTCGGCCAACATAGTTCATCGTAGCTTCTACTCCAACACATTAACGTGTATTGAGGAGCTGTTGATCGTCTCTGAAGACTTTAATGGCAAGGTATCCGGAGATCTTAGTCGTGTCCCCTTAGTCGGCGCCAGAATGTAGATGCATTTTACTACAAACTACATCCAAAGGATAGAAATGTACTACTCTTCTCAAACTAAAGTAAACGCTCAACCATGAACACAAGATATACGTGGTTCGGTATGATTACCTACGTCCATGGGGGTGAAAGGATGAATCTTATTACTTTGTGGTGTTACAATGGTGTTGCTCTTAGTGGGATTTCCTTACAAGATGCACTTACTTCTCATTCACTTCTCTCTAATGCTAACTCGGGTTTCTCTCTCTTTCTCTCCCCAAAGATTACAACCTGCCTCTTCTTGAATTCGAGTCGCTCTATTTATAGAAGAGGTTACATACAACTAAGTTAGGGTGTTGGTCACATTACATCTAGTTGATGTTCTGTTGTTGGGCCGACTTCTGTTGTCTCGTGTGGCCGATGTGACTTCATCCCTCGCCTGTCTCTTATCCAAGCCGACCTCGTCTGGTGTTCTGATGGCCCGATGTCGCTTGTCTTGGTTGCCGCCCTTACGATTGGCCGATGCGTCTCCTACTTTCTTACCCTTTTGACCATATCACCTCGTTTGACCCGCCCTGTCTTGTCTGTATCAGCTTTATCAGAAGTCCAGATCAAGTCTTGTCCGATGTCTGCACGCCCGATCCATGTGGCTCCTTAAATCTCGCGCCCCCTAATCTTCCTTCTATGCTTCGCGTTTCTTCGTATCTGAGTGTATCAGGCCTAGGATATCGCCACCTGGATCTGTGTATAATTTACACCTACAAAAACTTTTATATATTTTCTCTTAGCCGAACTTTGAGTTCGGTCCGTTCGCAATTTTTTTACTTAACCGAACTCCTATCTGAAAATACACTAAACAGGGTTCGGTTATATTCATAAAAATCTTTGCAAACCGAACTTTCAGTTCTGTGCGTTCGCAAAAGTTTTAGAAATTTGTTACTTAACCGAACTCTTATCTAAACAAACTTTTTCCCCTAGCCGAACCACATACAAAAAATAAAAATTATTTAAAAAATTCGAAAAAAAATAAAAGAAAAAAACAATTTAAAATTTAAAATTTCAAAAATTCAAAAAATTAATTGATTAATTTAATAAATATTTGTTTATTTATTTATTTAATAAAAGGGTAACTTAATCATCTCCACATTTTAGGTCACCCCTTATAATCATAGGGAAGGTTGCCTAATCAAATCATGGTCCCGTCAAAAAAGTCATGGTCCCTAAAAAATCATTCTTAAAATAGTGAGCTCAAAAATTCACTATGAGGCTCTGCTTAATTATAGACAATCAGCCCAGTTGGGAATATTTTACCTGATCAAACGAACGAAAATTTTAAAATCTGAGGTAATGCGTACCACAGATCAAGGGAAGTAATCCTCTATACATGGGATATATAGGGCAGGTTGATTCCAGTGAGTCTGATATCAGACTACTAAGATTGATTTCCCTGATCTATCTAAAATTAAGGTTGGTCAAGTGCTCTCACAAGCTAAAATATCATGAAAATACTGTAAAGCGGCGAATTCTATTGCTTGTAGTGATAACTTAAGGTCGGTACAGGTGATGCACACTGATGAGTACCAAATTTTGCATATTTCTATACCTTTTTATTGGAAATTAACTCATCTTTTGCGCTTTAAAATCACACTACACCAAATCCAGTATTTTGTCACAGGGTATATCCGTTACTAAAAAAAATTGTAACACATATACGCCGTTACAGAAATGCTGTGATATTTTTTATTATTTTTTTTGCAACAGTTTTAACTGTGACAAACTTTGGTTATAGTCACAGTTATAAACTGTTACAATAGTTAATAGTAACAGTTAAACTAATTTTAAAATAGCGACACATTGCACATTTGTCACAGTAATTATAACAGGTTTAATTGTTATTCTCACTTTGCAACAATTCGGTAATGACACGTGTCATACGACGCCACGTAAGCAACAATTTCTTTTTGCCACGTGTCACATTTTCATACGATTACAATAACACATATAAGTGTTGCATAATTTTTGCAACAAATTCACTTTGGACACCTGTCATCTTTTTTTCACTATTACTGTAACGTTTAAACTGTTACTCTCATTTGTAATAGCATTCAGAAGATGACACGTGTTGATTTTCTTCATAGTTTTGGTCACAGTTATATCTGTGACAATTCTTTCAATTACAATTAAAAAAAATGGATAGTCCAGGTCTTTCTCATGGACCTGGGCTTCCAGTTTACAGGCCTGCACAATTAAACCTGAAACACAGGCCTGCAATACAACAACCAAACCTGAAACACAGGACTGTAATCTGGGATTTTTCAATCTGGCAACATTCTCGCAATTTACAATTCATACATACATATTTACAAAAATCATTTGATTCATTATGAACAAAGAAACAAATATGATTGCAAAACAAACTTCCTAGGCACCAAAAAATAAGTATCTTGAACAAACTAATAGACACCACCTTTTTTGCCTGCGCGGATAGATTCAAGATCACCATTATATTTATTCTAGCAGCCTAGTAGTTCAGACTGAAATAGAAAATCCCCCTTTTTGTCTATAAACTGCAGTAAAGCACAAAACAAACTCACCGTCCTTCGAGTATACATACTCCCCGAAGCCCAACACTTTCATATTTTCATGTACATCTTGCGGGAGGCCAGCCATTAATAAACCTTGTAGAAAAATCACCTGTTATGCACGATGAAAATATCTCAACATGAATACAGAGAACTCTTACTCGAGCTAATCATTGAAGCACTAAAAACGACGACATTCTTAGCAAAAAGTGCCTGAAAAGCAAGGGGCGTGGAAAAAAAAAATTCAACTCAACACCCAAGAGAGTAAAAAATCACCTGGTTTCACAAAATCGGACAAGCCAACGCCATTGCCCTTCAATTGCGAGTTTTCATCAACAAAAAATTCTGATTCAATCAAACCAGTACACTTGGTTAGAAATATAAAATGTAAAAGAACAAGAATGTTAAGAGAAAAAACTTGTGTGTTTGGTAGGATAACTTGGAATAAGCACCACCTGGATCTCATACAATGGACTTAAACCTCAAGAACAACCCTAATGTCCCTCTTACTATACTAGGATTATCATTATATAGGCATAAATCTATAAGACTGGAAATTACAACCAAAAACAAAAGACAGGGATACACATAGTTGAGTAGCTAAACACGAGATTGACAGGAAAAAGAAAATTGCAAATTGAAAGTACCATAACACAATCCAAATCTGCCTTATTATACTTGCAAGCACCACCTAGATCTCAAACAATGGACTTGAACCTCAAGAACAACCCAATATCCCTTGTATTATACTAATATCAATACGGGATTATCATTCTGTAAGCATAAGTCAATATAAGATGGGAAATTACAACCAAAAACAAAAGACAGGGATATATGCCAACTATTTACAAGCAAGGCTTCTCCCTAAAGAGAACCCTGGAGTTAGGAAAGAAAATAACTATATCATGTGATTTCTGCACAATAAATAGAATCCACGGCATAATAGCTAGTTGAAGAGTAGGAACAGAAGACATAAAAGGACCACCTAGACTGAAACAATCTAGAAAACACATTACTAGGGCAGAACCAATCAATTTATGCAGAATTAGACATACTAAACTTATCAACAACAAATATTTCAGTTCAATCACAACTAATAAAAAATGAAAGATAAACAAACCACTGTAAATTCATACCAAAGAAGCCATTGATAATTTCAAAAATCAGTGCAGGTAACGTCACTACATACCACCAAAATACTGAATTTGTCTAACATAAACAAAAGTAAAATAAGCCCTACATAATCTTGTTCAAAGCAATAAAAACCATTTTTGTTTGACAGGTTTAGAGTGACAGCCTTCAACAAACTACTCATCATAAAAGTTGTAATACATAGATTTACTCTTCGACTTCAGATGCTTCTAGCATGTTGTCCATGTAGTAACAACATTATAATCCGGGACCGCTAAAATTCCAGGTAGCCCCGATATATGATATAGTGGTGGAATCCTTGATAACAAGTTAATAAACAAGTAAAACCAGCCAATGAACTTACATCAAGAAACTTCTTCAAATCATGTCTTGAAGCAATCTCGCGCAAGAAAGTTGTTAATCTCAATTCTCAGACCAGCAAGAATCTGCAAGAATGGCTCCTCAGGAAGATGGACTTCAGGAATTTTTGTGGGAGACCTGAAAAGAACGATAACAGATTCATAAGAAACAAAAGGAAAAAAGAACCCATTGGAAAACTTGCAAATGCTCAATCAATAGACTCACTTTTGGAAGAAGGTAGATGCATTCGACCACAAAAACAGAACAGCCAAAGTCAATATAGCAAAGTGGCAAACCATACAAACCACCATCAACTAAAAATGTTCTTGATTTAGCTTAATCTTGTGAACCAAAAATCCACTAATGTTCACCCTTGACACGATCCTCATATCAAACAATGAGGCAGGTCAAAAAAAAAAAAAAACCACAAAGAAAAAATTGCAGTCAATAAGAAGGGTAGAATGAGCCCATAAAAGGGTTTGTAAAAACCATAATTAAGTGACATACCAGAATTTCAGCAACATTTTCGGTCACACGTTCTCCAACTTCACACAAAAAATCTATATGATCAGGTTAATGTGCCCTTCGTCTATAAAGAAGCCAAATAAGAGGCAATCAACGACTAGTTATGAGCGTAAGCAAACAGACAATCACCAATATAAAACATAATAACCCACCCTCGAGTTTAACAGGAATGCCTAATATATCTAAATTGGGATACAAACTCCTCCGATTTGAAAGGGGAGGTACAGTCAGACACTAATCTTTCTGAAACACCAGCTGAAACAAAGATAATTCCAAGGAAATGAGAACATCAAAGTATAACTTTCTCTGTGGGAATAATATGAACTTGCAACAAGTGCTCAAATAGAAGAAAATAATGCATTCGATCTTTGCAACCTATATTTCACAATTACATTCTGTTAATACAACACAAACTTTAAACGAGTTCTAAATAGAAGCAAAACACAAAGAGTGCGTACAAGTACAAACCTTGGGAGATTCAAACTCGATAAACCCATAATGCTTAGATTTTCTTATCTGCAAACCACCCAAAACTTGATAATCAAATCCAAAACATAAATCCGAAAAATCCTTCTTATTCTTTCTTAACCGGTTAATAGATCCAAAAAAAATAAAATGAGAATCACAAATTTCATTAGAAAAAAAAAAAATTCACAAGGTGTTTGATAAAATTCTTCAATGAAATCGTACCTTCCATCTCTTTTTCATAGAATCTATGAGCAATTCTGCTGATGACCAATCTCTTTAGTCTATTTGCAGAGGCCTAAAGTGGAAGTCTAGGAAAACAGTTCCAACACCAGGAATATCAAGACCTCTTGATGCAATATTATTAGCAATAAGTATATCGTCGAAAACATTCCATAGCCTGCAAAGCCAATAGATCAAATGGCTATATAAACACACAAGGAATCAGAAAGAAAAAAATATTTCAAAACATAAGTTGATTTCCCAGATAGACCAAACCAAACCTAGTGCAAAAATCAAATTGATGGTTTCATCATCTACTTCAATTACAACTGATTCATCACAATCAATTTCCTTAACCTAAAAATAATAAAACACATAATTATACTTCAGTAACAACATACAACAATAATTAAACACATGAGATAGGGTTTCCACAATTAAACTAACGAGAAAAACAAAACCTAATGATATAAGAAACAAACCCAAATTTTTGAATAACCGAATATGAACAAACTAATTCTCAAACCCCTAATTGAAATAGCATAACAAACCTAATTAAAAACTTTGAACGAAAATTAAGAAACCCTAATTTTTAGACAACAGATCGAACAGAACAAGGAAATAATCACAAATATTAAAGCATCAACTAATTAAAACACTAAACTTGAACCAAGGTGTATAGATCTGTAAGAAATAACTTACATTTTTTCTCAAATCAGCCAGGGTTCAGAGAAATTAGGTCTGTGAATAACGGAGAAATTAGGTTAGAGACGAAGATAGGGTTTTCTTCAGAAAGGATTTGAGAAAGATTATGGTTCTTAGTTTGAGGATTTGACAGAGAGACGAGAGAAAAAAAATTTCTTCGTTGGATTTGAGAGAGGATTTGACAGAGACGAGGGGGTTTTTTTTTTCTTCGTTGGATTTGAGAGAGACGAGAGGAGTTAAGCGATAAGATAAGAGTAAAAGAGAAAGATAAGAGATAAGGATAAGGGAAAGGATAACGAAGTGAAAAGTAAAGGGTTTAACGGTTGAGATTTGTCCATCAAAAAACATGGACGATTGACATTTTGTTTGATGTTCTCATACGGATTGATGGGAGTGTGTGAGAAGCATGTGTGTTCTTTCGAGAATTACGTGTTTTTTGAGAAAATCACAAACGGTCGAACATAAAAAAGCGACTTTCGTTGTATAAGTTGACATATCCGGGGTTACTGACAACAGAGTATCGATTTTGTTGGGTTAAAAAGCGACGAAATATATCAGAATTGAATATCACAGGTTCAAAGATTACTAGAGTTAGACCCGAGTTTCTCTTCTGGATGCACTGGTGATGAAATATATCAGAATTGAACATCACAAGTTCAAAGATTCTTAGAGTTAGACCTGAGTTTCTCTTCCGGATGAACTGAAGACGAAATATATCAGAATTGAACATCACATGTTCAAAGATTAATAGAGTTAGACCCGAGTCTCTCTTCCGGATGAACTGGTGATGAAATATATCAGAATTGAACATCATACGTTCAAAGATCACTAGAGTTAGACCTGAGTTTCTCTTTCGGATGAAATGGAGACGAAATATATCAGAATTTAATATCACAGGTTAAAAGATTACTAGAGTTAGACCTCAGTTTCTCTTTCGGATGAACTGGTGACGAAATTTATATTAGAATTAAACATCACAGGTTCAAAGATTACTAGAGTTAGACATGAGTTTCTCTTCCGAATGAACTGGTGACGAAATATAACAGAATTGAACATCACAGGTTCAAATATTACTAGAGTTAGACCCGAGTTTCTCTTCCGGATGAACTAGTGAAGAAATATTTCAGAATTGAACATCACTGGTTCAAAGATTACTAGAGTTAGACTCGAGTTTCTCTTAGGATGAATGGTGACGAAATATATCGAATTGAACATCACAGGTTCAAATATCACTAGAGTTAGACCTGAGTTTCTCTTCCGGATGAACTGGTGACGAAATATATCAGAATTGAACATCACAGGTTCACATATTACCAAAGTTAGACCTGAGTTTCTCGTTCAGATAAACTTGAGACGAAATATATCAGAATTGAAAATCACAGGTTCAAAGATTACTAGAGTTAGACATGAGTTTCCCGTCCGGATGATCAAGACTAAATATATCGAATTGAAAATCACAGTTCAAAGATTACCGTAGTTAGACTCGAAGTTTCTCTTTCGGATGAACTGAAGACGAAATATATCATAATTTAACATCACAGGTTCAAATATTACCAGAGTTAGACCTAAGTTTCTCGTTCGGATGAACTTGAGACGAAATATATCAGAATTGAACATCACAGGTTCAAAGACTACTAGAGTTAGACCCGAGTTTCTCGTTCGGATTATCTGAAGATGAAATATATCAGAATTGAGCATCACAGGTTCACATATTACCAAAGTTAGACCTGAGTTTCTCGTTCGGATAAACTTGAGACGAAATATATCAGAATTGAACATCACAAGTTCAAAGATTACTAGAGTTAGACATGAGTTTAGCGTCCGGATGATCTGAAGTCGAAATATATCAGAATTGAACATCACAGGTTCAAAGACTACAAGAGTTAGACCCGAGTTTCTCGTTCGGATTATCTGAAGATGAAATATGTCAGAATTGAGCATCACAGGTTCACATATTACCAAAGTTAGACCTGAGTTTCTCGTTCGGATAAACTTGTGACGAAATATATCAGAATTGAACATCACGGGTTCATAGATTACTAGAGTTAGACATGAGTTTCCCGTCCGGATGATCTGAAGACGAAATATATCAAAATTGAGCATCACAGGTTCACAGATTACCAAAGTTAGACCTGAGTTTCTCGTTCGGATAAACTTGAGACGAAATATATCATAATTGAACATCACAGTTCAAAGATTACTAGAGTTAGACATGAGTTTCCCGTCAGGATGATCCAAGACGAAATATATCGTAATTGAGCATCACAGTTCTGATTACCAAAGTTAGACCCGAGTTTCTCGTTCGGATGAACTTGATACGAAATATATCAGAATTGGTCATCACATGTTCAAAGATTACTAGAGTTAGTCCAGAGTTTCTCGTCCGGATGATCTGAAGACGAAATATATCAGAATTGAACATCACAGGTTCAAAGACTACTAGAGTTAGACCCGAGTTTCTCGTTCGGATAAACTTGAGACGAAATATATCAGAATTGAACATCACAGGTTCAAAGATTACTAGAGTTAGACATGAGTTTCCCGTCCGGATGATCTGAAGACGAAATATATCAGAATTGAGCATCACAGGTTCACAGATTACCAAAGTTAGACATGAGTTTCTCGTTCGGATGAACTTGATACGAAATATATCAGAATTGGTCATCACAGGTTCAAAGATTACTAGAGTTAGACCAGAGTTTCTCGTCCGAATGATCTGAAGACGAAATATATCAGAATTGAACATCACACGTTCAAAGACTACTAGAGTTAGACCCGAGTTTCTCGTTCGGATTATCTGAAGATGAAATATATCAGAATTAAACATAACAAGTTCAAAGATTAACAAAGTTAGACCTTAGTTTCTTTTTCGGATGAACTAAAGACGAAATATATCAGAATTGAACATCACAGGTTCAAAGATTACTATAGTTAGACATGAGTTTCTCGTCCGGTTGATCTGAAGACGAAATATATCAGAATTAAAAATGACCATATTACCCCTTTTAGAAAAAACTGCAATAAATATTATGGAGACTGTGAAAATGACCATATTACCCTTATCAGAAACAAGTAAAGTAATTCTTACAGACTGTGAAAATGACCATACTACCCTTATTGTAAAAAAGTGCAATAAATATTATGGAGACTGTGAAAATGACCATATTACCCTTATCAGAAATAAGTAAAGTAATTCTTACAGACTCTAAAAATGACCATACTACCCTTATCGGAAATAATTAAGTAAATGTTACAGATTGTGAAAATGACCATATTGCCCTTATTGGAAAAAGTGCAATAAATATTATGGAGACTATGAAAATGACCAAACTACCCTTATTGAAAATAAATAAAGTAAATATTACATACTGTGAAAATGACCATATTACCCTTATTGGAAATAAATGCCATAAATATTATGGAGATGTGAAAATGACCAGACTACCCTTATCGAAAATAGGTAAAGTAATTCGTACAAACAGTGAAAATGACCAAACTACCCTTATTGAAAATAAATATTACAGATTGTGAAAATGACCATACTACCCTTATCGGAAATAATTAAGTAAATGTTACAGACTGTGAAAATGACCATATTGCCCTTATTGGAAAAAGTGCAATAAATATTATGGAGACTATGAAAATGACCATACTACCCTTATCGGAAATAAATAAAGTAATTCTTACAGACTCTAAAAATGACCATATTACCCTTATTAGAAAAAAGTGCAATAAATATTATGGAGACTGTGAAAATGACCATATTACCCTTATCGAAAATAAATAAAGTAATTCTTAAAGACTCTAAAAATGACCATATTACCCTTATTAGAAAAAAGTGAAATAAATATTATGGAGACTGTGAAAATGACCATATTACCCTTATTGGAAAAAAGTTCAATAAATATTATGGAGACTATGAAAATGACCATATTACCCTTATTGAAAAAAAGTGCATTAATTTTATAGATCGGTGAAAATGACCATACTACCCTTATTGTAAAAAAGTGCAATAATATTATGGAGACTATGAAAATGACCATACTACCCTTATCAGAAATAAGTAAAGTAATTCTTACAGACTCTAAAAATGACCATATTACCCTTATAGAAAAAAAAAGTGCAATAAATATTATGGAGACTGTGAAAATGACCATATTACCCTTATCAGAAATAAGTAAAGTAATTCTTACAGACTCTAAAAATGACCATATTATCCTTATAGAAAAAAAAGTGCAATAAATATTATGGAGACTGTGAAAATGACCATATTACCCTTATCAAAAATAAGTAAAGTAATTCATACAGACTGTGAAAATGAACATACTACACTTATTGTAAAATAATTAAGTAAATGTTATTGATTGTGAAAATGACCATATTACAATTATTGGAAAAAAGTGCAATAAATATTATGGAGACTGTGAAAATGACTATATTACCCTTATCAGAAATAATTAAAGTAATTCTTATAGACTGTGAAAATGACCATATTACCCTTATTGGAAGAAAAAAATGCAATAAATATTATGGAGACTGTGAAAATGACCATACTACCCTTATTGTAAAAAAGTACAATAAATATTATGAAGACTGTGAAAATGACCATACTACCCTTATCATAAAAAAGTAAAGTAATTCTTACATATCGTGAAAATGACCATATTACCCTTATTGTAAAAAAGTGCAATAAATTCTTACAGGTCATTTTCACAGTCTCCCTAATATTTATTCCATTTATTTCCAATAAGGGTAATATGGTCATTTTCACAATATGTAGTATTTAGTTTATTTATTTTCAATAAGGGTAGTTTGGTCATTTCCCAAACTCCATAATATTTATTGCACGTATTTCCAATAAGGGTAATATGGTCATTTTCCCAGACTCCATAATATTTATTGCACTTTTTTCCAATAAGGGTAATATGGTCATTTTCACAATCAATAACATTTACTTTACTTATTTCCGATAAGGGTAATATGGTCATTTTCACAGTCTACATAATATTTATTGCACTTTTTTCCAATAAGGGTAATATGGTCATTTTAACAATCTGTAAGAATTACTTTACTTATTTATGATAAGGGTAGTATGGTCATTTTCACAGTCTCCATAATATCTATTACACTTTTGTCCAATAAGGGTAATATGGTCATTTTCACAGTCTCCATAATATTTATTTCACTTTTTTCTAATAAGGGTAATATGGTCATTTTTAGATCTGTAAGAATTACTTTATATATTTCCGATATGGGTAGTATGGTCATTTTCATAGTCTCCATAATATTTATTGCACTTTTTCCAATAAGGGCAATATGGTCATTTTCACAGTCTGTAACATTTACTTAATTATTTCCGATAAGGGTAGTATGGTCATTTTCACAGTCTGTAATATTCATTTTCAACAAGGGTAGTATGGTCATTTTCACTGTTTGTACGAATTACTTTACCTATTTTCGATAAAGGTAGTCTGGTCATTTTCAGATCTCCATAATATTTATGTCATTTATTTCCAATAAGGGTAATATGGTCATTTTGATAGTATGTAATATTTACTTTATTTATTTTCAATAAGGGTAGTTTGGTCATTTTCACAGTCTTCCTAATATTTATTCTATTTATTTCCAATAAGGGTAATATGGTCATTTTCACAATCTGTAATATTTACTTTACTTATTTTCAATAAGGGTAGTCTGGTCATTTTCACAGTCTTTATAATATTTGTGGCACTTATTTCCAATAAGGGTAATATGGTCATTTTCACAGTATGTAATATTTACTTTATTTATTTTCAATAAGGGTAGTTTGGACATTTTCACAGTCTCCCTAATATTTATTCCATTTATTTCCAATAAGGGTAATATGGTCATTTTCACAATATGTAGTATTTAGTTTATTTATTTTCAATAAGGGTAGTTTGGTCATTTTCTCAATATCTATAATATTTATTGCACTTATTTCCAATAAGGGTAATATGGTCATTTTCAAAGTGTGTAATATTACTTTACTTATTTTCAATAAGGGCAGTCTGGTCATTTTCATATTCTCCATAATATTTATTCCACTAAATTCCTACAAGGGTAATATGGTCATTTTCACAGTCTGTAATATTTAATCTACTTATTTTCGATAAGGGTAGTTTGGTCATTTTCACAGTCTCCATAATATTTATTGCATTATTTCTAATAAGGGTAATATGGTCATTTTTTCAGTCTGTAATATTTATTTTACTTATTACACTTAATTGGGTAGTCTGGTTATTTTCATAGTCTCCATAATATTTATTGCATTTATTTCCAGTAAGGGTAATATGGTCTTTTTCAACGTGTGTAATATTTACTTTACTTATTTTCGATAACGGTAGTCTAGTCATTTTCACAGTCTCCATAAAAATTATTGTAGTTATTTCCAATAAGGGTAATATGGTCATTTTCACAATCCGTAATTTTTACTTTATTTTTTTCAATAGGGGCGTTCTGATCATTTTCAAAGTCTCTATAATATTTATTGCATTTATTTCGAGTAAGGGTAATATGGTCATTTTCACGTTCTTCTGAATTTTTATTGCACTTATTCCGAGTAAGGGTAATATGGTCATTTTCACGTTCTTCGGAAGAAGCAGAAATTTGTGTTGTGGTTTTGTCGAGAAAATCAAAAGAAAAGGTTGGTATTTGTCCAAGTCAAATGTCATACAAAGTCATGACTTGTTGACTTAGTCTTGATCCTATTTTCTAATATTAAGAAAATTTAAAATTTAAAATTAAATAAATTTTGATATTTAGAAATTAAATAAAATTGTTATTTTGTATAATTGTTGCGAAAGTAGTGACAACCAAAATTTTAATAGTGATTAATTCGGGGTTGTTTTTGATGTGGTGAAATTTTTGGGTGGAAATATCATTTTAGATTATAATTGTTGTTGTTCAAATAATTATCAACAAATATTTGTGTGACTAATAAAAGTCCTAATTATTATCACGAGTACAAAATTTAATTACAGTTATAACTGTTGCAGGACTTATCACAGGTATATCTGTTACTGAAAAATAAACTGTGACAGGTTACACTGTGAGAAAATCCTGGTTTTGGTGTAGTGTCATATATTATCCCAAATTCTGTATTTTCTTTGTTTTCAAGAATAAATACTTGTACTAATTAATTTTGAGTTTTTAGGTACTAATTAAAGCTTGGATGAATCAGGAGGCCAAAAGAAGCAGAGAATCGGTGACAACAGAAGAGAGACAACAAAGCTTCCACCAGAAAGCAGTTAAGAATATTGTTTGCACCTCATCCGCAAGTGAAGAATATTGTTTGCAAGACTCGAAACTAGGTGTAGGCTTGAGATATTAGCTTCGAAGAAGGTTTGGTCCTAGAAGAAGATCTTCCAAGAGATAAAACCCAAGACCCAAACTCTTAAAATTCTTATCTAATCTCTCAAAAAGATCCCCCTTTCTTTACCATGGCTTCTTGTCCCTTTTATAGGGATTACATAGTGGAGGACAGCTAATAAAGACCTTATATTCGGATCTGGGATGCCGTTATAATCGCCCTACTTTATATTTGCCGCATTGACCTTTTAACTGCCGCGCTGATCTTCACACTTTTGGTGTGACTTGGTGACGTCATCTCATTCGTCAGCATAAATATAATGAATGCGTCATATTCTCCTATTACCTATTGTATTCTTTCGCCTTACTATCAAGTGTGCGGTATTTTGCACCCACACTATTCAAATGCAAGAGCGGAGGAAGCAGAAAATTTGGTGATAATCATTTTTGAAGCCATAACTGGTCTGCCAGAAAACTTTACCAAAATTGTTGTTATTAGTCTTGGAGCTGATTACAAAATCCAAGATATGGATGATACAGAAAAATATGTTCTTCTAATTGGGATACTGTCATAGAAAAGTTTCAAAAGAAATTGGTGTCATGGAAAAGAAGGTTCTTCACCAAAACAGGCAGAGTTGTTCTGATCAATACAACACTTTCCCGTCTACCAATATATTTGTTATCCCATTTTTCCCAATTCCTGTGAAGTTTAAAAAAAAAAAAGCTAATTCAAATTATGAGAGATTTTTTATAGGGTTCTTCCGCGAAAAATAAGCTGGATAGCTTGGGAGAGGGTATGTACACCAAAACAAGCTGATGGATTGGGAATTTGAAACTCACAAATAAAGCCTTATCGGCTAAATGCACATGGAGATACTCTAAAGAAAAGAAGTAATTGTGGAGAAAGCTTGTACAACATAGAATGAAAGGAGACAACGAAGATATATGGCCAGCGACGGAACCAGGAATATATATTCGGGTGGGCTTAAAAAAAGTTCCATCCATCTCAATTCCTATGGACATAAATGCAGTAAAATACCTAAGCTGGTGCTCAACATGCTTTCTAACTTGGAACCAACATCACTTTAGAGATAACAATATAACTATAATTGCTCTACATTATATGTATACCAGAAGCGAGGACGGCGATAGAACTTTAAATTAGTAGGAACGGATTTGTATATGGAAAATCTCGATTTTGATTTGAATACGCGGCCGAAGGCCACACGATTTTTTCGGGGTTTATAAGTTATTTTTTGGTTTGTGAAATGAAAGGATTTTCAAATCATCAAATATATTAAATTTGTGTATGTAACCTTAATATGTGATGACATTTGTTATATTTATCGTCGTTACCGAATTGCATTTTAAGATTTTTAATTAAGAAATATATCGAAATTAGTTCCATTGATTAATACATTTATATAGAATCTTAGTTAGTCGAGAAAAAAAAAAGGATAAATAAGGAAGAAACACCTATATACAATTCGTATTTTAACTTACATTTAGAGGTGTCAATGGATGAATATCCGTCAGATATTTAGAAATCCGTATCCGATAGGTTAAGCACTATCGGATATTCGATATCCGATAATATCCTATAGGATATAAAAAATCAAATATCGATTCTGATAGGATATAAAAAATCAGATAGATATCCAATAAATCCGGTTCTGACAAAAAATGTTAAAAATCCTTTAAAACATGTTCGTAATTGAAATTTAAGTTCAATTTCTCAAACATTTCATCTCGGATATCGGATATTAGGGTAAATCACAAATATGGTTAGGGTAAATCACAAATAAATCCATGTTCTATCGGATATTTACAATTCGGATGGAACCTAATTCGATTCCGATATATTAAGGAAAAGATATCCGATAAAATATATGATCCGATATCCGATAAAACGGATAAATTCCTATCGGATCTTGAATACTCGGAAACGGATTCCGGATATCGGACATATATTAACAGGGCTACTTACATTACAATACGTAGGAGCGTGTAATAATAAACTGTTGGAAAATGACTGTAAATCTTAGAAACGTGTCCTCACTCTTAACTCTCCTCTCACGTCACTAAAATATAACTACACATGTATTACTTTCCGTTGGATTTTCTTCGAGATTACATCAGGTTTGTCTTTTTCCTGAGATAATAATGGGCTATCCAAATGTGCACCTGGGCCTTTTCATTTTCTTCACATAATTGCTACAGTTAGGGGTGTGCAGAAAAACCGGAACCGCGGTTTTCACCCGCAACCGTCCGCAAAATTGCGGGTGAAAACTAATCCGCAAGAGTCTATGGACTGGTTACGGTTGAGTTTTCAAATCCGCAAGGTTTAGCGGTTTGGTTGCGGTTGGTTTTGTAAATCCGCGGATTAAACCGCACCATAGGGTAGTTTTTTAATAGACCAAAATGAACTTCCGTAACATTAGACGCTGAAATACAAAAACAAACAAAATGAATTCTAGGGAATTTAGTTTTCATAGCAGCGCCGTTTACTTCAAAATTTACTTAGGACCAAACTCCCTGATCGCGAGTATATTTAATCTACATTCTTATCAAAACTCCAGTTATGTGACAATTGACAAACGAAGACAGACCATTATTGTCGAGCCTTGTTTTGTTTGGAAGGATGCATTCAAAGTTTGTGTTGGTGGGCTAAATTGATATGACTGGTTGCTACTGGATATCTCTGTTTTGTTCAAGGAAGACAAAAAAACTAGCTATATATGTTTATATTTGTTTGGAGTTAGAATGTGTTGTTATTGCTAATGTGTTCAATTTTTTTTTTTTGTAGATGACTTCAAAACCGCGGTTAATCCGCAACCGGCCCGTATTATCCGCTGATCCGCGGATGAAAAATATGCGGGTGATTGGACCGGACACGGTTTGATATTCCAAAACCGCAACTTTTACGGTTTGGTTGCGGGTGACCCCTAATCCGCAACCGTCCGTCCGTCGCACACCCCTAGCTACGGTGAAAATAAGCTTTCACTAGTTTTGGGGGCTACAGCCTAGGTAAGCCACCCCACTTCCGTCACTGTACGTGGGTGAAAAATAATTTTGATCCTCAACTCAAGGCCGAGGCATTTGGAAAGGATACAAAAGCAAAAGATGGTGACATGACAACAATAGAGATATAAGAAATGGGCAGTCTCTGAAATTTTGGGGGGGGTTAAATGGAAGACAGTCAAGTATTGAAGCTCAGATTCCTAAACCTTTGCAAGATTTCAACTCAAAAGAATGCACGTATCAATGAAATGATAGCTAATGGTTCATGGAATATTCAGCTGAGAAGGAATTTGTTTCCCGAAGAAATTCTTGAAGTCGTCAAGCTATTCACAGTTTTAGGTACTCCTCCAATCTTAACTGTCGAGGAAGATGAGCTGAGATGTAATGCAGCTAATGGATTTAGCACCAAATCTTGCTATAACAAAATCAGGATGCTCATTCCCTTTAAGAGCTTTTGGGTGAAATTTGTGCCTCCAAAAGTTCGGTTCTTCATTTGGGAAGCTTCTCAAAATGCCAAACAAACAAGAGAAAATCTAGCAAAAAGAGGAGTTGAAATCTCAGATGTTTCCTGTCCATTATGTAGTCTTGCTCAAGAAAAAGTAAATCATCTCTTGCTGCATCGCAAATTCACTCAAAAAAAATTTGGAATTATTTCATCGGGGGTTTTAATGTCAGGTGGGTGCAATGTGAATCAATATCAGCTCAACTAAGAGGCCTGGAAGTTTAGAAGAGGGAGAAATAGAGGTAGAAAAATCTGGCCTCTCATTCTTTGTGCTATCTGCTGGTCCATATGGAATGTAAGGAATGAAAGAGCAATTAGCAAACCAGCGAATTCCTCATGTACACATCTCGACCCAGAAACCGCGAAAAAAATGCATCAAAAACGGCAGCTTGCAAACAAGAATTGAACAACTGGTAATGTAGAATCTAGATGATACAATTCCTCTGTTCATATAAATATCTACGCAACAACAGTCAACAACCTTGTTACTAGTTCTATTGAAAGACGACATTGCAATCCAAAAAATAAAGGGGAAAAAAAGCATTTGGAGGAACATTCACACTATTCAAACCTACATGAACCATATAAAATTGATCAAAAACACCTTAGGAAAATGGAAAAATTAGAACCAATTAGGGAACGCACGTAGTTATCATTGGTGATTTTTGCAAAGACCCACACTTCTGAGGCAACAAATTTACACCCCCACAGTAACCAGAAAAAGTGGTAAATACTGAAGCAATATGAAGACAACTGTTGACAAAGCTATTACTTGGCTTTAAATTTTATAGCATCAATTCAGTAACCAGAAAACCAAGACACTGGATATCGTCTTTTAGGTAACTTTGCAACACAGTCACCACTGCCTTGTTACTAGCTAGTTCTAATAAACAAAATTCAGACATTACATTAAGGAAAAAATAGGGCAATCAAGCTTTAACTTCAGTAATAACTAATAAGATAAATTTTACGCATAACATTATCAGTTTCCTGAGCAAAACAAGGGTTTGTTTCAACCATGTAGGCATCTCAAAACAACCTAAAGGGTAACTACCATAATACTCCGTATGACTTACTACATTGCAGAGTCAACACACATCCAACGTACTACTGGGTATATTAACCAGTTTTCCATTTCACATGTGTACAAAATTAGAGGTTAAAAAGAAATGAAAGATTGCAATGTCTAGTGCAAAAAATTAAGGCCACTTAGCAGTTGTAGCTGGAAGGTAAAAAAGACCTTTTCCGTTTTGGTAGATGCTGAATAACTGCTTCAGTAGCTTCTAGTCATCGGCCGCTGAAGATTCTAATGTCTCCAACTGGCTCCATCCATTACAAACTTGGCAAAAGTAATACACCTGTTAAGAGAAAATATCAATCTACGCCAAAAGTGTATGAAAACGAAAAACCAAGAAAAGATACTACTACTGTTGATTCTTCTCATTTCCATATTGTACTTCGACATAACTATGCACATTTTGCAGGTTGGCTTTCCAGCCCTGTATACGTGCAGTAATGAGCAGGAAAATAACTTGCTCCCTCCATTCACATGACACCTACAGATATGAAATCTCGGGAACGCAGCAAATCATTTACCTGACAATTATTGAAAAGTCGACTACAAAACTTTCCTGGTCCACCCATCTCTGTCGATAATTGATATACAAAGTCCACAGTCAGTGCAGATATCGAAATTTCATATTGATGAGGGAGGTAGCGTCGACGCCAACTGAAACTATTTACAGGATCATAATATTGTATCTTCACTAACTGTATTGAGAATTTACAACCACAAGTTTGCAGTAGAGTTAGAATGTGCTATATTTTGACTGGGATATGAGAAAAGGGTAAATGCATGATATAGTCATTCACCCCTGACATTTTTTTTTCCTAAGAATAAAAATAAGTCTTCAGATGTTGTGATATACAAGAAATAGCATAGATATTTATATGAACAGAGGAATTGTATCATCTAGACTCTATATGATATGGCTATTTGAGATGTTGATAAAATAACCTACGAGTTCCTAAGCAGAATACATAATAGCATAGATAGCTTATGAATGAAAACCAACAAGCTACCAGATTCTTGCATCACTGAACAAGCTAATGTGTTGCAACTGCAAAAACAGTAAACGAATTGGAAATCCAACAAGCTACCAGATTCTTGCATTATTGAACAAGCTAATGTATTGTAACTGCAAAAACAGTGAACGAATTGGAAATGCAACAAGCTACCAGATTCTTGCATCATTGAATAAGCTAATGTATGGTAACTGCAAAAACAGTAAACGAATTGGAAACAAAAGAAAAGTGCACAGAATTATTAATATACCTGAGTGTGTCATTGTCAATTGACCAATCCCTAGGGATATATTTCATCTTCGGGTATTTCCTGTTGATAGAGAGCACCAACAGCTTTCACACAAAGCTCAGGATCCTCTTCAATGGAAGAAAGCATATCAGCCTCAGAATTCCGTTTCATTGTCTTTGTTCGTATTCAAATTTTTCATCGCCAGCATATCCATTGAGTCACCAAGAGAATCTTCAATGGCAAGACCATCACCACCGTCATTTGAGCCAGAGACCAAGTTCACGAAAGTCTTCTTACACATTTCCAGATCAGCTTGAGATGATGATCCATGTTGAGATGGTCCCTCTTCCAAACAGCCCCAACCCTTCCCTTCTTCAACATTCAGCATCTTCTCTTTGGTTTTCAGTTCATACGCATGAGAATCCATGCTCCCTTCACCTCTTGTTTCAGCATGAGGTTTGCTCATGTTTTTATCTCTTTGCTTTTCACCAGTTTGAGTAATTTCATTTTGCAAACCTCGCGCTTCAGACTCTATCTTTTCAGAGTAACTCAATTCTTGACATCTCAATATCGAACTTTCTTTTCCTTTCCCCGAGACTAGGCTCACCAAATTAGAAACGCATGTCTCAACACATCCAATTGTTGAATTTTCATTTTCCATTCTTTGGACTACAATCTCCGAATTGGAACACTTCATTCTCCAAAATTCGGCTGCATTCTCATCTTTAGAAGTGCTCTTTCTAGTTTCTTCTACCCCTGCCAATTTATCCTGGAATTCAGTGCACTCCACGTTCTTCTTCTCAAGCTCCATCTTATTCTTCTCAAGCTCCACCTTTTTCTTCTCAAGCTCTACTTCATTCTTCTCAAGCTCCGCTTTCACCTTCTCAAGCTCCACCTTATTCTTCTCAGGCTCCATCTTATTCTTCTCAAGCTCCACCTTTTTTTTCTCAAGCTCTCCTCCATTCGTCTCAAGCTCTACATCATTCTTCTCAAGCTCCGCTTTCACCTTCTCAGGCTCCATCTTATTCTTCTCAAGCTCCATCTTTTTCTTCTCAAGCTCTACTCCATTCGTCTCAAGCTCTACTTCATTCTTCTCAAGCTCCGCTTTCACCTTCTCAGGCTCCATCTTATTCTTCTCAGGCTCCATCTTATTCTTTTCAGGCTCTACTTCATTCTTCTCAAGCTCCGCTTTTACCTTCTCAAGCTCCACCTTATTCTTCTCAGGCTCCATCTTATTTTTTGCAGGCTCTACTCCATTTTTCTCAATCTCTACTTCATTTTTCTCAATCTCTACTTCATTTTTCTCAATTTCCGCTTTCACCTTCTCAGGCTCCATCTTATTCTTCTCAGGCTCTACCTTTTCCTTCTCAAGCTCTACTCCATTCGTTTCAAGCACTACTTCATTCTTCTCAGGCTCCATCTTATTCTTTTCAGGCTCTACTTCATTCTTCTCAAGCTCCATCTTATTCTTTTCAGGCTCCATCTTATTTTTTGCAGGCTCTACTTCATTTTTCTCAAGCTCCGCTTTCACCTTCTCAAGCTCCACCTTATTCTTCTCAAGCTCTACTTCATTTTTCTCAATCTCTACTTCATTTTTATCAAGCTCCGCATTCACCTTCTCAGGCTCCATCTTATTCTTCTCAGGCTCCATCTTATTCTTTCCAGGCTCTACTTCATTCTTCTCAAGCTCCGCCTTATTCTTCTCAAGCTCTACTCCATTCGTCTCAAGCTCTACTTCATTTTTCTCAATCTCTACTTCATTTTTCTTAAGCTCCGCTTTCACCTTCTCAGGTTCCATCTTATTATTCTCAAGCTCCACCTTTTTCTTCTCAATCTCTACTTCATTCTTCTCAAGTTCCGCTTTCACCTTCTCAAGCTCCACCTTGTTCTTCTCAGGCTCTACTCCATTCGTCTCAAGCTCTACTTCATTTTTCTCAATCTCTACTTCATTTTTCTCAAGCTCCGCTTTCACCTTCTCAGGCTCCATCTTATTCTTCTCAAGCTCCACCTTTTTCTTCTCAATCTCTACTTCATTCTTCTCAAGCTCTACTTCATTCTTCTCAAGCTCCGCTTCCACCTTCTCAAGCTCCACCTTGTTCTTCTCAGGCTCCATAGATAATTCAAAACAGTTACTTTTGTAAAGCTCCAAGCTCTCCAACTGATCATTTACAGATTCTCCAGATCCTTTTGTACTTTCGACATTTTTCATCTTTGTCCAAACCATGGGAGAAGCACCTTCTGTAATTTTATCAGCTGGATACAAAAATTCCAATTAGTTAGACAATGCAATGATTCTTACTCCTCTAAGGGAAATTCACTCATTAGGAGAACTTAACAGATGAAACTATGAAATTTGACACTCAGATATCATAAGCACTTAATCAAACGAAACGAAACCAACAACATCAACATCAAAAATCATAAAAATTTAGAAATGTATGTTTGAGTTACTCACAGCTGGTGGTAGGTTTGCTCATGTTGTTTTCATCTCTTAGAATTTCACCACTTTGAGTACTTTCATTCTGCAAAGCCCGAACTTCAGACTCTATCTTTTCAGAGTTACTTTTATAAAGTAACACGCTCTCCAATTCAATCACAGGTTCTCCAGACCCTTTTGTTCTTTCGACATTTTTCCTCTTTGTCCCAATTTTGGGAGGACCACCTTCTACAATTCCATCAGCTGGATAGAAAATTCCCAATTAGTTAGACAATGCAATGATTCTTATTGTACCTGTGCGAGACCTTAACAGATGAAACTATGATTTCTTAATTAACATAATTTTATAAATGCAAACCACGATCAGCAACAACCCCAAGAACAACAACATCAAAGGAGATACATCGAATTCATGTAAGAGTTACTCACATTCAAAGTTACCATTTGTGGCTGGTTGATTACTTGTTTCACCACCTTCCATCAACATCTTCCTCCGTTTCGAGGCCCTAGTTTCCCTAGTTCCTGTCAATGATTTTAGTTCTCCTGACAATGTATCAACTCTTTTCCTCTTTGCACCAGTTTTAACAGAACCAGCACCTACAATTCTATCAGCTACATAAAAAAAAATTCCCCAATTAGCTAGACATTGCAGTGATTCTTACTCTTAGGGGACTAATTCAAGAGATTAAACTAGGAAATTTCTGAATTGGAAGCAAACGAAAGGGGGAAATGTATGTTTAGAGGAGTTTACTCACAGCTGGTGGTAGGATTACTAGTAGATGGTTGGTCGGTCAGGTGCCGTTTACCCGGCCGTTTAAAGCGATTTGAATCCCTAGTTTCAGCGACCCTCTTAGAAAAATCAGATCCACTTTTCTTCTTCTTCTTCTTCTTCATAAGACGAATCTTGTTATGCTGAAAAATAGAAGTGCAATGCTGTTGACAATAATTTTTAGTCTTCATCCTAAAATTCTTACATCTCCAAATCATTCCATCATTTCTACAACAACGCTCTTCATCTGGAGGGATGATGGAACTCTGCTTCTTCTTCTTCTTCTTCTTCTTCTTGGTCAGATCTGGAGTGCCAGACCCTAGAAGATCATGATGCCCCTTCTTTAGAATCGAGGGATTGTTTCTCAGAAAATCAGTGTGAAACTTGTAATGTTTATCACAAAATTGTAATTGATTATCACCAATTATGATCTTGCATACGTTTCCTCTGTATCTGCATGCCTGTTGTTGTGCAGCAGCAGCAGCCGTTTTGCGAGTCTTCATGATGCCCTAAAAATGGAACACAAGAGAAACTGGGGAAGAAACTGTATCAAGCTTCAAGTTAAAGTAGTGAGTGAACGAGGTTTACTTTTACCAATTTAACCACAGGTTCACTAACTCCAGTTACTTTTCACCCATCTCATTAAAGAGGGTGTCCGGATAATTCTTGCTTCTTAACTGGGTTGCACGGACGCTCCATTTTTGGAGTCGTGTCCGCGTCCGAGCGTGTCCGACACATCAAATACGCGTCCCGCGCGCGTCCTTTTTGGACGCACCGATGACTTGGGTTTGAAGCATTTTTTTTCCATTTTCATTTAATCTTTTTTCTTTATTTTTATTATTATTAACTAAATGAAGAAAGACAAACATTTAGATCAATCATTTAAGTCTTTATTAGAGTTTTGTAATTGGAAATACATCACATATACCCTTGGCTGGGCATGTGTTGTTCTAAGAATGCAATTTGATTGCGCCATGTGTTTAATAGTGATTGATTGCTTGACATTCGGCGTGTATAAACAAACGATCTTTCCTTTTCTTTTGAAATTTATACACATGTAGTATTATTTTCTAATTTTTATGATCGAAACACTTGACTTTGTTGTATAAATACATAATTGTATATATAAATAAAATATGTATATACGTGTCCGTGTCCTAGTTTTTTGAGAATTTTATAGTGTCCACGTCCGCGTCATGTCGTGTCCGCGTCCGTGCAACCCAACTTCTTAAATAATACCAAGTAAAAACAAAACAAAAAAAATCTTTGGAATTTGAAAAGGACTTCTTCTGGTTTAAAAGTCGAAAATTTAACTTTTTATGAATCTAAACAATTTTGTTTCTGACTTTCGGTGGTTCTGGTATCCAAACTAGTTTTATTGATCTTCATCCATGGGAAGAAACTACCTGGGATAAGTGTGTCAGTCTCACAGGTACTTCTTTACAAGCACATATGATGATCCGTAATCCCCAGACACAAGCACCTACATGGCCTAGGATTTCTCAAACTGAGTAAAGATACTTTGACACAACTTTTTGTGAAAATGACTTTGCCAAGCCAAAAGGATTTTACATGTAGCCGTGAGATTATTCAAACCGGTAAGTATTATTGGAAAAGACGATGGATATCCCTGAAGATCCATGGGCAGAAAATATTTAGAACAAATGTCTTGTTCTTACTAATCAAATAGTGCATTACACTATGTTTTTTTTTTTAATAGGAAAGATAATTTCATTTAAATTAGAAATCTCGTACATAAAGCTTCTCTATAAGAAGAGAATTCAGCCATTCAGGAGCTTCATTAAGCCAGAAAGTTCTAGATGCCATAGATACTGCATCTTTAGCTAATAAATCTGCTACATAATTTGTTCCTCTGGGTACATAAGCAATCTCCCAGTTCTGAAAATACCTTAACAACTCAAAACAATCCCTAATTATTGCATTATTTTTCCATTTTATGGCTCCAACATTCCCTTGCAGAACATTGATAACATTGCTACAATCTCCTTCCAGCTGAATTTTTGTGATTCCACTACTTCTTGCTACTTTAACTGCCTCCAAGAGTGCTAATGCTTCTGCTTGTTCTGCATCATTTGCTACTGTTGGGATACACCAGGCCCTTGAGAAACAACCTGTAGCATTAATCATAATTAGTCATGCTCCCATACATCTACTTTCTTTATTGAAAGAAGCATCAAAATTTAATTTATGATAGTCTTCTTTAGGGACTGTCCATTGCACAGCTTGCCTACTACTCAAAGATTGTCTCTGAATGACAGATAACTTAGTCACATTATCATTCCAATCCAAGATGGATTTTTTAATTAGTTGAACTGTAGCACTTACCTGCAATTGAGAGTTATCAAAAACAATAGCACATCTCATTTTCCAAATATGCCACAATACATGAGTAATATAAACAAGTTTAACATGACACAAATTATTATTGTTACTGCCACCAGGACTGAACCAGCTACATATCCAGTCTAACATATTGTTACCCAAGGAAATGTCCCTACTAGATATTTCCATAGCATCCCAAACTTTCTTGGTTTCATGACATTCCAAGAAAATATGATTCATGGTTTCAGTCTCCCTATTACATAGAGGGCAAACAGGGTCAATGTTATGCATGTGCTTAGCTAATCTGTCTCTAACAGGGAGACAATCTTGAACACACATCCATAGAAAGTGCAAAACTCTTTGAGGAATATTCATTTTCCAGAACAGCTTCCAAGGAAAGTTAATAAGACTATCATTTGGATCTGTGGTATTACCTATCACATCTACAACTCTGTAAGCACTTTTCACAGTGAAAATACCATTCTCATTAGGTTTCCAAATTAATCTATCATCCCCACATAAAGGAATCCTAATTTTACAAATTTCAGACACAGTATTGCTATCAAATAAACAATGTAAGAGTTCTACATTCCATCTTTTGCTATCAGGCATCATAAGTTGGTCAACTGTAACCATATTACTAGACATGAATCTAGAAGAAAGACAACCAGATATAGATGGGACCCAAACATCATTCCAGATAGAGATACTTTTACCATTTCCAACTTCCCAGCAGTAGTGCTGTTTGATAATATCAAGACCTCTACAGATCCCTTTCCAAATCCAACTACCTGAATCACTTCTAACATGCAGAGGATTAGTAGTAGGGAAATATTTGGAACTCAAAATTTTAACCCATTCAGCCTCATTCTCATTCAACATTCTCCAAGCAAGTTTTGCAAGAAGATCAATATTAAGTTCAGCCGTCTTTTTTATGTTTAAACCTCCCAAGGCCTTAGACTTAGCTACTGACTCCCAGTTTTTGGGGAAAAATCCTTTACCACCATGACTTTTATTCCACCAAAAATTTCTCTGAATCCCATCTAGTTTATCAGTGAGTTTTTTTGGCATAGGAAAAACAGCCAAATGGTGAGAAGCTAGAGTACCTAAAACAGATTGAACCATCACAGTTCTAGTATGCTGATTCATGTTCTTTCCCTTCCAACTAGCAAGTCTATCAAGGAACCTATCAGGTAAATGACCAAAGGTTTCCATCTTATTTTGTTGAATAAGAATGGGAACACCTAAATATTTATCCTTTAAGGCCTAGAGTTTTTATATTTAGAATGCTAGCAATTTGGTTCTTAACTTGACTATCCATCCTAGGGGAAAAAGCCATATCTGACTTTTCATAATTTATGGATTGACCACTATACTTACTGAAATTCCTGATGATACCATCCAGATCTCTAGCACCCTTAATAGTAGCTTTTCCAAATATGAGACAGTCATCTGCAAAAAATAAATGACTAACAGCTGGACTAGAATTAGAAACTTTAATACCTTGAATCAGGCCATCATTTTCAGATTTTAACAAAAGTCTAGAAAGACAATCCATAACTATGATAAAAAGGTAAGGGGATAAGGGGTCTCCCTGTCTGAGACCCCTTGTAGGGTAAAAAACTTCACCTGGTGAGCCATTTAAAAGGACAGAAGCAGAAACAGTTGAGATACATTCCATAATCAGAGAGCACCAATCATCATGAAAGCCAAGTTTCCTAAGAATAGCTATCAAAAAATTCCATTCAATCCTATCAAATGCCTTTGACATGTCTAGTTTAACAGCCATAAGACCTTTAGTAGCTTTACACTTCCTCATGGAATGAATAAGTTCATGAGCAATCACAATATTATCAGTAATCTGCCTAGAAGAAAGGAAGGCATCTTGGTAAGGACTTATAAATTTGTTCATAACTTTCTTTAGTCTGCTAGCCAATAACTTACTTATAAGTTTATAAGCTACATTACTTAGACTAATTGGCCTAAAATCCTGAGGCTTTTTAGGGTTATTAGTTTTTGGAATAAGACTTATAAAGCTATGATTAATCTGCTTCAAGAGATGTTTAGAATGGAAAAAGGATTGCACCATCATAATTGTATCTTCCCCTACTACAGACCACATTTTTTGATAGAAACCTGGGGGATACCCATCAGGTCCTGGAGAAGTCCAGGGTTGCATTTGAAACAAGGTATTCTTAATTTCTTCACTATCTGGAACCTGGACAAGCATAGCATTCTCTTCTTGAGTAATACAAGGCAAGATATCACACAGAAATTCAGTACAATCTGGAGGATTAGAAGTTTTACTGATACTAGAAAAATGTTTCCTAAGATCACTAGCAATGCTTTTCCTATCAAAAATCCATATCCCAGCATCAGTTTGAAGGGACTCAATTTGAGTTCTTCTTTTCCTATACTTAACCTTATCATGAAAGTATTTAGTATTCCTATCATCCCCAGTGAGAATGTTTTCTTTAGCTCTCTGAGAGTAGTAGTCATGTTGGACTTGATACCAATAGTTAAGTCTAGACTCAAGATCTTTAAGTCTAGTATTATTAACTCCACTACTACTATCCTGATTCAGGATATTTATTTGGGATTGCACATCTCTTATTTGAGTTTGAAAATTACCAAACTTATTGTGATTCCACTCTCTCAGGAAATACTTGACATTCTTAAGAGACCTAGTCAGCTTAAAAGCATAAGAACCATTCTCATTTGTCTGCCAATTTTCTTTAATTAAATCAGTACAAGAAGGGTCAGACAACCAACATTTATTAAACCTATAAGGTTTACTAGTATCATTAGACTCTCTATCACTGACTAACAAAATGGGACAGTGGTCACTAGCATGAGGAATAAGATGATACACAATACAATTAGGAAAACAATTCAGCCAGTCACCATTACTAATGGCTCTATCCAATCTTTCTAAGATAACAGTAGCATCATTCCTTCTATTTGACCAGGTATATGGGTTACCTATGAAAGGGATATCAGTAAGATTCAAGTTGTCTAAATGACCATTGACAAAATCAAGGTCAGCTTGTCTAGGAATGTTACCACCTAGTTTATCCTTTTTATGAGTTATGAAGTTTAGGTCCCCTACAATAACCCACGGACAGGGATAATTACTACCCAAACCATATAGAAAATCCCATTGCTCAGTAATGTTGTCAATACTTAAAGCACCATACATTAGAATGACTAAGGATTTATCACTCCTAGCATCTATCTGCACACTACAAACAATAAAAATTTTGGTAGAATCAATGATATCTAGGAGAATACCATCTTTCCATAAAAGAAAAAGACCACCAGAAGCCCCTATAGGATTAACAAAATGAAAATTCATAAACCCCAAATTTTGAGTATATCTAACCATTTTTCTATCAGTGTTCTTGGTCTCAGCTAGAAAAACTAGATCAGGATCATTCGCTTTGACTAGATCACTAAGATGATATCTAGTGTATTTGTTTCCAAAACCTTGGACATTCCATGAAAGAATCTTCATGATGTTCTGATACTCAATAAGATGACAGCCAAAACAAATTAAACAAACTTGAAAAAAAGAGATAAATTCGACTAACTTATCCCCTATTTCAATTTGATAGCTTAAATGATAAGAAGCACAATCAACCAGAATGAAAAACAACTTAATTAGAAAACTATAGAAATGAATTAGGTTGAAAATAATTTCAAAATTAGAAAAAAAATTAGGGTTCAGAGAATAAACCTGAGTAAGTTTTGCAGTGTTCCCATAGTGCTTCTATGCATTTCCCCCAGCGAGATCAGATGTTGTGCTATCAGCTGCTTTAGTATTCTCCTCTCCATAACTGTTCTGGTATTCCATCATATTTTCTAACACCAAATTGTCCTCTACTTGGTAAATCGGGTTAGTATGAGAAGTAATTGGAGTTGAAGTAAGGGTAATAGGGTTTCTCATTGAGTCTTCTTCTCTAGTTCTTTTGTTTTTCCTCTGGTCAACATCTTCAATCCCTAAACTATCACCCGATGCAAATTGGGAAGTATCTGTTGATGTTTTATTAGCAGAATTACTAACATCACCCACATTTAGATTTACACCCCCTCCATCATATTAGCATCCGAATTTGTGATATATTGAGCCAAAAAAGCTTTCCCCTCATCAGATTGGCTCCAAACCGCATACTGATCATCTGTCATTGCTTCCACCTTTTGTTCCATGCTTAATCTCTTGAAAGCATTGTCATCATGATCAACTACCCAGCATTCTTTACAGATTTTAAATGGTTGCATCTCAAAATGGTAAATAACCCATTTTCTCTGACCATTAGGGGTATCCACCCAACCTCCTCTTCTTAGCGGTTCTTGTAGTTTGACTTCAACATACACAGTATTTGTCACGCTTCCTCTCGGTTGCCTCCTTCTCCCTACTGGAACAACTTTCTTACCAATGTCTTTGCATATTCCTTCGATCAGGTTTTCATTAAGGATGATGTTACCTAAATTCCTTAACTTGACACACCATATATGTTTATCAAAAACATGCTCTCCTATTGGTATGTTGGCATCATAAGGTATTAGTGCCAACAGATGACCCATGATGTCCCACGTTTTTGCTTGAACACCATTTTTTGAATCCTCCATTTGGAAGCGAAAAAGAAATAAGTTCACTCCTTTGGTGATAATATCATACTTTCTGTAACTTCTCCAACGATCATTTATTTCCTTTTTCACATCTTCATGATCCAGCGGCCTCTTGAAGATAATCTTACCAAGCAGACAAAAAATATATTCATCTGCTGTATCGGATGATACTTGAGCTGAAGCTACCACTCTTCTTAGAGGTCTTGGGGTATTGTTTCCAATAGTTGCAGACTGCAACCTTGAGTTGAGGTTCTCAACTTGTCTACTACCTTGGGAAGCCATATTACATCTCTGAAAGTTGGGATGGAATGGCTTTGTGTCGAAGATTTTTTTAGGTTTAGGGTTTATATTGATTGCTGGATACCTAATGGGGTTATAAAACCTTTTAGAATAACAAATAACCCTTTCCTTCCATGTATGACTATTATACCGCTGATTTTTCGGATCGACCAAGTTGACCATTTTTTTGAATTTGAAAGTTGATGAAACTTTCCCTCTTTTGGAGCTAAGATCACGGTATTGACAGTTAGCCAAAAACTGGGGAAGGATTTTCAAAGAAGAGCTTAATCTAAAAGAACTTAATCCTATGGAGACCATGCTGAGGCCAAAAATTACCAGGGAGCATATGGAACACTAGTGAGATTAAAAGACGTTTAACTCACAGTTATGAAGAAGAAAATCAGTAAAACACTACTGTTCTCAAGAGCATCACTACCCGAACAACTTGTGAAAAATCTGATCTCAAATGATTATCACAACTTAAAAAACCACCACTGGGAACTACACATAGGCAACTATGGGAATCCTGCAAAAAAAAAACAGATTAGAAACCCATTAGACAACAAGAAGAAATTGATCTGCAAATTTCTAAAAATTCACAAATCAAAAGAAAAAAGACTAAAACCTTCTACAAGCGTTTTAGATACCACAAGACATAAA
>JAJJWX010005004.1:0-40015 GCA_023529315.1 Papaver bracteatum
GCGGTTCTAGTGAAGGGAACCAATTATGGTTTCTAAAACCCTGAATTGAATCCAGTGACTCGCAAGAGTTTCCCTTGATCGGGAAAATCACGGGCGTAAAGTTTTCTCGTTGACTTTGTCCCCAACAGTCACGCGCTAGACAAGCTAGCGTGCCTACTAAACTGCGCCACCATGGCCCTTCGCCATGCAGCCACCTCGGGCCCCATGCGTCTACCAAATTGAAATCAGGTGCCCCATCAACAGTTGCCCTTGATCGAGGGAAAATCACCAGCAATGGTATAAAATCTGCTACATGACTTTATCCCTAAGAGTCAGCACCTAGCCAAGCTAAGCCAGCGCCATGATAAACGCCTCACCATGGCCATGGACCGCTTTTGCCATACCCCTATGGCCTTCCCATCATTGGCTACCAAATTGAATCCAGGCGGCCATCAACGGCTACTTTAATCCCACTTGAGCAAATCCTGGCCCGATATAAAGTCTCCCTCATGACTTTATCTAGAGATCAATCTATACAAGTCCGGCCTAAACCAAGAAATAGCCGTTCAGACTTGCTTCGGTCACAAAGTGAAGGAGAAGGGCTGGTTTAGGAGGGAAGCGAAGAGAGTGTTGAGACCAGAATAATTCTAGAGTAGCACTTGACTTGTATCAGAAAGTGAAAGCTTTGGAAAATCTAGCAAGAGTTTCTTTTCTGAGTTCGATGTTTTTCTCCTGACCAAGAACTTGTGTTCTGGTGGAAATAGGTAAGCCTATTTATATAAGTCAAGAAATAAACGTACTCTGGCCTCATAATAAAAGGAAATGGGTGAGTTAAATGGGAAGAGGTGGTAACGCGTGGCATTGATGGGATTTAATAGAATTGATGTCCCATTATGGAAGAGAGTTTCACCGTTGATTCTTTCATTTACTGACCGCCTTACTCCCATTACACTATCTTGAAACGAGCATTTGTGTATGTCGCGCACTATAGACCACCAAACCAAAACCCTAATGAGCATTCCCCCAGTTTGTGTTGATGTCTCGAACGTTTTGGAAGACATGTAAAATGTTGTTGTGTCTTGGAAAGTCGAGCTTGAGGAACTTGCTATCCAGGTGACCTTCGACGGTCGAGATGTTGCATCTTGAAAGGAGGGGCAACCGTTGATTGTTTCACACCTTCGCTTTGGTAGATGTGTAGCGAGGTCCAACAGGGTGGCACGGCTAGGGTGTGTTCATACTTGGCATGAGGAGCCAAGGGTTTGCCATGGGCCCTAGGTGCTCGACCAAGCTATTATTTCGGGTCTAAGGTCGTGAGGGGACTTTAGACGGCCAGGATTTGCTCCTGGGATTGAAGGGAAACCGTTGATGGTCGCCTGGATTCAATTTGGTAGCCGCAAGGGGAATGCCAGTAGGGTGGCGTGGAATAAAGGTCCATGGTGAGGCGTGTTTAGCATGGCGCGGCTAGCTTGGCTAGGTGCGTGACCAAGATAGAGATAAAGTCATGAGGAGACTTTATACGGCCAGGATTTGCTCATGGGATTAAAGTGCAGCCGTTGATGGGCGCCTGGATTCAATTTGGTAGCCGCATGGGGAAGGCCAATAGGGTGGCGCGACATGAAGGGCCATGGTGAGGCGTGTTTAGCATGGCGCGGCTAGCTTGGCTAGGTGCGTGACCAAGCTAGGGATAAAGTCATGAAGAGACTTTATACGGCCAGGATTTTCTCCTGGGATTGAAGGGCAACTGTTGATGGGCACCTGATTTCAATTTGGTAGACGCATGGGGAAGGCTAGTAGGGTGGCGCGACATGAAGGGCCATGGTGAGGCGTGTTTAGCATGGCACGGCTAGCTTGTCTAGGTGCGTGACCAAGCTAGGGATAAAGTCACGAGAAAACTTTATACGTCCAGGATTTGCTCCTGGGATTGAAGGGCAACCTTTTATGAGCGCCTGGATTCAATTTGGTTTAGAAACCATAATTGGTTCCCTTCACTAGAACCGCTACAGAATTCGAGTACGGAATCGGATTTTGATGATCCGCACCTCAAATCAACCGGAAAAGAATTTTCTATCTCCTTACGCGTGTATATTTAGGTTCTGAACTCGTTCGGGGGGGGGGGCGAAAGCAAGACTCAGGAATATTTCATGAGGGACAGCGGCATGGACAAGCTAGGTTGGCATATGGGGCCAAAGGTTTTACATGGGTGCATGGCGTGGCTAGGGCCAAGTTATGGCGTAACAAGCTCGGTCTAGGTGTGGCTAGCATGTTTTTCTATCGGCACAAGAGATGTGGCTAGCATGGCTAGGGCCATGGCATGTCGCGGCTAGCTTGGGCTAGGCGTGGATGGCATGATTTGTCATTGGCACGTGGGGTGTAGCTAGCATAGCTAGTGCCATGATATTACGGTACTGCAAGTGACGCATAATGATGACGCGTTACAGAGTTTCAGGCCAAGTCAGAGTTCCGCCGTAATGGCGCATTGCGAAGCCATAATAGCGGTATACTGTATAGACCGTTAAGTGTCGAGAATGACATGACCTTGCAGGGACAGTGAAGTAAAAAGGTAG
This sequence comes from Papaver bracteatum, assembly GCA_023529315.1. Lineage (NCBI taxonomy): Eukaryota > Viridiplantae > Streptophyta > Magnoliopsida > Ranunculales > Papaveraceae > Papaver > Papaver bracteatum. Next base: position 2,544 of record JAJJWX010005004.1, read on the forward strand.
CGCTAAACTGTAAAGACATTTGGCTAAGGAATGAATCTTATTGACCAATACAATAAGACTTTATTAAGGAGAAGGCAACACGAAGCCAAAGTGACAGATGCGACATGCGAGGTTGGCATTAAGGCATATCCGTGGAATTGAGTTAGCCCAAACTCAAGGATGATGAAAGAGTGTAAAATAGATCAAGAGTAGGTCTATGGCGTTAGTTCAAGGTTGGCCAAAGCTTGAACAATGCAAACAAGTTAGTAATGCAAGAGTTGCATTGCTGTTGTCAAAATAATTGGCGAAGTGAAGTATATGTGACTCATGAGTAACTAGAGTGAGCTTAAGGAGTTGGCCTCGACAAGTAAAGCCTAAAGAGTGTCCGTGCATTAGCTTAGAGTAATAAAAATACAGGGCCAAGAGGGCTGAACGTTGGAGCGTGGAAAAATTCAGTATGGCGCAACAAGTGGCGCAATAAGGCTCAAGTGACGGTTACAAGTTGTTTATGAACTTCACAAGCATGCCAATGACGCGTGATGAAGTAGAATGGTTATAAAGGAGTTTATAAACGTGGAGCAAGAGTTCTAACCACAATAGAACAAGTGTTGGATGATTGGCGCAAGTTAGGAGAGAACTGGTCAGTTGGCACGGTTACTGGCGGTTACAGAACTGCTTTATGGGACAGATGGATGTCCCATGCATGTGTAACAGTTATGCACGGTTTTGCCAAGAAAATCTACTATATAAATAGTCCTAAAGAATGGGAAATTCGGTATCTAGCATGTGTGAAAGTTAGCCTAACATATGTGAGAGTGCAGTTTGCATATGTGAGTGAATAGGAGAGTTTTTGTAAGACTTAGACTTGGTTCAAGGAGTGAACAAGTCTGTGTAAGTCCCCAAGTGGGCAAGTTTTGTATTTATTCCTTTTGATGCAATAAAAAGAGTTGATTGTGTCATGTTCTAAGTGTTCTTGGTTGGCTGATTGTTGTTGGTAAAGTATGGCATGAACTGAGTGCATTATGGGGTGCATTTGATGAGTTTAAATAAGTGAAAGAAGGCTGTAAATACTTCCGCTGTTAACCTGAAGTGTTGGCTGTTTGCAAAGGTGCAAACTTATAAGGCTGAAGTGCAAGTGGGTGAAGCTTTATTCACAGAACCATTGTGCTGCCGGGTTACACTTTCGCAGAAAATTTCTAGGGCGTTTGAAGGTGTGACAATTCGGGTATCAGAGCCAGGTTTGGTGCACAGTTCAAGTGTATTTGTTGGATAATACACTAAGAATTCTTTCTCTCTTAAGTTATTTTCTTATGAGCAAGTAAGTGGCACATTATTTTCAGAATATTGCATTAGGAATAGGTTCTAATGGCATGATGATCGACGAAGAACTACCGGTACGTTTGATCAACTTGAGGAGTATGGTGATCTTGGTGATATAACCATCGATTTCAGTGCAGATGGCATTGATATACCTCTTGTTTCTGAAGATAAAGGTAGGCTAGACCTACTTGAAGGAAGGACATCAGAACGGTTTAAAGAATTTGACGAAAGGGTAGGTGCAGTCGAGGACAAGGTGTCTGATGCAATCTTGTTGAATTGCGAAACCAATGCTGAAGTGACTGAATTGAAGGTGCAATTTAGTGACATAAAGACCATATTAACAAGCCATGCGAAGAAAATGTCTGAGGAAGTGGCAAGTATTCACGGGTTAATCAGTAACGGCATGGTTTTAGGAGGAAACGTGCATGGAGAAAGCTCGAGTCGAGTCTCCGAGCCAAGAATTTACGCAGGTTCCAGAAATGATAGAAAAATTGAGAATTTCTTGTATGACGTTGAGGCATACTTTGAGGCGAATGAAACTAGGGAAGAACAAAAATTAACTCTCGTAGGCAATTACCTTGGTGGTGATGCAAAGGTTTGGTGGAGAACTATGCTGCAAGAAGATGAAACGGATGGTTATGACAATCTTATGTCATGGAATGACATGAAAGATGGACTGAGATGTCAGTTCTGGCCAAGCAATGGTGCTTGGTATGCAAGAGATAGTTTACGTAGGCTGAAAATGACGAGTACACCACAGGCCTATGCTGAAAACTTCCTTACATTGGTGCAAGAAGTACGTGGCATGAGTGAAGAAGATCAGATGTTCCAATTTCTGGCTGGCACAAGTTCGAGTGTGATTGCTGAACTTAAGAAGAGCAAAATCCAGAGTATCCAGATGGATATTCAAGTGGTAAGAGATCTTACTAGTTGCACAACAACTGAATATGTGCACAGCTGTGAAGGTAAGGACAAAGGAAAGGAAAAATATGTAGGCAGTAAGAGAAATCATGAACCAAAGGAAGATGAAATATTCCCTTCAGCCCGGAAATATGGGGGATGTTTTATTTGCAAAGGTTTACATTTCGCTAAAAGCTGTCCACTCAAAGAACAACTTAATGTATCAGTTAGGAATGACTATGGGGGTCATTCTAGCAAGACTCGTGAAGCCCGAAGTGAAGGATCAAGGAAGAGACCACGCAGCGAAGTCGTTTCTCAGGTCGACAAAGTTAGAAACTAAGCTAAGAACAAGAGTAAGTGTTGTTTGATGACAGAACAAAGAATGTTCTTGGACTTGTTTTATGTAGCTTTAGTTGTTTATTGATGCAAACTCTGTGTGTAGAGTTTGGTTGTACAGACTTTTATTTGAGTCTTCAAGTTTGTATATACTTTGCTTTGGTGTAAGCAAGTTGCTTTGTTAATGAAGTTTTAGCTTTCCAAAAGTGATCGAGTGGATGATCAATCATGTAATGGTACATGGTCTTGTTATGTAAGTGCAGTAATGAACAAGGGTTTTTTCGTTTATAAAGTCTTGCCTCTTTATTTACGATGTAAAGCTAGATCATGGGAAGATGCTGCAAGTAGCATACTCAGCCTAACGTATGAAATATCAAGACAAGTTGAAAGCTAATAAGAAAAGCATAGGACAGGGGTCCTAGTTAACGTAGAAATGATGTTGCTGTTTGGGGATTGCAAAATGGAACGACGGAAGATGGGCAGCGACAGTGCAAGCAATGCAGCAAGTAAGAAATCATTTTACCAACAAGAATGAGTTGGGTAGAACACATGTCCTTAGAGAAAGAGACACACACTTTCCAGGAAATTAGCAATGCAGTTCAAAGAAGTATTTGGAGACATATTGGCTTTGAAGGCATAGCATATGGACAGCTAAAGGGTTAGCTAATGATATGTCCAACGTGATAGTTAGTCACAGTTTTAAATGGGCTGTGAAACTCAATAGTTTTGTTGCACGGAAGTTAAGCAAAGAAAACTCACCATTCCAGTTCGGGTATACAAGATGGCATAAGTATAGAGTTTATACTTGGTGTCCACATTCATAGAAATGAGTTCTTGAATGATGCTTGCATTATCTGAGTTTTGCGAGGCATGAAGTGTTAAGTTCGGGTGTCTAATGCAAAGAGAACCCATATTCACTTTGTGACGTGCTTAATGAGGAGCGTGAAGAACAACAGTTTAACGATGGGTCATCGACAAAATTGATTGAAAACAAAGCCAAGTCGTTCATAAGTCCTTGTCACGTTGAGTGTAGGCAAAGTCGGAAAGAGATGGTAATGATCATGATGATAAAATTGAGAAGAATCACTCAATGCGTACACTTAGGAGCAAATGATTCATGCAAAATTCAAGTACAATTTAGGGAATTGGAAAGAAGGATTTCGAAATTACATTTGGATGTTGATATACGGTTGTAGTGGGAGTTGGAACGTATGCGCAACGTGAAAACAAATGTACAAGTCAGTAGGATCAATAGCAAAGCAGTAAAGCTAAGTGGTGGCATGTGGTACTAGGCATAAAGTTTTGACAGGAAGGAATGCTAAATAAGTTTGCTGAATTCTGAGCGGCTCAGAAGTGTACAAGGCCGAAGAACAAGTATGTTGAGTATACTTGGTTGCGTTCAACGAGGGTGTTGAAAGGATTAGGTGGGGGAGGTATATTATGGTGCTGCAAGTGACACATAATGATGACGCGTTACAGTTTAGCAGGCCAAATCAGAGTTCCGCCGTAATGGCGCATTGCGAAGCCATAATAGCGGTATATTGTATAGATCGTTAAGTGTCGAGAATGACATGACCTTGTAGGTCCAGTGAAACAAAAAGGTAGCGCTACACTGTAAATAAATTTTGCTAAGGAATGAAGCTTATTGACCGACATAATAAGGCTTCATGGAGGAGAAGGCAAGACGAAGCCAAAGTGACAGATGCGACATGAGATGTTAGCATTAAGGCGTATCCGTGGAATTGAGTTGGCCCAAACTCAAGGATGATGCAAGAGTGTAGAATAGATCAAGAGTAGGTTTGTGGCGTTAGTTCAAGGTTGGCCAAAGCTTGAACAATGTAAACAAGTTAGTAATGCAAGAGTTGCATTGTTGTTGTCAAGCTAATTGGCGAAGTGAAGTATATGTGACTTATGAGTAACTAGAGTGAGCTTAAGGAGTTGGCCTCGACAATTAAAGCCTAAAGAGTGTCCGTGCATTATATTAGAGTAATAAAAATGCAGGGCCAAGAGGGCTGAACGTTGAAGCGTGGAAAAATTCAGTATGGCGCAACAAGTGGCGCAATAAGGCTCAAGTGACGGTTACAAGTTAGTTATGAACTTCACAAGCATGCCAATGACGTGTGATGAAGTAGAACTGTTATAAAGGAGTTTATAAACGTATATCAAGAGTTCTAACCGTAATAGAACAGGTGTTGGATAATTGGGGCAAGTTAGGATAGAACTAGTCAGTTGGCACGGTTACTGGCGGTTACAGAACTGCTTTATGGGATAGATGGCTGTCCCATGCATGTGTAACAGTTATGCACGGTTTGTCCAAGCAAATATACTGTATAAATAGTCCTAAAGAATGGAAAATTCGGTTGTTAGCCTGTATGAGAGTTAGCCTAACATAAATGAGAGTGATGTTTGCATATGTGAGTGAATAGGAGAGTTTTTGTAAGACTTAGACTTGGTTCAAGGAGTGAACAAGTCTGTGTAAGTCCCCAAGTGGGAAAGTTTTGTATTTCTTTCCTTTGATGCAATAAAAAGAGTTGATTGTGTGATGTTCTAAGTGTTCTTGGTTGGCTGATTGTTGTTGGTAAAGTATGGTATGAATTGAGTGTATTATGGGGTGCATTTGATGAGTTTAGAGAAGTGAAAGAAGGCTGTAAAGACTTCCGCTGTTAACCTGAAGTGTTGGTTGTTTGCAAAGGTGCAAACTTATATGGCTGAAGTGCAAGTGGGTGAATCTTTATTCACAGAACCATTGTGCTGCCGGGTTACACTTTCGCAGAAAATTCCTATGGCGTTTGAAGGTCTGACACATGGCATGGTGTAATTGGCATGGCGCGGCTAGCTTGGGCTAGGCGTGGCTGGCATGATTTTCCATTGTCACGCGGGGTGCGGCTAGCTTGGTTGGCATGCTTTGGCATGGTAGGGTGTGGCTAACATGATTTGACATTGGCACACGAGATGCATCTAGCATAGCTAGGGCCATGTCATGGTGTGATTGGCTTGGCGCAACTAGCTTGGGCTAGGTGTGGCTGGCATGATTTTCCATTTGCCCGCGGGGTGCGTCTAGCATGGTTGGCATGCTTTGGCGCGGTAGGGTGTGGCTGGCATGAATTGCCATTGGCACACGAGATGCGGCTAGCATAGCTAGGGCCATGGCACAATGCGATTGGTATGGCGCGTCTAGCTTGGGCTAGGTATGGCTAGCATGATTTGCCATTGGCACGCTAGGTGAATTAGGGTTTGGTTTGTCGTAACCCTGATTTGAAAAAATATACCCTAGTAATTATTAGGGACATATTAATAGCTTTTATTAATGCGCCTAGTAAATGTTTGTTTTAAGTGTCTGCTAGGGTTTGGCGTTTTACGATTTTAACCCTAAACTAAAGACCACCATCAACACTTGGTGACTATTATTATAGAGGCAGAATTCAGAATAACAATAGACGAAAACTAAAAAACTGAACACACTAGAACCCATATTCGAAGAATATATCTTCTCAATATTATGAACAAGAAAACTATTACAATTCTCTTTGTTACACTCCCAATCTCTCTAAATAGTGGATAACCTTAAACAGTTTGCTAAGATTTCTTTAACAATAAGTAATTGCCTCACAAACTTATCTCTAGGTGATTTGTCTCACAAACCTCCCTCTATGATCTAGTGTGTTGTTTGAGATACAGACACACCTAGATCTTGAGTGTGGTTTGTGATACAGACACACCTAGATCTAGAGTGTGGTTTGTGATACAGACTTTGTAAAGAAGTATGCTTGTGGCACAAGCATAACAAGATAAAGATTATAAGAGAATCTTGAAAAACAAAAGAGTTGTGAAGGTTTCGCAACAATAGCATGACTGGAACAAGAGAAGAAGAAACAACAACAAGGTTGTGAAGAAAGAGAAGTTAACCACCATGAGGTGATGAGAGAATGAAGAGAAGAGACGCCACAAGGGTGTGATCGTGAGAAGAGAAGCAATCCCAGTGTGGGGATTTGGCTAGAGAAGTGAAGAAATTAACTCTAGTGTGGAATTTGAGAAGTATAGACAACAATAGTAGGTTAGAATCCCATGAGTTATAGAGAACAACAATAGTGGGTTAAAATCCCATGAGTTGTAGATGCCAATGATGTCAGTAAATATCAGAAGATGAGGTAAGATGGATCATTACAGTAGTGACAAAGAATGAAGTAATTACACAAGAATATGAGCTACAATGCTCGGTGATGGGTTACAGAATTTGGTTTCATGTTTGGTTAACATGTTGAATAGAGCACAACAACAATATTTATAGCTTGTTAAGGATGGTGTTCCACTGCAATGAAGATGAAGAAGAAAAGAAGTTTGTGATGGTTGCTATGGTATGATAGCAGTACGAAGTAAGTATTTTATGATTGCTAAGAAAAAGAAGAATATTGATTTCTTAGCTAAGTTGTAGTTGGTGTTATGGTTTTTGAATTGAGTTTGTTGATTGACGGAGTTCCGGTGGGATCGTGAAATTGGGATAAGCTATAATTTAGTATTAATGAGTAAGGGTTTGTTGGTGGTATCTTTGAAGATAAGAAAAGACAAGAGCATGATACTACCACTGTTAGTGATTTTAATAGTGGTGTTTTGTCGTTTATCAGTAGAATAAGAGGAATAAGAAATTAGAAAAGGCAAGGACGTGCAAACGTCGATTTATGGAAAAATATGAGGAGTAGAACAGGGTTACGGAATCCCCGTTGAATGATATTTTGGTTTAAGGGAGGATGTTGGAAGTTAAACCAAGATATGGTGGGTGATTTGGTTAGTGGATCAACAAGTATTGTTGAGGCAGTTAGTTTGGATCAACAAGAGAAGTTGACACAGCGCGTCATATTTGGAAGTTGAGTTAACTTGAAAAGCAAGTTGTGCCGATTGCCGGTTTTAGAGTTTTACTATGTTTAGAGTTTCTTTGTGTTTCTAGAAGTGTGCTTTATTTCGAGTTCGGTTTTATTAGGAAAGTGCTTCGATTTATTGTCAAGTTTGTGAGACTATAAGTAGGCTATTGAGCCATAAGAATTGTACACCGAATTCTATTATCAATGTAGTCATTTTATGCTTATGCGTTGTGCTCTCCTCTCTCTTGCTAGATCCTACATAGGTGGGGCGGTGGTGCTAGCATGAGTTACACACATTAGTAGGGATTTCATCATATTCCAATAGCTTAATTGAAAGATAATAATAAAACTTAAACATGGATTTCTAGGGTTCATAATGTTGAATCATAATTAAATCACGTAATTTCTTTCCAATTGCTTGTTATATGTTAATCAAGTAAGAACACAACAATACTCAAATTCATTTTTCTTGGAGAACATAATTTATATTGAAATCCCTAATTTCATAAAGAACCCTAATTTTAAAATGCTCAAATCAAGACATCTATACATGAAATTGATGTTCCTTACACATTATCCAATGTTCTAAATCAAGTACAACACCAAAATCAGTACTCAATTTCTTTAAAACAGTGAATGATATCATTAGAATACAAGTACTCAAACAAAATTAAGAGAAGGTAATTTATGTCCATGATTCAAAGCACCAGATCAATTCCAATTAATAATTTTTCAAGGTTAAAACGAAATCGTTGATCCAAATCTACCTTACGTTTATTGCAACCCAACTCCATATCCTCTCCCACTGATTTCTAACCTTAGCTTTCATCCATTTCTCAAACTTTGTGTTCTTGTTCTTGGTTGGAGAAAAAAGGAAAAGAACAACCCAAACAATTAGAGGAGAAGAGAAAAATGAAGCCTCATTCTTATTTGCACTAGGTTCATTCATGCAAAATCTCCATTTTTTGTTTATTCATTATTTTTCAAGTGCAAGTCTCCGGAAAAGGATAAGAAACGAAAAGAAGAAGAAGTCCCCTTCTCCTCCTTGGTTTCTCAGTTTTTATGTTGAGAAAAATCTGACACGTGCACAACTGCATAAATACTTTGAACTAAGACGGAATTTATTATTTAGGCACACACTCATTTCTTATTGAAGCCACCTAAAAGAGTTAATGATACTTAATGTTTGAGTCTAAGGAACTCTTAGTGAGAAAGTTGAGTAAATGGGTTTCGAAAAACCCGGGAAAAAGGGTTGGGGTGTCACAACTCAGCTGCCAGCATTCTGCCCACTGAAGTAGCTTCCAGCAAGTCCAGGGCACCATGAAGTCAATGCCAGGTCAATGGGAAAATTCAACCGTCAGTCAACTATCGAAGTCAAGTTGCCAGTCGCGCTTCAAGCCATTTTTTATGCCATCTCATAGACCAGTCATAGACCGACAGGTCAGTATGTTATCTCAACATTCCATGTCAGTACCCAAGCACCACGTCAGCAAAAAATTGCCAGTCAGCATTGGCCAGGTCATCAAGATGGTCCAGATAGTATTTGCCACGTCAGGGACTTGGTCCAGCCAGCGTTGGCCACGTCATCAAGTAGGTCCAGCAAGCATCTGCCACGTCAGCAACTTGGTCATGAAGCGATGGCTACCACATCATGTAGGTCTAGTCAGTATCTGCCATGTCATAAATTTGGTCTAGTCAGCTGTGCCACATCAGCAACAGCACGCACGCTAATAGAAAATCTTGTTTCGTCAATAAATTTTTCGTTTTAAGTCTGAATTGAGTGATTTTTGGCTCGCTGGAATCTCCTTTCAATTTCCTACAATATGGAGGTGAAAAATCTTGAGTTTGAAAAAAAAAATTAAGGTTCCGAGCGGTGCATCAACCACTACCAAGTGAAAACTACATATCATATTTAATGTTCGCGAACGCTGTTGCGTCGAGTTTCAATCCACAACATGCCCGTATGCAAAATTCGTGAGTGTTGGTTCGATTCATAAACCTCAACACGTACATGTTCGGTGCTAGTTAAAACTGTTGCAATCCTTTTTCGCATAACTTCTATAGTCCAGTTGATCGAACTGCTGTAATCCAGTTATTCACCAAATACTGCAGTCCAGTTGATCGAACTGCTGCAGTCCTTTTACACATAACTGCTACAGTCTAGTTGATCAAACTATTGTAGTTCAGTTTCTCAACAATAGTTGAAGTCCAGTTGATCGAACTGCTGCAGTCCTTCTCCTCAAAACTATTACAGTCTAGTTGATCGAACTGCTGTAGTTCAGCTTCTCAACAATAGATGCAGTCCAGTTGATCGAACTGCTACAGTCCTTCTCCTCAAAACTGCTACAGTCCAGTTGATTGAACTGATGTAGTTCAGTTTCTCAGAAATGTTGCAGTCCAGTTGATTGAACTGTTGCTATCCTTTTCCATAAAATTTCTACAATCTAGTGGTTCGAACTGATGTAGTCGAGTTTCTCAACAACCACTGCAGTGTAGTTGATTGCAACTACTACAGTCCAGCTTTTCTCACAACAGTTATAGTACAGCTGATCACAGCTTCTTATATCCAGCTCCAACACAACTATTTGTAGTTCAGTTTTGATTCAACTGGCATAGGAACTATGACAGAGACGAGGTGCTTGAATCGTCTTCTTTAGCATGAGATCGTATCTCACACAATAACACTTTTAATATGGTGCGTATATAATTTAGATATTTTCGCATCTTTTTATAATCATGCATACTTTTGTTCAGTGAGACATCTACAGTGTGGCGAGCATTTTCGCATGCCAAGCATTTGGAGATGCACTCATTTAAATTCCAGATAGCAGACAACTTCATTCCATGCGCGAGCAAGATGCAGCAAGGCTGTGCACCCTTGTGTGAGCATTGAGCAGCATGACAATCACTATCTTCTCGTGGCAAGTTGCATATCACTTCAACTTGGGTGACCATCACTTGGGGGTGAGATATGTAACACCTCATGGTCTAAAGTAACTTTTTTTGGGCGAGCTGTGTAACACTCCACATGCTTGGGGGCGAGTTTCACGGCACCCGAATACAATGTAAAATTCAGCTGCTGGAAATCTAAAAAAAAGGTAACCTGAACTTCTTAATCCTCCAACGAGTTACATGATTAAGAGGGGGAGAGCATACACCCTAATATTTTGATGTAATTATTTCAAAAAGTAACATTAATAACTTATATATCTAAGTTGATCGAACTGTTGTAGTCCAGTTCAAAAGAAACTGCTGCACTCTGTTCAACGCAACTGATGCAGTCCAGATTTGCTCATCGATTCTGTACTTAGTTGGACGCAACTGATGCAGTCTGGTTTTATTTTTAACTATTACACTTAGGTTGTCGAACTATTTTAGTCCAGTTCCTCAGCAGTTGTTGCAAAATAGCTGATTGGAGCTACTGCAGTCTAGTTATGTTCGCAGCTCCTGCAGTCCAGCTGATCGCAGATGTGGTAGTGCAACTTTGATCGTCGTTGATGTAATTTAGCAGATCGAAGATACTTCAGTCCAGCTATGTTCGCAGTTCCTGAAGTCTAGCTGATCGCAGCTGCTGCAGTGAAACTTTGCTCATCGCTGCTGCAATTCAGCTGATCGAAGCTACTGCAGTCCAGTTGATCACAGCAGCTACTGTGCAACTTTGCTCGTCGCTGTAATTCAGCTGATCGAAGCTACTGGAGTCCAGCTATGTTCGCAGCTCTTGCAGCCCAGTTGATCGCAGCTGCTGCCGTGCAACTTTGCTCGTCGCTGTTGTAGTTCAGCTGATCGAAGATACTGCAGTCCATCTTTGTTCTCAGCTCCTACAGTCCAGCTGATCGCAGGTGCTGCAATTCAGCCTTGCTCGTTGCTGATGTATTCCAGCAGATCGAAGTGGTTGCAGTCCAGTATTGTTCACAACTCCTGCAGTCCAACTGATTTCAGCTGCTGCAGTGCATCTTATCTCGCACCTCCTACAGTCCAACTTTTCTCGAAGTTGTTGCAATCCTGTTTTACTCATTATTTATGCGGAGCAGTTTTATATGGTTGTCGCAGTCCAGTTTATAGCATTCTAATTCCACATCAACGGTTGTGGTCTAGTTTTACATCGCTGATGTTATCCTGATTCATAAATCTATTAACGACATATGAAGCTCGTTGTGAAAACCAGTAGTAAATCCAAGATCGCTAGGAGGTCCAGCGGTACCAAAAGTCTTTTACAATCCCAACTATTGAGGAATCTCACCAATGACCTTCGTCTTTTCATTCACAATTAATGTATCTCGGAATGTTGTTGACAGCAGTTTAGTGCCAACAACTACCATTACCAGTTCGTCCAAAAGTTTCTATCAGTCTGCAAATTCAAGTCTCACTTACAACAACAACCAACACATATTCCAGCTGAGTGACTTCAAATATAGCTCATACCAGTTTAGTTATACGCAACTGCCTAAGTTCAGTTTTACATCAACAACTACAACTCACTTTCAACACTACTTCGCTCCAGTAAACGTTTCTGTTGCAGACCAGTTCAATCCAGTTTTTTTCTCCAGGAATTATTGATTTTGGTCTGTTTAACCAATTTTGTGTATCCGATACCACTTAGTTTGCAAATATGTATTCCCTTACTCATGAAAAACTCAAATAATGCACCGTTCAATTGGTCAAACGATGCGTTAGCAAGTCGGGGTATGCAAATTGTGCATCAAAGGTTGTAATGTGGGGCTGAAATCACTTTTATTTTGAAATGCATCACAATGATGCATTTTTGTTCTCGTTGCATCATCCCCTCCCTTTATATGTCTAACTAAGATTTCTTCCCATTCGAAATCGGTAGCACTTTGGGATCTATCACCGCCCAAAAATGTTTAAAAAGCCTCGATATTATGTTTGGAGATTCCATAACTTAAAGTTCCCGCCTAAAATTTTGTTTATTCTAATGGAACTAATCTTAGTCTAGGTCTAGGCCGTCTATCCATATCCCTAACAGAAATAATTGGTCATTACTTATGCTTGACCATGAAGAACTTGTGCATAATGTCAGTCAAACTTGATAGGCGCCTCGATTATTACAAATATTATTATGCATTGCTCTGCGTAATTTACAGAGTTAGAGATTTGATGTGGATACTACTCAATCTTATTGTTTTTAAATATTCAGAGATTACTCGCAGGATATGTTCCTTGTTAATTAGGGAAAAAAAACAATCGATCCTTCGGACAAATTATATAGGGTAATCCCTGCTTAACGTATATTATAGTCAAACTTGATAGGCGCCACTTGATGCAAATTCATTTGTTATCGGTAGTCGAGTCAGCTGAATTCAAACTTTGAATCTTTCTCGTAAAAAAATTCAGCAAACCTGGATCTGACTGGGATAGTACGTATTCGTAATACAGAGCATCTTCTGCGAAGCTCAATTATTTTCTTAAGATATGAATGCTAGTTGAGTTTCTTACTAAGACCCATCCCAAGTTGTTGCATATATATATTGTAGATACAACTTGCTGTATATTAATTTACTTATCCCTATTTGTATGCTCTAATGAGACATGGCTAGTCGTTTTCATTGAAAGCTCATTGACTGAAATGGCACCAAATATACACTATAAAAGGACATTATTAGAGAGCTATTCCCTCGTCCATCATAGAGAGTATATAAGACTAAATTTTCTTTCAATAGCTAACTAGAGATGGAAAGAAAAAAACTCATGATTTTATTTCTTGTTGTGGTTACGATCCTCTCCATCTTTTTTGCTTCTGCAGATGCTCAACCAAGCTGTATGCCCACGGGAGGAGGTTGTGGATCTAACTCTCTCACTCAATGTTGTTCCCGCAAGTGTGTTGGTGCTAACTGGTGGGGTTGGGGGGGTACTTGTCAATAGTGAGTGGTTATCATCATTGGCTTAATGTGTTCTTTGTATTTGTGTCGTTTATTTATAATCTAGTTGTTGTTTTTTGGTCCTTCAATAAGATCATTGAAATGTTATATTGATGATCAGCTAGTACTAGATAGTTATATGCAGGTCAAGTGTGACCAATCCAAGCCAGCTGGAAATAAAAGAATGATTTAATCTTCAATGGAAATTTACACGAAGGGCAACAGGTCCTCGAGAAAGTGAAAGTTCAATCTTACTATTGGTGCAAAAACTCGGAGGCTTCAGAGTTAGAGGGGATTTCTCTTGATAATGTAATATCTGGCTGGGGACATTATTTTTCTTTTTGCAATTTAGCTGTTCTTTTGCTCTTGGCAGGGATCCCTATCTTATATACTAGATACTATAATAAAGAAAAGACTCTATTTCGGTGTCTCATGATATTTTTGGTTACTTTTTTATTGGACAAAATTGTCCCCTAATATCTAAATAATCCCTCCATATCCCCTTAAAATCACACTTAAATTTAAAACGCCATTACTACCACCGATGTTCCAGCGCTGCTGTCACAACACCACCGCCAACTCCGCTACCCCAAGCACAACCACGCTGCTGCCACTAACACCACAATCACGTTTTAACAAAGTAACCGAAATACCCCTCCACGCTTTTTCTTTTTTGCCGGAACAATATGAACCACCACCTCTCCTGTCAAATATAAGTTACTCCTTTTTATACCTTTGAATCTAAATTAGTCCTCCACATTTTCACCACCTCCGCCGTCCACCACTACTTCCACCACCAACAACACCAGAACTTCTGTCACCACCACCACCGCCTTCACCTCCAACTACCACACCACCACTAACAGCAACAACACTACCTTCCTCGCCGAAACTGTTGAGACTATTAGTCCCACATTGTTTGGGAAATCTAAGATCTTGTTGTTCATAATTCCTTAGGGCCTCTCCACTCATTGCCAATTGGTTTTGAGTTGGATGCCCGTATTCTAACTTGGTATCAGAACAGGCTATATGCGATGAGTCTTTGACCGCGCCTTTACTCCGCGTCACCCGATGTAATTGTCCACGTGTTAGACTTAACGAGGCTACACGTGAGTGGGCGTGTTGAGACTATTAGTCCCACATTGTTTGGGCAATCTAAGATCCTGCGGTTCATAATTCCTTAGGGCCTCTCCACTCATTGCCAATTGGTTTTGAGTTGGATGCCCGTATTCTAACTGAAACCACCACCACCACTGCCATCACCACCAACACCTAACACAACCTCTGATTCCGCCAGCACCACCTCCACCGCCGCCACTTCCATTCTGTTAGATTATCTTTCTCTTTCGATTCGTTTTAAACAATTGATGATTTTCTTTTCAAAATTGAATCACAATCGTTATCCTAAGATTACAATTACACATACACTTTAAGCTATAAAAACAACGCCCATGGATTCATAATTCGATGTAACACTGGAATTAAGAACCAAGAATTATCGGTGAAAAAATATTGGAAAATTAAGTTTCATCTGTTCAAACGTATAGCAGAATTAATGTGAACAATGTAATAGAAGGGAGGCGGTGCAGTATAGAAAGGAACCGCAGAGAGAGAAATGTTAACGAAGTGATGATTGTGTTTGAGCATCACCTACATACGTGTTGTGGGAGGCGGAGATGATAACAAAAGAATATTTTCTAGACCCTACACACGGTCTGAATGGTTTTATAACGGGACGTGTGCCTTGCACTGATTCATATGACAGACTATTTTTTGTGGAGAACTGAAGACCAAGTTGCTCACATGCCACTCAAGGTGAATCCACAAGTTCCTCACACCCCGCCGTTAGCACCACCATCACTAAACAAGCTCATATTCGTTTGGCACAGTGCTTTACAAAACTATTGTGTTTGGCTAAGCTAGCGGCAATAGCATAGACTAAAATAAGGAACTTCTTGAACGGAGAGGCACTCGCATCTCGCGTGCCGTTTTGCTAGTAGTTAATTGTGATAATTGATTTTATGGGATCCTCTCTTTGTTTTCTCTTCTTCAGGGTCTACTAATGGAACTTAATTGGTATGAATCTTATGTTTTTGCTTACTCCCTGGAAGCTTATATAATGAATCTTTACCTTTGCTGATTAAAAAAAAAGTATCATCAAGACATGGAAAACAAAAAATACATGAGTTTAGGAAGTTAGTTTCTCGGTATGATCTTCCTACTTTCGCTCTTTTTCCTTCTGCGGATGCTTTCACTATTGAGCCATGTACATATGGATTTGATGGCGACGAATGTGGAATTTTTGTGCACCGATGTTGTCGTGGATTTACGTGCTCCAATTTTAGTTCTTGGAATGGGTGTGTACTGTGTGTGTCATGTGTTGGAAAACGATTAATAAAAAAATACTACCTCCGTTTCAGGAAAAATGTGATACTTTCACTTTTTCATTTTAGCCTAAAAATAGTCAAAATTGAAAAAGTTAAAGTAACACTTTTCTAGAAACGGAGGGAGTAATTTTTAAGATTTTAATAAAATTATAATTTATTGTTTTCTTTTGTGAATGAAAAAATTTTTAGTCCCACATCGGGGAGTTCTTCTTCTTAAGTTGTTTTGTTTCATTATATAAACAAATTCACTACTTTTGTAAAATCAATGGGAAAGGGTTGCTCTATATTTTAGAGGGACCTTAAAGGGAAGATATTTTATATGTTTTCTTATGCATTCCCGATTTTCCTTAAGGGTTTTTCAAAGTTGCCAAGCTCAAGTTTGAGCATCTACTACGTATGCTAGTAGTAGGTGTATTAGGGTGTTTTATCCTGGAGATATCCGTCTTGTGAGGGCTATAGCATCACTCTTGAGTGTAGCCGGGCGCTAATGTCTAAAGGGAAACTTGTTGAACACGTGACACACTCTGTTTTTCCAAAGTTTTGCCTTGTTGCTGTTGTGGAGATGTGGGAAACTCGCTCGTTTCGTCAAATCCATCACTTCCATTAAAAATGAGCTAAGTATCAATAACTTTTGCTTATTTGATTTTTCTTTGTTTTGATTATTGCACCCAACAATCTTAAGACATTAGAAGTTTTTAATAATAATCTTGGATGTTAATTATAGACTGAAAAAAAAACAACGAATTTTTGGTCAGATGTAGAGTTTCGAATTTATCTCTCAACGTAGGAGGAATTTCAATGAACCCTTTTGACACAACGTAGTTTACATCCTGGTAATTACCCACGTAAAATTTCAGAATATTTGGAGTTGTAAAAGTATTTGTTTGATATTTTACAAAACATAGAAACGTTCTTGAAAAATTCTGACGGGCAGAAATTTGTTGTTAACTAAAGTAGTTTTTATGGGGTAACCATGAGTTTTTTGATATGGTGGTTCAAACGAAGTTTACAAATCTAGATATTATCTTCAAAACACATATTTTATCTTCCGATTCGGAACTAAGGTTTGTGAGATGTGGTGTATTAGGTGATTTGGAAAGTACCGTTTTCGTGGTCAGAGTATAAACGAAGATTGTGACATGAAATTGAAAAGGAACATGGCTACCAGGCGCATGTGGATGAACACAAGTCTTCCAAAGATGACAAAGGCGAGAAAATCAAAAACAACTCTAAGCGTAGTCTTCATAAGAAAGGTATGTTTCGTAAAACTGAATCCGGCATTACTTTAATTAAGGGTGATTGTTATGTTTGTAAAATTCCTGGCCATACGGCAGTAAAGTGTAGAAAACATAAAACCTTACTAAGTATAAAGTAAATGCTAATTTAGTTGAAACAAATTAGAACGAGTTAATTGACATGATGTCGGAAGTTATTTTAATAACCAATGTGAGAGACTGGTGGGTGGACTCTGGAGCCACTAAGTATGTTTGTTGAAATAGAGACATGTTCACCTCTTATCATAGGATAAGGGATGTCGAGAAACTCAATATGAGTAACTCATCTGCGACAGAGGTTGCATGAATGGGAAAGGTCGAGCATAAGCTCATATATGTAATATTCTCACACTGAATGAAGTTTTCATGTTTCGAGCATATGCAAGAATCTTGTATCTTGTTCTCTTGAAGTTGGTAAAATATTGAAGATCTTAATTAAATGTGGAAAACTTGTTATAACTAAGGGAAGTGATTTTTTTTAGGAAACAATTATAGGACTAAGGGTTTATATAAGCTTAAAGGAAAATCTGATGAAGTGAACATAGTTGATTCTTGTGCTTTCTTTTATGTGTCTTTGAATGTTTTGCATGGTAGTCATGGAACCGTCAAATTATAATTCAATGCATAAACTTCCTAGCATAGGCTGCGTACCCAAATTTAGTTTGGATTTTGAATACAAAAGTGAAATCAATATGATCTAAAACCTTTTAGCAAAAATGTTCAGAGTAATTCTAAGCCCTTAGAATTAATTCAGTTAGGCCTAGTTGAAATGAGTTCAACCCAAACTAAGGTGGTAAAAGGTGGTTTGTAACTTTCATAGATGATTGTACGAGGTACTCTCTTGTATAGTTTCTTAGGGTAAGGATGATTCCTTAGAAGACTTAAGAGTATAAACTTGGAATTATAAGCGAAGTATATGTTAGCACTAAATTGGTTAGGTCTAAACATAATGGAAAGTATGAAATTCATATAGGAGAACTTTACTTGTTAAATGGCATTATTCATGAGATTGCACCTCCTTATTCACCATAGTCTAATGGTATAGTTGAACATAAGAACGAAATTATTAAGGAGATGATTTATGCCATGTTGTTTAAAGGATCACCGCAAACTTGTGGGGGGAGGTCATTCTTTAATTTTGTTATATCCTGAATAGAGTAACCTTTAAAGGATCAGATAAAAATTCATACGATTATTGAAAGATATACAACCTTTTTAAGCATACGTAAAAGTGTAGGGGTGTTTATATAAGGTTTCTTGAGTACCCTACTGCATATAGATTTTTGGTTGTGTGTTCTGAATTTTCAGACTTTGGTGTGATTTTGCTGACATTGGTGTGAATATTTTAATGGAATCTAGGGATGTTCTTTGAACATGTTTATTTTGAAACCTGTCTCTTCTTAGGGATATGTTGTTGATCCCCTAGATGTTTTTCAAATAGTCATAACTTATCTTAAAGGAAGATGAAGTTAAGGTTGAGCCTAACATGCCTATATTAGTCTGGGCTCAAGACTTGTATAGAAGCCTTGATATCTACTGAAACCCCATTCTGGTAAGAAGCTTAATTTAGTGAAATGGACTCAGTCCGTCAGAACCAGACTTGGGAGCTTGTTAGTTTACCTTCATGGAGTAAGACCATGGGATGTAAATGATTCTTTAAGAGGAAACGTTGGGTAGATGGAACTGTAGAAAAATATTAGGCTAATATGGTAGCTAAAGGTTATAAACTAAAAGAAGGTGTAGATTTCCTTGATTCTTATTCACTTGTGACGAGAATTACTTCTCTTGAGATGCTAATTGATATTGCTTCCATAAACAACTTGGAGATACATCAGATGGATGTTAAGACAGCTTTTCTTAAAAACTGTTAATTAGATAAAGAAATTTACATAGACCAACCTGAGGACTTTATAGTGAAAGGTTATGAAGAAAAAATTTTGTATGTTGAACAAATATTTGTATGGTTCTAAATAAGCACGTAAATAGCTACATGGAAAATTTGATCATGTAATACTATATAGTGGATTTAAGTTAATAAATCTGACAAGTATATTTACAAGTAACTTGTTAAGGATGCATGTGTGATTGTATGCTTGTATGTTGATGATATGCTTATACTTGATACAAACATAGATGTGATTAATTCCACTAAAACATGCACTAAATGAGAACGTTGACTTCAAAGACTTAGTCCCTTTTGATGTAATATTAGGGATGAGGATTAGAAGATAATCAAACATTTATTGTCTTAATCATTCTCATTATGTTGAATTGTGCTTAAGAGATACAATAAGTATGATTGTAAGCCTGCTTGTACTCTGTACGATTATTCTTGTAGACTCAAGAAAAATAAGGATAGTGGAGTATCTTAACTTGAATACTACAATCAGTCTGATTGTAATCCTGTTTGTACTCCGTACGATTATTCTTGTAGACTCAAGAAAAATAAGGGTAGTGGAGTATCTTAACTTGAATACTCAAGAGTTATAGGATGTCTGATGAATTTAATGAACTGTAAGAGTCCAGACATTACCTATATTGTGAGTAAGTTAAGTAGATATAATTGTAGTCCAGAGCAAAAGCATTCAGATGCACTGAGTAGAGTATTATGGTACCTAAAATAATCTATTACCTTTTATTTGATTTATGAAAGGTATCTTGCTGTCCTTGAGGGGCTTTATGATGCAAACTGGATAGTCGACTCAGAGGAGTCTAAGTCTATGATGGATATAATTTCACTCTAGCATGAGGGTTTGTTTTTGGAAGATTTCCAAACAGACATATACTGCTCAATTCATTATGGAATCTGAGAGTATTGTGTTAGATAAAGCACGAGAGGGGGCCGAGTGCCTAAGATACTTTTTAGAAGACATTCCTCTCTGGCATAGGCCTGTGCCAGCTATATCTATACATTATGTTTGCCAAGCTATAATGGCTAAAGCTAAAAATAACTAATCTCAATCGGCGTTATTTCCATTGATTGGATAAAGTCCAAGGAGAATATCGCGCAACCTTTGACGAAAGGTTTATCCAAAGAGATAGTTAGAAATGCATCGAGGGGGATGGGGCTTAAGATCATAAATTAAACTTGCCATGAAGGATACTCAACCTTGCTGACTGGAGATCCCAAGATCAAGGTTTCGAATGAGACAACTAATTTGTGGTGGGTAAAGGTAAACACTATCAGAGAATTTTACTTTCTGTCCCTTCCCTATGGTGTAGACGTGATAATGTGGCTGCATGTGAAGGATGACTTTTAAGAAGTCTTAATGAGTTCTATAGTTTCAATTTTATATTGAAGTGGGGTGTTGCAGTAACACTCTTTATGGAAACTCACCTATCTGAATGAGGAAGTGGGGCCACTTCCTATGAGAATATGATCTTTGATTTTGTAGACCATTCTGAGAAACAGGATATGTTCAGGACCAAATTGGACAAAACGGCACGAGCTTGGCAGCACCCTGGGAGATATCATCCGTGGTCGTTATCGCGAATTACATCAAATGCTAGCAGTTCAAGACAAAGTTCACTGTATCTAGCAAGTAATTCCGATAATATCTCACTAAGGTTCAAGACCTCATGGACACCTCTGCCTAAAATGGTATTTCCTGCGATTTTTATGTGATTTTCGTTTTGATGGTTTTGGTATAACTGGAACTTATGACCTAAGGGTCACTAAGGGTTTACTAGTTCATGCTTTTTCTCTTTGGTGAAAGAACCTTTAGTCTCACTTGTGAGGAACTAAAGATGAAAGCTCTCTATACTATATGATTTTTCCAATCCATAGTATGACCCTGGGGTCAACACATTTTTATGTGGGGGAGATGACGTTGGAATGGCTAGTATGACTTCAACACCCACGATTTTTCTGGCTGTTCAGTCGGTTCGGGTGATTGGGATGTTGATTTACCAAGATCTATCTGTGTTTTCGTGTTTTTGTTGAGTTTTCATTCATGTGGGGGATTGTTGGAAAACGATTAATAAAAAAATAATTTTTAAGGTTTTAATAAAATTATAATTTATTGTTTTCTTTTGTGAATGAAAAACGTTTTAGTCCCACATCGGGGAGTACTTCTTCTTAAGTTTTTTTGTTTCATTATATAAATAAATTCACTACTTTTGTAAAATCAATGGGAAAGGGGTTGCTCTATATTTTAGAGGGACCCCCAAGGGAAGATATTTTATATGTTTTCTTATGCATTCGCGATTTTCCTTAAGGGTTTTTCGGAGTTGGAAAGATCAAGTTTTAGCATCTACTACGTATGCTAGTAGTAGGTGTATTAGGGTGTTTTATCCTGGAGATATCCGTCCTGTGAGGGCTATATCATCACTCTTGAGTGTAGACGGGAGCTAATGTCTTAAGGGCAACGTGTTGAACACGTGACACACTCTGTTTTTCCAAAGTTTTGCCTTGTTGCTCTTGTGGAGATATGGGAAGCTCGCTCGTTTCGTCAAATCCATCACTTCCATTACAAAGGATCTAAGTATCAATAATTTTTGCTTATTTGATTTTTCTTTGTTTTGATTATTGCACCCAACATTATGCTGATACCTAATTTGTTCCGAAGGAGTACTGATTGATGATATATAATATGTGCCAAGTAGTAAGATCAATGAAATGTTACATTGATCAGGCAGCAATACTTGCTTTATGTGATTGTTGTGCTACATTTCAATTTCACTGAATAAGTCCTAGTTAGTAAGTTTACTATATAGCTCGCTCACCTCAAACCACGTTTTTCTCTCCTTCTAGTTAAAATCTAATTATAACACAAAGTCATCGTATAATATATAAACGCAAAATTAACCCAGCTATATGATCAGTAGTATAAAATCTAAAATCTATCCAAAAAAAAAAAAAAAAAATTAACCCAGCTATATGATCGAAATGATTTACGAACATTGGGTCCAAATGCATATACAACCATGATCTTGCAAAGCAAAACCCAAAGAAATAATACTAAAGAAAATGATCATATATAAGAGCATTAATGAAAACTCAAGTATATGGGTGGCTTCTCTTGACCACATAATACTGACCGATCAATAATACATTACTTCTCAGTAACCTTCTTAGCTAGTGCAGTAATATATAAACGTTGCTTTAAACAAGAATTACATCAAACAAGCTAAAATCCCATATGTATCATCGATCAATCAATACCTCTGATGCAATTTATTTACAGGTCCCTGAGAAATAACTAGTGCATGGAGCACCACAACAGGGATTAAATAATCCACATGGTTCACCGACTTGGTTACATGAAGGTAGACATATCCCCTAGATAGCACCAGAGCACAGGGCTGCTCCATCATAGAAGTAAATATCAACATTGAAAGTACTAAAACGAGTACGAAAAAGACTACAAGGTTCACCGGTCTTGGGACAATCTGCACCCACAAAAACAAATAAGAAGAAAGAAACCATAGCCATTGCAAACAACAAACTCATAACATTCTTTTTATCCATATTTTTGTTATTGAAGAATCTTAAGTTTTTTGTTGCTTCAACATTTAACTTGTTAAGCAATAAATATATATATATATATATATATATATACTTATACAGTATATAGTTTTGGCATGATAGATTCACAATTATATTTTGGAAGTCAATGAACTTGATATATGAATTGTTTATGAAATTTCTGTTGGGTGAAATAATCATAACAAAGAAAAATCAAATAAGCAAAAGTTATTGATACTTAACTCCTTTATAATGGAAGTGAAGGATTTGACGAAACGAGCGAGCTTCCCATATCTCCATCACAGCAACAAGGCAAAACTTTGGAGAAAAAAATAGTGAGTCACGTGTTCAACACGTTTCCCTTAAGACATTAGCGCCAGGCTACACTCAAGAGTGATGCTATAGCCCTCACAGAACGTATATCTCCAGGATAAAACACCCTACTACACCTACTACTATCATATGTAATAGATGCTCAACTTGAGCTTGGCAACTCCGAGAAACCATAAAGGAAAATCATGAACTCTTGAGAAAACAATATAAAATATTTTTTCCCTTAGGGGTCCATCTAAATATAGAGCAACCCCTTTCCCATAGATTTTACAAAAGTACTGAATTTGTTTACATAATGGAACAAAACAACTTAAGAAGAGGAACTCCCCGATGTGGGACTAAAAAGCTTATATAGTCTATTAAAACAACTAAAAAGTGAAAACTCCACAATGTGGGACTAATAAGTTTTTCATTCACAAAAGAAAACAATAAATTAGAATTTTATTAAAACCTTAAAAATCATTTTTTAGTAATTATTTTCCAACAATCCCCCACATGAATGAAAACTCAATATAACACGAAAACACAGATAGATCTTGGTAAATCAACAACCCAATCTCCCGAACTGACTGAACAAACAGAATACCAAAACGCATGAACCAGTGAACCCTTAGTGACCCTTAGGTCCTAAGTTCCAGTAATACCAAAACCATCAAAAATAAAATCACATAAAAAGCGCAGGAAATACCATTTTAGGCAGAGGTGTCCATGAGGTCTTGAACCTGTGCTTAGTGAGATATTACCGGAATTACTTGCTAGATACAGTGAACTATGTCTTGAACTGCTAGCATTTGATGTGATTCGCGATAACGATCACGAATGATATCTCCCAGGGTGCTGCCAATCTCGTGCCGTTTTGTCCAATTTGGCCCTAGACATATCCTGTTTCTCAGAATGCTCTAGAGAATCAAAGACCATATTCTCATAGGAAGCGGCCCCACTTCCTCATTCAGATAGGTGAGTTTCCATAAAGAGTTTTACTTCTACACCCCACTTCAATCTTAAATTGAAATTATAGAACTCATTAAGACTTCTTAAAAGTCATCCTTCACATGCAGTCACACTATCACGTCTATGCCATAGGGAAGGGACAGAGAATAAAATTCTCTGATATTGTTTACTTTTACCCAACACAAATTAGTTGTCTCATTCGAAACCTTGATCTTGGGATCTCCAGTCAGCAAGTTTGAGTATCCTTCATGGCAAGTTTAATTTATGAGTTTAAGCCCCATCCCCCTCGATTTATTTTTAACTATCTCTTTGGATAAACCTTTTTTCAAAGGTTCCGCGATATTCTCCTCGGACTTTATCCAATCAATGGAAATAATGCCGATTGAGATTAGTTATTTTTAGCTTTAGCTATTATAGCTCGGCTAACACAATGTATAGATATAGCTGGCATAGGCCTATTCCAGAGAGGAATGTCTTCTAAAAATCATCTTAGGCACTCGGACCCCTCTATTGCTTTATCTAACACAATACTCTCAGATTCCATAATGAATTGAGCCGTATATGTCTATTCGGAAATCTTCCAAAAACAAACCCTCATGCGAGAGTGAAACCATATCCACTCGTAGACTTAGACTCCTCTGAGTTAACTATCCAGTTTGCATCATAAAGTCCCTCAAGGAAAACAAGATACCTTTCATAAATCAAATAAAAGGTAATAGAGTATTTTCGGTACCATAATACTCTAATCAGTGCATCTAAATGCTCTTGCTCTGGACTATAATTATATCTACTTAACTTACTCACAATATAGGCAATGTCTGGAATTTTACATTTCATTAAATTCATCAGACATCCTATAACTCTTGTGTATTCAAGTTAAGATACTCCACTACCCTTATTTTTCTTGAGTCTACAAGAATAATCGTACGGAGAACAAGCAGGCTTACAATCAGACTGATTGTATCTCTTAAGCACAATTCAACATAATGAGAATGACTAAGACTATAAATGTTTGATTATCTTCTAATCCTCATCCCTAAGATTACATCAAAAGGGCATAAGTCTTTCAAGTGAACGTTTTCATTTAGTGCATGTTTTAGTGGAATTAATCACATCTATGTTTGTATCAAGTATAAGCATATCATCAGCATACAAGCATACAATTACACAGGCATCCTTAACAAGTTACTTGTAAATATACTTGTCAGATTCATTAACTTAAATCCACTACACATTATTACATGAGCAAATTTTCCATGTCACTATTTTCGTGCTTATTTGGAACCATACAAACATTTCTTCAAATTACAAACTTTATCTTCATAACCTTTCACTAAAAATTCCCCAGGTTGGTCTATGTAAATTTCTTTATCTAATTCACAGTTTTAGAAAAGCTGTCTTAACATCCATCTGATGTATCTCCAAGTTATTTATGGAAGCAATATCAATTAGCATCTCAATAGAAGTAATTATCGTCAGATGTGAATAAGAATCAAGGAAATCTATACCTTATTTTAGTTTATAGCCTTTAGCTACCAACTTAGCCTAATATTTTTCTACAGTTCCATCTACCTAACGTTCCCTCTTAAAGACTCATTTACATCCCATGGTCTTACTCCCTGGAGGTAAACTAACAAGCTCCCAAGTATGGTTCCGACGGACTGAGTCCATTTCACTAAATGAAGCTTCTTACCAGAATAGGGTTTCAGTAGATGTCAAGGCTTCTTTACAAGTCTGGAGCTCAGACTAATCTTGGAAGGTTAGGCTCAACCTTAACTTTATCTTTCTTTAAGATAAGTTCTGACTATTTGAAAAACATCTAGGGGATCAACAACACATCCCTAAGAAGAGACATGTTTCAAAATAAACATGTTCAAAGAACATCCCAATGTCACATCAATGTCAGAAATATCACACCAAAGTATGAAAAATCAGAACACACAACCAAAAATCTATATGCAGTAGGGTACTCAAGAAACCTTATCTAAACACCCCCACACTTTGACGTATGCACAAAAAGGTTGTCTATCTTTCCATAATCATATGGATTTTTATCTGATTCTTTAAAGGTTACTCTATTCAGGATATAACAAAATTAGAAAACGACCTCCCCCCCACAAGTTTGCGGTTATCCTTTAAACAACATGGCATAAATCATCTCCTTAATAGATATGTTCTTACGTTCAACTATACCATTAGACTATGGTGAATAAGTAGGTGCGATCTCTTGAATAATGCCATTTAACAAGTAAAGTTCTCATATATGAATTTCATACTTTCCATCATGTTTAGACCTAACCAATTTAGTGGTAACATATACTTAGCTTTCACAAGTTTATACTCTTAAGGCTTCTAAGGAATTATCATTACCCCTAAGCAAGTATACAAGAGAGTACCTCGTACAATCATCTATGAAAGTTACAAACCACCTTTTACCACCTTAGTTTGGGTTGAACTCATTTCAACTAGGCCTAACTGAATTAATTCTAAGGGCTTAGAATTACTCTAAACATTTTTGCTAAAAGGTTTTAGATCATATTGATTTCACTTTTGTGTTCAAAATCCAAACTAAATTTGGGAATGCAGCCTATGCTACGCAGTTTATGCATTGACTTATAATTTGACGGTTCCAAGTCTACCATGCAAAACATTCAAATACACACACAAAAAAAACGCAAGAATCAACTATGTTCACTTCATCAGATTTTACTTTAAGCTTATATAGACCCAAAGTCCTATAATTGTTGCCTAAAAAATCACTGCCCTTAGTTACAACAAGTTTTCAAGATTCAATTAATATCTTAATTCTTTTACCATCTACAACATAACGAGATACAAGATTCTTGCATATGCTCGGAACATGAAAACTTCATTCAATGTGAGAACATTACATATATGAGCTTCTGCTCGACCTTTTCCTTTTGTGCAACATCTGTCGCAGATGATTTACTCATATAGAGTTTCTCAACATCCTATATCCTCTAATAGGAGGTGAACGTGTCTCTATTTCAACAAAAATTCTTGGTGGCTCCATAGTCCACCTACTAGTCTCTCACATTGATTATTAAAATAACTTCCGACATCATGCCACTGAACTTGTTCTAGTTTGTTTCAACTAAATTAGCATTACCTTTCTACTTATTAAGGTTTTTGTGTTGTCTACAATTTACTGCCGTGTGGCCAGGAATTTTACAAACATAATAATCACCCTTAATTAAAGTAATGCCAAATTCAGTTTTATAAAACATACCTTTCTTATGAAGACTACGCTTAGATTTGTGTTTGATGTTCTCTCTAGGGCTATCAATGGGTACCCGTTACCCGGAACCTGGAACCGGACCCGCTAAATCGGGTCCGGTTCTGGGTCCTAAAGTTGGACCCGACGGGTAATTACCCGATTGGACCCGAATGTTAACGGGTCCAAACGGGTAATACCCGTCGGGTACCCGTTTATTTAACCTTTTGATCATTTTTTTAGCAAAATTATAGGTATTTTTGCTAGTTTCGGCTTTGAATTTTTTTGATTTTTGATTTTTTTCTTACATTTAATATTTATTTAGTACATTAATAAAGAAATAATAATAAATTTTTATAAAAATAATTTATATTCAAGTTAAAAAGAGAAAGAAATTAAGATTTTAATAGTTTTTTAATAGTTTTTTTAATACCCAACGGGTACCCGGACCCGACGGGTATCCGGGACTTTAAACGGGTCCTGTTCTGGGCCAACACATTAGGGAACCGGACCCGAAACCGTTAGGACCCGGAACCGATGCTGATATGCCGGGTCCGGTTCTGGGCCATGTACTACCCGTGAGGACCCGGACCCGTTGACAGCCCTAGTTCTCTCCTTTGTCATCTTTGGAAAACTTGTGTTCATCCACATGCGTCTGGCAGCCATGTCACTTGGAGATGACACCTTTATTCACAAACCACAATTCCAAATAGGAAAGTAAAATATGAGTTTCAAAGATAACATCTAGATTTACAAACTTCGTTTGTATCACCGTTTCAAAAAACTCATGGATACCCCACAAAAACTACTTTATTTAACAACAAATTTCTGCTTGTCAGAATTTTTTTCAGGAACGTTTCTCTGTTTTGTAAAATATCAAAAACAAATACTTTTACAACTCCAAAAACTCTGAACTTTTACGTGGATAACTATTAGGATGTCTACTACGTTGTGTCCAAAGGGTTCATCGAAATTCCTTCTAGGTTGAGAGATAAATTCGAAACTCTACAGCTGACCAAAAATTCATTTTTATTTTTTTTCACTCCACAATTAATATCCATGATTATTACAAACTTTTAATGTCATAAGATTGTTGGGTGCAATAATCATAACAAAGAAAAATAAAATAAGCAAAAGTTATTGATACTTAGCTCCTTTGTAATGGAAGTTATGGATTTGACGAAACGAGCGAGCTTCCCATATCTCCACAATAGCAACAAGGCAAAACTTTGGAAAAACAGAGTGAGTCACGTGTTCAACACATTTCCCTTAAGACATTAGCATCCGGCTACACTCAAGAGTGATGCTATAGCCCTCACATGACGGATATCTCCAGGATAAAACACCGTACTACACCTACTACTAGCATATGTAGTAGACGCTCAAGTTGAGCTTGGCAACTCCGAAAAACCATAAAGGAAAATCATGAACGCTTGAGAAAACAATATAAAATACTTTTTCCCTTGGAGGTCCCTCTAAATATAGAGCATCCACATTCCCATAGATTTTACAAAAGCAATGAATTTGTTTATATAATGGAAAAAAATAACTTAAGAAGAGAAACTCCCCGATGTGGGACTAAAAAGCTTATATAGTCTATTAAAACAACTAAAAAGTGGAAACTCCACAATGTGGGACTAATAAATTTTTCATTCACAAAAGAAAACAATAAATTATAATTTTATTAAAACCTTAAAAATTATTTTTTATTTTACAACAATTTCCAGCCAAAATAAGTTGTCCAACTCATTCAATAACTAAGGATCAATTTTCGTTAACATGTTATTTCATGTTAAAGAGTGGAATTTAGTTCTAATTATCTCCCAGCAATATATACTCAATACAATGTCATACCAATAAGTGTTCGGTGATCAAACTAACTACTAATACAATAAGTATACGGGTATATTCCAAAACTGATTAAAATAAACGGCTAAATTAATCACAAGGATTTGATTAACCTAACTAATATCCGTAAGGATTTGAACACTAAAAAATGTTGTTGCTGTCCATATATGTTTGCCGCACGTCATTGCCATCATCTACCCTAATTAATATAGTTGAAATTCAATTTAATACTAGATGAAAGTGTTATCAGTTCGGAGAATATTTTGGCTGATGTGTCGGTACCACAATCACCCGAGAATGTTTTAGCTGATGTGTCGGCACCACAATCAACATCATATTTCGGACCAATACATTTATGACAAGTGGAAAGAAGAAAAAAAACAGTTTCCGTTTTTGAATAGATGCGCCGTATGGTTGTTTTCCCGAACAAACACAATTGTTCGTGTTTCTAAAATACAAAAAATAAATCAATTTCTAACCAACAAAAAACAGCCAAGTGGACAATATTTACAGGCACGATTCTTGGTCATTCTGAAAAGAACTCTGGCAAAAAGAAAGTCCTCTTACAAATCAGTATTAAAAAATTGCCCTTAACAGGACCAGATCAGATTTGAATCGATAGATAGACTGACGAAACAGCAAATTGCGGTATGATAAAGCTGGCAATGGATAGACATAGCCAACAACATCCAATCGAGGCGAGAGCCAGGCGAAAGCGTCCTATGGATACGATGGACCAACAGGATGCAGTCGATGCCAGAGAAAAAAGAAAAACAATTATTGATCAGCGTAGAAAAGGTGTTTCTACACCAGAACAAAATCAAACACAGAACGCAATAGAAAATTCCATCAGGACCACATACTCACATTTCATAGTCCATACCGATGGAACGGTGGATAGACATGGCCAACAACATCCAGTCGAGGCGAGAGTCCAGTAAAAGCGTGCTATGGAGACGCTGGGCCAACAGGATGCAGTCGATGCCAGAGCAAAAAGAAAAACAGTTATTGATCAGCGGAGAAAAGGTGTTTCTGCACCAAAACAGAATCAAACAAACAACGGAATAGAAATTTCCATAAGGAACACATACTCACATTCCATAGTCCATACCGACGGAACGGTAAATACCAAAACAAACACTGGCATTTGCAAAATCAATTCAACGACAATTGGGAACACAAAATTACATTCAAAAACAACAGGTGAGCCAATTATATTACAGTAGCTTACTAGATAAAATTTATAATGTCGTTTAATTTATTGATTTTCGTTGTCTAACAGAAGGTGAATCAAGTCAAAGAAGATCAAAAAACAAAAATGCGCTACCTGAAACAGGTATGCTAATAAACCTCATAGTTACAACAAATGACAGAAACTGATCATGCATGGTGTAAAGTGTTCATGCAAATGAAGTTATTTATATGTATTGCTAACATGATTCTTTGTACTTTATACATCAGCAGTAAACAAGGTTTGGAACTTTGGCCCTCCAACACATACGTGCCTTAAATGTCATGCAATTGTTTGGTACGAGGAGAGAATTAAAAAAAAAACCAAAATAATACTGAACCTGAGTTCTCAATCTGTTGTTCCAATGGTAAAGTGCAGCTACCGTTGTACCGGGATCCACCACCGTTGTTACAGAATCTGCTGGATTACCAAGGAGGAAAGAGATCTAAACACTTCAGGAATAGAATAAGGGCATATAATTCTATGTTTGCTTACACTTCAATGGGAGCCAAAGTAAGCAACAATATCAATAATGGTCGTGGACGTGATCGTGCACCATACAATTTCAAAATAAGCGGCCAAAACTACCACAGAATGGGAAGTTTGTTGCCAGAAACGGGAGTCGCCCCAGCATTTGCACAACTATATATATATGACACTGAAAATGAAGTACGTCGAAGAATGAGTGCACTTGGTAAAAAAAGAATAAGGGGATTTTGAACCTGAATTAGTTGCAGAGATGATTGCCATGTTTGATGAGTGAAATGAACTAGCGAAATTGTTTCGGATGGCAAGAGATAGACATGACGCCAATGCCTCGGATAGACTGCGGATTAAAATCCTTGGAGACCGACAGTCAGATGGAAGACAGTATAATTTTCCCACTTCAAAAGAGATAGCTGCGCTTATAGTTGGAAATGGATATGCAAATTCAACAGAACGCGACATCATCATTGAGGACAAAAAAAAAAGGATTCAAAAGAATAAGCCAATTTCATCCAAGTTATATGGCTATGAAATACCCGGTGTTGTTTTCATATGCTGAAGATGGATACCGAACAGACATCCAACATGCAGCCAAAAGAGGTAAAAGATCAAAATTAACTCTTCGAGAATATTATGCTTTTAGGTTACAACAGAGACATAATGAAGGCAAAACATTATTGCGGGGAGGCCGTTTGTTCCAACAATTCGTAGTGGATGCTTATGCATGCCTTGAAGAAGAGAGGTTGGGTTTTGTGAGAAGAAGCCAAGGGGTGCTAAGAGATGATAACTACATAGGCATAAAAGATGCGGTCAGATCTGGCCACACAACTAAAGCAATAGGAAGATTGGTTTTACCTTCATCATTTACTGGAGGACCGAGATATATGGAACAAAATTATCAGGAAGCTATGGAAATTTGCAGATGGGATGGACCACCAGATCTTTTCATTAAATTTACCTGAAACCCAAAGTGGAGAGAGATTCAATATTTCCTGGACCTAATACCTCACTAAAATCCTGAAGACAGGCCTGATATTGTCGCTCGAGTTTTCAAAATTAAACTCAACCAAATGATGAATGACTTATGCAAAAAAAAGCAATTTGGACAGGTGAAAGCAGGTCAGTCTAATACTAACCCGTACCATATTCATTACAGCTTAGACATTCAATGCGTCTTATTAATATTTTTAAATTTGACATATATGATACATCAATTTATACAATCGAGTTTCAGAAAAGAGGCATCCCTCATGCTCATATCTTGCTGTTCTTACACGAAAGTGACAAACCAGTGACACCTTCAGATATAGACAACATTATAAGTGCAGAATTACCTGATGAGAAAAATGATCCGCATGCGTTTGATATTGTTAGCCAATACATGATTCACAAACCGTGCGGAACTGCTAATCCAGAATCACAGTGCATGGTTAAAAATAAATGTTCAAAGCATTATCCCAAGCAGTTGACCAGTGAAACAACCATTGATGAGAAGGGTTTTCCGGTTTATAGAAGAAGAGATGTTACCACCACAAAAAGAGTTCATGGGATTACTTTTGACAATACTTGGGTGGTTCCACATAATAGAGATTTGGTGCTTAAATATGAAGCCCATATTAATGTCGAGCTCTGTAATAGAACAACAGCGTAAGTACCTGTTCAAATATGTCAATAAGGGAGGGGATAAAGCAACTGCTATCATCGAAGATAATGTAACACATGAAGATCTAGATGCTAACAATGACACAGACATGGCGGGAAAGGTCAAGGTTGATGAAGTAAAAAGATATCTTGATTGCCGATACATCTCAGCATCAGAAGCCTGTTGGAGAATATTTGAGTTTGACATATAGTATCGACGCCCCGCAGTCGAAAGACTATCCTTCCACCTGCCAAACGAACAGACAATAATGATCCGTGAGACAGATGACTTAGAGGAAGTGGTATCAAGAGATGATATAGATACAACAAAGTTCACCGAATGGATGGAAACAAATAAGAAGAATGAAGATGCTAGAGAACTAACATACGTCGATTTCCAAACAAAATGGATATGGGATGCTGACATTAAAAAATAGAAAAGAAGGAAAAAGGGGAAAACAATTGGAAGAATACATTTTGCTCACCCATCTGCTGGAGAAAGGTTTTATTTGTGAATGTTGTTAAACATCATAAAAGGTCCTACATCATTTAAAGATATTCGAAATGTGAATGGGTCAGTTTATCCTGATTTTCGGTCATCATATCTGGCACTTGGGTTGTTAGAGGATGACAGTGAATGGCATTGGGCTATTAAGAAGCAAGTAATTGGGCGACTGCTAAATCCCTGCGAGAAATGTTTGTCTCAATATTACTGATGTGTGAGGTGTATAATCCTTTAGATCTGTGGAACAAACAATGGCGGTTGCTTTCGGATGATATTGCATGGCAGCAAAATCGATCATTGGAGGACAATGACCTGCAACTTTCAGAGGAAGAGATCAAAAATCTGACATTATATGAAATTGAGAGAATATTGGATCATGATAATAAGTCACTCAAACACTTCAAACTACCATCACCTGATCTAGAGTTTCGTACCAACCTGGAAAATATATTGATCAGAGATGAGATGATTTACGATTGGGAGTCGCTTCCTAACGAGTCATCAAACATGTACAATCTTCTAAATGTAGAACAAAACAAGATTTTTGATGTGGTCATAGATGCAGTTCAAACTAGAATTGGTGGAATGTTTTTCGTATATGGCAGTGGAGGAACTGGAAAGACGTTTTTGTGTACAGCCATATTGGAGAAACTCCAATCACAAAAGAGAACTGTTTTAGTAGTTGCTTCTTCTGTAATCGCATCATTACTACTACCGGGAGGCAGAACAGCACATTCAAGGTTCAAAATTCCTCTTACACCAGATGAAACTTCAAGTTGCTATATAACTAAAAATAAAGATCTGGAAAAGTTAATCCAAAAGGCAGAACTAATCATATGGGATGAAGCCCCAATGGTGCACAGAAATGCGCTAGAAGCTGTTGATACCACACTAAAGGACTTAATGGACGATGATGAGAAAATATTTGGCGGGAAAACTATATTACTTGGTGGGGATTTCAGACAGGTTTTACCAGTAATTAGAGGAGGAACAAGAGCAGATATCGTCAGTGCTTCGATAAATAGGTCGCACCTATGGAGTGATTGCCAAGTGTTCAAATTAACAACCAATATGCGTATAAGGAACAAAAATGCTGATAGAGTTGAGCTTCCCAAAATAAAAGAATTCGGTAAATGGGTCCTTCATCTTGGTGATGGTAAACTGCCAATAACATCTATGAAACAGGGCGAAGATCCAACATGGATTAAAATACCAAATGACCTACTGATACAGCCGCTCCATGATCCTATTCAACAAATTGTCAACAACATGTTCCCTAATATGCAACAAAGATTGGAAGATGTGAATTACCTTAAGTCCAGATGTATCCTCGCTCCGAATAACGAATGTGTTGACGAAGTAAATTCTTACATTGTTTCCACAATACAGTCTAAGACAAGGACGTATTATAGTGTTGATTCCATCAGTCCTACATCAGAAGCAATAGAGAATAAGGATGATCTATTCCCAGTCGAATTGTTGAATTCGCTGAAGATTTCTGGATTTCCAAATCATGAATTAGAGTTGCGGGTTGGTGTTCCCATCATGCTTCTAAGAAATTATAACCAAAGTATGGGGCTCTGTAACGGCACCAGGCTCATCGTCACTAAATTGGCAGCATGGGTTATTGAAGCTAAAATGATTACAGGAAACAACATTGGAAGGAAAGTATTGATTCATAGAATAATAATGGAGACAACTGACACTAAGTGACCATTCAAACTAAGAAGGAAACAATTCCCTATCAAGGTTTGTTTTTCTATGACAATCAACAAAAGCCAGGGTCAGACTTTAGAACATGTGGGTGTTTATTTGCCAAAGCATGTATTCTCTCATGGCCAGTTATACGTTGATGTTTCTAGGACAACTTCTCGTGAAGGTCTCAAATTTCTAATTGTCAACAAGGATGGAGAACAAGAAGGCTACACACAAAATATTGTCTACCAAGAAGCGTTCGATAATTTGCCTTAACATATAAAAAAAAGGACAATGTATTTCATTATGAAAGCATAATTTGTTGTAACATACCTATTTGATCAGGAACTATATTACAAAGTTAAATGGAGTGCTAAATTATTTTGTCATTAGTGTTCAATTATCTGAATTATTAAATCAGCAATATAGAACCATCATCCACATTTTGTAACTCAAAAAGTTGTTCAAAACAAATAAATTGAATTTGTTTACAATTTTCTGGGTTAATTAAATGGGGGGAAATGGGTAAACTACACAAACATATCATATATGATCTGAATTTTTTTAAATATGATTGAGTTTTTCAAAAAGTATGATTGAATCATCCACATTCTGTAACTCAAAAAGTTGTTCAAAACAAATTAATTGAATTTGTTTACAATTTTCAGCGTTAGTTGAATGGGGAAAAATGGGTAAATCACATCATTGAAAAAAAAAATACTTGGTAAACCATTTTCCAAGCCAACTACACAGACATATCATATGATCTGAAAATTTTGAAATATAATTAAATTAGGTACCTGATAAATAAAAAATCAGGCGATTGAAAAGTTTAAAAGTGGTAACTGTTTTTCAAATTAACCAAAAAGTGGTAAAAAAAAAAACAGTTTTATTAAAACCTTAAAATTGAAATAAAAAACCCTGAATATCTGGAGATATTTTCCTTTCACAGTAAAACAGTCAACCAAAAGTGAAGAAAAATAAAAAAAGTCGTTATAACTGAATTATTTTAAAAGATACACCATGCGGGAAGAGGTACCTAAACCAAAAAGTGGTTAAAAAAATAAACAAGTTACAAATTATTAAAACCCTAGAATTGGAAGGAAAAAAAAATGAACATGTGGAGAACTGGAGATTTTTTTTCAAAATAAAACAGTCAACTAAAAGTAAAAGGAAAAAATCGTTATAACTGAAATATTTTAAAAGATGCACCCTTTGGGAAGAGGGCACTAATACAACCCAATAGACACAAAACTAATTTATACAGACACAACTTTCACTGAAGGGACTCAACCATCATACTATAAATTATTCTGGAACAACAGGTTGCATCCATTCTAACAGTTTCTCTAACAGTAAACATATTGCCTAGATACAAACACAAAAAAAAATATTATGGAGAAATCATCATCCTTAACTCTGAAGCAACTAAACAAAGATATCTATTGTGGGAAAGTAAGGATCGGAATTGCAAGGCTCTGGATTGAAACAAAAATACCGAGCGCTGAAGTTATAAACTTAAGCATGATTTTGGTAGACAAAGATGTAAGCATGATACTGATTTAGTTGAATTTCTATTTATAATTCTGTTTATATATACATATATATATATATATATATACAAAAACATATGCAATAATGGTCGTACACATTTTTCAGGGAGAAGGAATGCATGCGATGGTGCCAAGGAAACATATGCCAATCTTCTCAGATCAATTAGAGGAAGGAAAAATCTACGAAATTAGAAATTTTAGTGTGGTCAACGGTAAGACAGAATTTCAGCCAATCAAACGGAATGATGCATTGTTATTCCATCCAAAGACTACAATCATAGAACTGCCAGAAAACAAGTGTATTCCAAGACATAAATTCTCATTCGTAGAATATGAAGAGCTGCTAGCCCGAGATGGAAACCACACATACTTAACAGGTAACATCGTTGTTTCAGAGTATACCAATTTATGTTTGACAGATATTAATATAATAGAATTTGTTGTAGATGTGGTTGTAATACTGACAGGGATAACCAAGTTTAAGGAAATCACCAGAAGAGATGGTACTCAGATTACCAAAAAAGATCTGAAGTTAAAAACAAAAAGGTAACAAAGAATGACATTTAATTTAATATAATAAACAGAGTGAATAATTTTTCATGAAAATACCATTACTATTATTATTTCCAATTATAGTGGACAAGATCTTAAAATGGCTTTATGGGGAGACATGACAAAAGATGTACCTGATGATATCGTGGCAATGTCTTCACAATTAGTGGTATTGGTTATTGCTTGCGCCAAAGTCAAATCCTTCTTAGGTATCTAACGAAATTTTCATAAAATCATTTAGTCATTTATGATAAATATATATTAGCTTTCATTCATGTTATATATATATATATATATATGTATTCAAGTGCATTTTCATGTTATCGATGACAATTATAAAATGCAGGTAATCTGGAACTAGCAGCAACAAATGGAACAAAAATATATCTAAATTTGGACATACCAGAAGTGCGAACAATTATGAAAAGGTATCAATCTAATGACAATAAATCATTTTCAATACTACCGTTTTTTTTTTAAACACATCAAATGCTAATCAATACTAATTGTTGTTGTATACCAACCAGTGCTGTGCATTTGAACAATTCGGTCGTTGAACTGTTTGAAACACAATCAAAAGATACGGCGTCTATTCAAAAAGATATACTACTGCATAAGAAAACTGTAAAGGAGATCTACAAAGAGTTGGAAGATCCAGAGAATAAGGTAAAAAATAAATTTCATTCATTCAAGATATTTTCATTCATGCATAGATAAATATACTAAGAACTAATCATATATTCTATGTTATGTAGGGAAATGTCTACTACGTCACAGCAACAGTCATTGATGTCTTATTATCGGATGGTTGGCAATACGATTCATTCCCAATATGCAAAAAAAAGGGTATCAAAAGTTGGTGACGAGTATTCGTGCAAAAAGTGTGAAAAAGATTTCCCAAAGTCAGTAATAAGGTACAGAATAAAACTGAACATACAAGACCAAACGGATTTGGTACAGGTTGTAGCATTTGACGAAATGGCACAATCGCTTATCAAATACCCTGTTTCTATACTGAGCAACATACAACAGGCAAAAGGAATTTCA
>JAJJWX010005005.1:0-118609 GCA_023529315.1 Papaver bracteatum
ACAAGTTTAAACTTTTTCTTTGGGTACTTCTTTCCCATATCAAAAGGCCGTCTTATTTTCATCCCATCAAACAACTTCTTCGTTAATGCATAAGTGCTTCCCCACTCTAGGATTTTCTTGAACCCGTCTTTCGTGGATTTTCCCTCAACATGCAATCCTAGAATCTGTTCGAAAGTCTTCGGGAATCAACGCCATCTCGCCAAATGGGAATTGGAATGTATCGACCGCCGTAAAAACCTCCTCTAATTAAAACATGAAAGCTGCAGCCTTGTCGTATGCAATCACGGAGTTCTCAACGGAAACATACAAACTCGAGTTTTCAACGATATTCCTCTTGGACATTCACCTTCTAGGGCCATTTTCTCATTTTTGCATAAGAAGACTGGTGTCTAAAAATACGTGTGGCATTCTTATGATCCTACGAAAGACAAACAAAAACATTTAGCAAATAAGAAATAAAATATCAACAAATCATATGAAAACCAAAGTTGAGATTAGTACAATTGTCTCATTGATGGTGCGGCCCATGAGGTATCATATCCGAATAGAAATTTCCCTCCATCTTAGGTTCACCTCTCTTTCCCACCGAGAAGACGAGTAAAGCTGCAAAACGTGGTGGAATGTGTTGCGCGCTTGCTTTAATTGGGCTCTCTTCTTCGCCGGGCGTGGCTGTGGTTGCGTAGCATCCTCCTGAATCTCCTCCTCCTCCTCCTCCTCATCATCATCATCACCGTCATTTACTCCCTTACCATTTCCATCATCCTCATCATCCTCTTCATCACTGCTACCACCACCATTTCCATCCTCATCCTCATCCTCATCATTACCTTGATCCCCCTCTTCCTCAATCTGTGGCACCTCATTAACACCATTCAATCCATCACCACCATTCCATCCATCACCGCATTACCTTGATCACCATCATCACCATCATCAAAGCGAATATTGACCTTCTAAATGAAGTTCTTCATGTTCTGCGACTTCTTCTTCTTCATCGCTTTGGGTTGTAGATATAACAAGGTGGTTATCTAGGTTCATGGATAATAAAGGCTACCTCACTCCGGTGTTTTTCCTCGTAAAACGACCCGCATTAAGGTATTTTTGTGGCGGGGAGGTCTGGATGGAGGAGTAAACAAGACATTCTTATTCTTGTTATTCTTGTTACTGAAAGGCCAACATCAAAAATATGTAAGAGTCCTGCAAACTTGAGATTATATAAACAAACGACTCAAAAAAATGACTCAAACAAAACCAAACGACTCTAATCAAGACCAAACGACTCTTCCTAGATGCCGAACGATTTCTCGGTGTTTTACTTAACGATTCAACCTAATATCTGAACGACTCTTACTATTTTTAATACGAAGAACAAAAATAGGAGCCGACCACTATTATAATTGGCCGTCCAACAAAGTCGTTAGCCATTCCAAATTATGTGGACGACTATTACAAATATTGGACAGATTTGGTGGTTTGAAACCTAATGAGTCGTTGATAAATAAAAAGAGTCGTCAAAAAAATTCCACAAGAGTCGTTTACAAGATAATATTTGGCTAACGATTTAATCTTGCATGTCAAGAATCGTTAAAATAACATCTATGGGCTACCGATTCAAAAAAATAAAAAATTATACATCGCGAATCGTTAAATCTTCAACCCTAATGGTGGACGATTTCTACAAAGTACAACATGCAGATCATATATCGTTGTTAGGACATGAAAAATCGTTAAGCACTTATGAAAAATCGTTAGACATTCAAAATTATTGGTTAACGATTTAATTCGAGAATTATATTTCTTGATTAAAACCTAATTTTGAGCGAACATCAAATTCAACTAAACCTAAGTAAGAGTACGGTGTTCTAAAGGACATACCTTCTAATTGGAGCCATTTGATTGTCCGGCGGTTTTGATTTCTTACTTGAACTCGAACACTCCTTCGCTGCGTTGATGGTATCAACGAGATTGAGAATTTCAATTGCTTTTCTCGCAGTCTGCTTAGTACGTGCCATGATTGTATAAGAAGTTAATCGTCGATTAAAGTTTTCGCATCGACGATTTCGACGAGGAATCAGATGATTTTTTTTCTTCTGAATGTAGTTAATGGAGGAACTGAGAGGGAGGGGGAGAGGAGAAGAAGAAGAAGGGTCGGTTAGGAAATGGGGAGATTGGTTTAAGGTTAATAGGATTTTAGGGTTAATTTTGGGGAAAGGGCAAAATAGTACTTTCAACTACATTTTGGAAGCCCCCTAAAATTTTGAGTGTGGGTATAAAAATTTCATGGCCCCCAATTAATACTCCCGGCCCCCAATTAATCCTTGTTTGAAAAACCCTTCCTCTCCTGAAACTCCAACTTCCTCTCCTGAAACTCCAAATTCACTCCCTCTCTCGTCCATCACCTCCATATCTGATACAAATCCTAACTACACATTTACAACAACCAAATTATTTAATCAATTCACTGGTAACTTAAGCTAATAATCTTTGGATATATTATCTAACCAATACTATATGACCGTTGCCACGGTGGGGAGGGACGACCGAAGAAAAAAAGAAACACTGCTGTAATTGGACTGTAAAAGAAAATTTGTGCCTAAAGTGAAAATATCACTTTCTTGAAACGGGAAGAGTACATCGTTTAATTAGTTGCAAAGGAAAATTATTTGATGAATAAACCAAAATATGGTTACATAAATTATTATGTATCCTTTGTGCATAGAGGATATACATTTATTTTCAAAATTGTGCCTAAAATGATAAATCCCTCCGATTTTTTCGTAAAAACTCTAAATTTGATATTGTTGTTTGTGCTCGTTGTATAGATTTTTTTATTAGCTTTCCAACGAGATAAAATTTGTAAAATTCCAAGGCACGGATTTTTAGATATGTTATTTTAAAGTTTGGTTACCAATTATACCATCAAAGAATAAGGAATTATAATTAAATTTGGCTTTTATATTTAGTTCCTCTTCTTTAAAAAAATTACACCTACGTCCTTTTTGGTTACACCAAATCCAATCTTTTTTGTCCAATTGAAAAAAAATGTCACGCTTCACATTGACACAAAGTCACCATATAAGGTCATCCCTCGCTTTGGTCGGTCGGCCCAATAAAGAAAAGAGAAAAGAGGTGTTTTTCACACGTCTGACAGGAATTTACCAGCATACCCTTCCGTGTTTTTTCTTTCTGCCTACTATTTCGTAAATTTCACTCAGTTGAGGGGTACATGCGTAAACCGTGTTCTGTATTAGTGCTTTCTCCTCTCAGAATCATACTCACACAGACACAACCCAAAATGGTTCTCTCCTCCTCTCAAAATCACACCGTAACTTTCCCAGATCAAAATAAGCAAAACGATCGATTTCTACCCAAATTTTGTTACGAAAGCAGAAAAATTTCCCGCCCAATTTTTTGTGATTCTGAAGCTGATTCGAGCCTAGAGAAGAGGTGTGATGAAGACCGTAGTGAAACAGATGTTCGAAATTGGTAAGAAATTCATTTTGATTCATTGATAACTACAATACCCACCTTTATTTCGGTTAATTTGCTGAAATATCTCATTATTTGGATTTCATCATTTTAGTTTACAAACTACTCAATTTCATTGGTAATAGCTGCAATTTAGATTTCATCATCAGTTGTTCGACAAAATTCCTAGGAGAA
Source organism: Papaver bracteatum (assembly GCA_023529315.1). Taxonomy (NCBI): domain Eukaryota; kingdom Viridiplantae; phylum Streptophyta; class Magnoliopsida; order Ranunculales; family Papaveraceae; genus Papaver; species Papaver bracteatum. Next base: position 3,664 of record JAJJWX010005005.1, read on the forward strand.
ATTCGAAATGACTTACGATTAAACGCTTTATTTCCTACTTGAAACGTGAGTTTGGGACGTTGTGCTTTGTGAGTTATGTACAATGAGAAAATGATATTATTCTCAGTACACAAACCTCAAGTTCAGGTTAAAACTTCAAGTATGTGCAATGAGATTCGGGATCAGGGATACAAATGGTTTACCTGCAATGTTCCACTACCACCATGGCACCACTGGGGCACTGCTGCTGCCGTCATCAAAGACTCTAACAATTGCCCACGGATTGGATGTACATCATGAATTCCAGTGATAGCCGAAACCTTATCCCTGCATGCATGTGAAAGGTGATCAAATTCCACAAATGTGAAACATGTTTTCTTATGTTATACAGTACTAGGCCAATGGGAATTTAGTTGAATGTGATTCTGTTGGGAATTACCAATAGTTGGTGCTATTGATCTAGGTGTATCCATGGTGTAGGAAAAACTAGCAGAGCAAATGTCTAATTTCTAGAATTTGATATGGATATGCTGACCTGTATAATACTATTTCAGTATTTTGGCATCACTCTCATTTACCATGCTTTATGAAAATGGATCGTTGAGAGTAAACATTAGTAACTTTTTGGACATTCCTGTCACTTATCTAGGTTTAATAAGATAATTTTTTTTCTATTTACAGAGCCGGATGTAGTTATGTACTTAAAAAAGCGAAGCAGAAGCTGAGCTTGGAACTTTCAGGTTGCAGGTAAGAATTGTGTTGGTTATCTTTAACTTCATATCTTTATTCCCCTGTCAAAGATGGAGAAGATGGAGGTACTGTATGTAGGGTAGAAGTGGATTTTGCACTCAAAGAAAACAAATTGGTATCATTCTGTAACTTCAGAAATAGTTGTAGCCTTATCACAGTGGCTAGATAACATGACTATGTGACAACAACACCCAATAAAAGATTGCTCCATGTGTATACCATGATACACATCATGTTAAGTTCCTGATGTTGAGTGCTATAATGCACATATATATAAGAAAATGAAAGACCAAGTTCCTTAGTGGGTACTGGGAAGTAGATGTTGCTATGAAACTTGAAGTTTGAATTTCTCCTTTGCTGAAAGATGTGGATGTACTTGGTTCGTTTTTCTCGCCGGAGGTTCAAGTCTTCTTTGGCCAGCATCTTCATATCTGTGTAGTGTTTATTGATTGCAAACTTATAGACTTAAATGTACTATTCTGTTCATTAGGGATCAGTATTTTTGCCGCTATTCTATTTCAATGCATCCATGATTTGAAAAAATACGTATTTAATATGTCAACTGACATATAAATTTCTTTTTTCCTAATTGCTTTGCTAGGAAATTTTTTGGCATTGGAAAGCAGCGAGGCTGCTATTATTGACCTCCGCAGAAACCCCCGATGGGTAGAACGTCAAAAATCAATAATAGATCCACAGAACCAATTGTTTTGTCGCTATCCACGTATTACAGCAACACGGTCGGATAAAATCTCTGAAATTCGTCACTCAATTTATGTTAGTCAAATATCTGCAATAGCAGAGGGCAACCAGATTGATAATTTGAAGCTTGGTGGAAGCGCATGATTCATGAAGCAACATTGAAGTCGAGATTTGTTGCGCCGTACAAAGTGAAACAAGTAAGCTTTACCCTTAAGGATTATTTTTGTTGCTCTTTTCGCATTAGTTTTAAGAGAGAACGTTCAGGAAAAATGTTGTATACAACCAAGTCTTCCAGTCTTAAAAACTTACAGAATGTTATTTATGATTAAAATATAAAATAATGTATACGATTATTTCTGAATTTTAGTGAATGAAAATTTTGATTTGTTTTGCAATGAGAAGCGCATCGGGCATGCATCTAGACTAGCTTGGATAGTGATGGAAAGTGATGAGTAGTCAACTCGATAGGCTTCTCGGCTGGAAGATTGAGTAGCAAGAAGTTGATACCTATGCAGAACAGTGAACGGGTTGTTGCTTCAGTATCCAAATTGTTGCGCAACAGAAATATGACTACAAGCTGAGGAAGGTGTTGCAGAACCTGGAGGTTGTAATGGAAGTCGTGTGTGCCACAAGACGCAAGTGAAGGGTTCTATTATGATGAAAATAGTTGGTAGAGAACTCACATCAAAAAATGTCTTCGATATTATATATAGAATTACTTTGCCTACAAATATACCACATGCTTTTTGAGTACGTAGATTTCTTACACAATTTTGTGAAGTCTCAGCCGCGAGCATGTTAATATGTAACTCTACGGAATTTACTCTAAATCCAGGAACTATATGTACAAATGGACTTATATAATCAACACATCAAAGTTTTTGGTACGATTTAGGCCAAGTGTTTGTTTGTTGGTTCATGAGCAGGATGCAGGCGCATCGCGCGTGCGTGTTATACTAGTAAGAAGAAAAAAAACCTAGATTTCTTTCATTATTAATTAAATTCTTCCAAGCTGTTCAATAGTGGGTAAATCAAAAAGTTGATTTTGGGTTGTAGATGTACATATGTTTAATTACAGGAAGGTGGTGGCGGTGGTGTTATGCGATTGGAGTGAAGGGTTTCAATCCCGACTGTGAAAGGGGATCTTAATGGTGATGTGGGATGAAGGAATTTAAAAGGGGTTGCGGCGATGTAACGAGTACTGCAGGTGATGGACAATCTGTTGATTTGATTTTCAAATTTGTAAATCTTATGGAAGGGAATTTATTTTGGTGGTGGTTCATCATTTTGATTTGATTTTAATGTTCATTGAACATGCTTGAATTGGTGTAGGATATATTTGTTGATGAAAATAAGATCAAGGGGTAAAGATCGAGACTAAATTTTATTTTTTTCATCTCTGTTCTTTTTTTGTTGGAGCGGAGGAGGAGATGCTTTTAGAATGTACACGACGGAGCTTATTTGTTTTCATCAACGCCAACTAACGGCGTTAAGTAAATAAAAAATTAATTATAAAATATAAATTATTTCCTAACAGTCAAAACGGTTAATGACGGTCTTATGACCCAAACTCTAATTAAAGTTTTTTCGTGACCAAAACGCACTGGTCACTTTTATGTGACCTCAAAATATCCCTAAATATTATCAATGGCTACTATATGGCATGTTTTCTTTAATTACACTTACACTGCGGTTTATCATAGCCCTTGGGGCTTTCTAATGAGATTTGATTATATAATCACTATATGGAATTGTTATAATAAAAAAATTTCTTCTAATTTTGCTTCAACAATCTCATCCATCCAAATCAGTGGAAGGAAGAATAGAGTTCTCCGATGATGGATGAACCAAAGGTATGTGATTTGCAAACCCTTTATTATTTGGATTGTAACAGGTTAAAGTGGGTCTCCCCATTTGTTCATCTAGAAAAAAATCTTGAAGAACCTGGGTGCTATGGAAATGGGGAAGCATTGTTGATAGACTAAACTGTCAACAGATTCTGTCGTGACTCTAGCTTGCATCACAGATTCACAATTTGGCCTTTGTTTATAAACAAGCTTATATTAATCGAAAAGTCTGCAAACAAACTTATATGAGTTGTTTTGGTTGGATTTCTCTATTTCTATGGACCCAATCTTTCTGTAGCCACAACATCAGCTTTCTATTGCTGTAACTCTTAAGTCTTACCCTAACAAACACGGATGCAACATAAAGACAGGACGGGTAGGACATGCCAGGGGACTGAGTTGGACGTGACATGCCTGTTTGTAGCAAACTTTCAATTTTACACTCCATACTCACGAGATGGATACCGGAGCACATGTATGTTGGGCTAATTAAGTACAGTGTTGAGAGCTTTCATGGTTTATATATTCCATGTACTGAAAATCTTGAACAGTGATTAGTTAATTATAACCTGGATTAGTTGTGCGGCTTGTGGATGCAACTCTACAGTTGAGGGTTATTACTATAAGAAGAGCAGCCCTCTTGGATGTAAAATATCCCTGATACATTTGCATTTGCATTTTTTTTTTCCAATGTTGTATGCCATTGTATATTACAAAATATGCATGGGACTCAGAGAGAAAAGATTTCAATTGAAAAAGATATAATCATAACTGGTTAACTTAAGAAGAGAAAATACGAAAATGTCTCTTGGTTACACAAATTATTATGACAGCAGAATGTCTCCCAGTGTAATCATTTCAAAAGGCTTTGCGAAATCATCCCTGCTCTGAGCTGACAATGATAGCTCCACTGATACTTCTTGCATAGTCGGACGAGTATTTGGATCACCCCGTAAACAGGAAAATCCAACCTTCATGATGTACATTATTTCTTTCTTCATGATATCTGATGGTTCTCCAATGCATGGGTCCAAAATGTCTCTCAACCTTATGTTTTGCTCCACCTTACTCGATGGCGGAGACGAAAGAAGAATTTGGGAGAGCAATGTGATGATTTCAGATGGATGGCTACCCATAAGTACTTCTAATATGATCACCCCAAAGCTATAAACATCACATTTCTCCGTCACTTTCATTGTATAGGCAAGCTCTGCAAACATCATTATTAACAAATAAATGGATGTGAATTACTTACTGATTTCAGAAATATGGTACCTTGATAACAGTAAATCACAAAAGTTTTAAGGCTACACCTGGGGCAACGTATCCGTAGGTTCCTGCAAGTGAAGTCCAATTTGATGAATCTGGTTTCAAAATCCTCGCCGTACCAAAATCAGAAACTCGGGCTTCATATTCAGAATCCAACAAGATATTGTTGCTAGATATGTCCCTGTGAACTATTGCTGGAATGCAATCATGGTGCATGTAAGTAAGTGCATTAGCTGTTCCCTTGATGAACCTTACCCTCTTTATCCAATCAAACTCCGCAGCTTGTTCCCCATCAGATAAAACATTTTTCAAACTTCCCCTTTCCACAAACTCATAAACCAAAAATGAGATCCGCCTTTCAAGATTAGAACAAAAACCGAAAAGTTTCACAATGTTCCGATGTCGCATTTCCGTTAATGCCTGAACTTCGCTTTCAAATGACTTGAGATCAGATATCTCAGAATCTTCATCTGATGAGTGAAGTTTCTTCACAGCAACAACCTGACCTGTTGACAACTCTGCTTTGTAAACGCTTCCATAGCCTCCCGTTCCAATACAATATTTAGCATCAAAATCCTCGGTTACTTCAATTATGTCTTCGAACATTAATTTCCCATCGTAATGCCAAATGGAAAATAGATTTCTTCCGGTATTAGTATTACCGGGTTGATTTCCAGGTGCCACATTTCTCAACGATCTTTTTCGAAGGACGAATAAAACGGGGAAGAGTATAAATAAAAGAAACAAGGAACCCAACAAAGGAAGTAGGATTACTAGCACAAGTTTATTATGCTTGGCCTCTTTTCTTCCAATAAAAACCGAGGAATTACATGGTTTTAAACCTCTAGAGTTATTACCACATAATCCTGTGTTGTTCCTCAGAGTATCAATAGAAGCATCCTCAAAGGCCTTGGTGTTTGGAAGAGGACCACTCAATTCATTGTATGAAATATTAACAGTGGTGATGCTAACCATTTGATCAAATGAAGATGGAATTGATCCGGATAGCTTATTATGGGATACATTTAGTGTTTCTAGTTTTCTTAGTTTTCCAAGAGCTGATGGTATCTCTCCACTCAACTCATTGTAACTAAGATCTAAAAAAATCTGTAATGAATCCAAGTTTCCAATCTGGGACGGGATGCTTTCATTAAAATTGTTTGTGCTCAAATTTAAAGACAGTAAGTTTGAACATTCCCCTAGTTGTTTGGGTATTGATCCGGTGAATTTATTTGCTGATAGATCGAGATATTGTAGGTTTGATAACATCCCAATTGTAGAAGACAACGTACCGGAAAGATGATTATTACTCAAATCTAACTTGATCAGAGCGGACAGCTTTAACAACTCCACAGGAATTTCCCCTACTAAGTAATTTGATTCAAGATAAAATTCACTTAAAATCTTCAACTTGCCCATTTCTGATGGTATACTACCGGTAAAATTGTTCCCTGAGAAATCTAAAAATGTAAGATTTAGACAATTCCCCCAGTCTCTTGATAGTTCACCATACAACATGTTGTTTTGCACAGTAAACCTATCTAGATATGGATACACGTGAAATGCCTCTGTTACATTATCTACCAGTTTATTATTTTCAAACCCGAGAAATATAAGACTGGTGCAATTTCTAAGACTTCTTGGTATAGGACCCGTGAAAAAGTTATTGCGTGCTACAAATTCTTCAAGTATTCCAGTTTGACATAGGTTCGGTGGTAAATAACCAGAAAACATGTTCTCGCTCAAATATAATACTGTCAGCTGCGTTAGATTGTTGAATCCTATTGGTAATGAACCAGTTAATTCATTTCCAGAAAGAGCTAAAAAGGTTAACTGACTCAAATTACCTATCGAAGCAGGGATTGAACCAGTGAGTTTATTCAATTCCATAGATAAGGCACCTAAAGACCTTAAATTTCCGATATGGTGAGGGATAGCACCAGTAAGTTGATTTCTTCCAACATTTAAAAATGTAAGGTTGACCAAGTTGCATATACAAGTAGGGATTGGACCAGTGAAATTGTTCTGAGACAAATCAATGCTTGTTAGAGAGTGCAGCATTCCTATATCTCTAGGAATGATGCCAGAAAGTTGGTTGCGATATAGGTAAAGAGTGTCCAGGCTAGTCAAATTGGTTAAAGAAGTAGGGACTGAACCAATGAGATTATTGTTATGGATAGATAACATGGTAAGAGACCTCAACTTTCCTATATTCGGAGGTATGGTGCCGGAAAGGTTATTTTCAAAAATTGATAAAGAGTTCAAGTTGTTTAAACCACATAATGAAGGAGGGATTGAACCAGTGATACTGTTTTTGGACAAAGCTAAGAACATAAGAGACCTTAGCCTATGATGCCAGAAAGTTGGTTTTCAAATAGGTATAGACTGTGCAGGCTAGTCAGATTGGTTATAGAAGTGGGGATTGAACCGGTGATATTGTTTGTTGACAAATCTAAGAGAGTAAGAGAACTTATCCTTCCGATGTCTCGAGGAATGACACCAGAGATTTGATTTTCATAAATCGACAAACTGGACAAGTTAGTCAGATTGCATATAGAGGTGGGAATGGAACCCGTGAAATTGTTTGTGAATAACCCTAAGTCAGTAAGGAAATGTAAATTGCTAATTTCTTGAGGAATTGATCCACTAATTTGATTTTGAGAAAGGCTTAGATACTGCAAAATTGTGAGAGAACCTATTTGTGGTGGAATATGTCCAGAAAGTTTATTAATTGAAAAATCAAGGTAGGTGAGTTTTGGAAGATCACTGATTTGGGACGGAATAGTTCCGAAGAGTTCATTGTTGCTCAAGTCAAGACTAACCAAGTTAGAGAAAGATGAGAAGTTGAAATTATGGAATGTACCTTGTAAACCCAAGCCTGATATATTCAATTCCTCGATGCTTCCCTCATTGTTACAAGTGATTCCAAGCCACTTGCATGGAGTACTTCTTGTGCTCGCATTAGAACTCAGCTTCCAAGAAGAGAGGAGAGAATGATTTTGGTTAACAAGGCTGGATTTCCATTTCAAAAGAGCATATACTTCTTGTTCTACTCCTACAATTTGTAAATGTTGTTTTGTATTAGTGGAAGAAATAGAAGAACCATATGCAAAAAGAACAACACCATAAGATGAAAGTAACAGCAATGCCAACAGTACTAGTAAAGTATCAGTGAAAACTTTTACTCGCTGCAACATTTTAAAAGAAGAATAGTTTTGGATCTTGGCTGATGATTCGCTAGTTAAGTAGAAGTGTACTTATAACAAAATCTTGTTTCGTTTGAAATGGAAGACTTTTCGTTGATTTCCAGTCAGCAAAATCTGCAACCTAGCTCCACCAGCAAGAGGTCTTGGATGGGGATATATGCTTCAATTTAGTCTACAGATACAAATGTCAAAGGCTTTGTGTGGTTGATTGTAACTAGCTACAACTTGCTCTGTTTTGAGTGCAATTTTTCGTGAACAACAAGACTTTGAGTACCTTCATCACTTTCACCTATTCTAGCTACAACTATTATTTTCTGGAGGCAATGGACCTCCAATATTTGTTAAAAGACAAGTTAGTATGGTTACAGTTTGACCAAGGGCACACATCAAAGAGATGTTCGTTTTGTCAATTTGTTGACCATTTTGCTGACCGTTTTGTCACAACTTGCAAATTTTCATTTTGTTGACCATTTTGCTGAGATAAGATTTTAAGAGGCCCAAAGCATACTTGTTCACATACTAAAAAAATATGGCAAATAAGAATCCAGTTCTACTTTATGGATTAAATATGTCGGTCAATAACTAAGAGACAGATAGATACCATTCAATTTCGATTCACAATATCTTTTATTTTAACAAGTTACTTTCTAAGTGATTAATGTAATTTTAGCCAATATTCATGTTGAAACTAAGTTAAAATCTACAGAAGCCAGAAAGACAATGACCTCCTTTCAGAGGTGGTTTTATGTTCATTTTGGGACTTCACAGTTAACTACTCCGCACTTCTCTATTGTAGATAACCATCAACTAGTTACTAAATGAGCTATTTGGTCTTTGAGTAATTACCCTGATAATAGAAAACAGTAACAGTTCATGCACCAATGCTAAGCGTTTACCTTAATTCCAGTGACCAGCTAGGTTGATAATGAACGGTGGCGCGCAGCTCAAAACAGATAGCCTCTGGTATACTGTGATACATGACAATATGGTCATTGGTTAGCATTAGGCCACACATGACTAGGGAAACAAAAATTGAGCATACAGGTTATTAGGTGAAACAAAAGAGAATTACTGCTGATTCTTACCACAGCTGAAAGGACTTAAGGTATTCAGGCATTTAACTTTAAGACCCTTCTCTTCTCTGCTTAGAAATTAAAGCTGACCAAGAAACAAGATTTCATTGAGCAGATAGTCTGACTGAATTACATCAGATTTACAATGATTTCCGATGAATCACCCAAATTTCTATTGTTAGTTTTTTCACATTCTGAATAGGTATGGGTCAGTAGCCTCCTACCATTTTATCTCTTTGACATTAAAAACAGTGCTCTGACTACTGAAGTGAACAAAGACAAAATGTCTCCATATGTAAAGTGTAAACCCAGAACCTTGCTAGATTTTGGTTTTGGTTTCATCATCTTCTAGATTTAACTAGTAATAGTAGATTTCATTTCATATATTAGATGGTCCCAAACCTTGGGTGCATGATTGACACTGTCATGACTGTAAAATATAATGAAAAATCTGTGAACAAACTTAAAGTCTGTATTAAGATAACAAGAATACAATAGAGAGATTCATTGATTGAGTGTTTAGATAACAAGAATACAATGTTTTTGATGTTATTGATCCTTTTCTTTTACAAAGAGAAGTGAATATATATAGAGTACAAAGGGGTAGGTGAAGTGGTAGGTGAAGTGGTAGGTAAAGTGGTAGGTAAAGGGGTAGGTGAAGTGGTAGGTGAATGGATAGGTGAAGTGGTAGGTGAAGATTAGAATTTAACACTCCCCCTCAAGCTGGTGCATATATGTCGCTCATGCCTAGCTTGCCAACAAACTTCAGAAATACCTTACTTGGAACTGCTTTAGTTAAAATATCAAAATTTACCCGATCTTGATCTAATTCTAGGTAACTCCACGATCTCATTATCCAACTTCTCTTTAATGAAAATCCTATCTATATCCACATGTTTTGTGCGATCATGATGAACTGGATTGTGTGCAATATCACATGCCGCTTTATTATCACAGTACACAAGAATTGGTTTCCTAGGAGGATACCTCTATTCCGACGTTCTGGCAATTGTTTCTTTGCAGGTTCAAGAACATCTTCAGAGAACGGTTGGATTGGGGTTGATGATCTATCATTATCTTCTTCAACTTCATCTGCATTATTTTCTTCAACTTCATCTGCATTATCTTCTGATCCATCTGCATTATCTTCTTCAACTTTATTTATAGCTTCAATTTCACCATCTGTGTTAATTTCTTCCCCACTAACTTTCTGTTCTTTTGGAATTTCAAGAACAACATCTTCTTCGATTATGTCTTCTTCATAGTCAAGAGACTGAATTTCTTTTTCATACTCCCCACGAAGTTAGGACTTGAGTAATACATCACGTGTTCGTGAAACTTAACATCCAATGTGATGTACATTCGTTTAGTTGGAGGATGGTAGCACCTATATACTTTACGACTTTAAGTAAAAGATATCCCACGAAGACACATTTTAAATCTCGGGGGAGAAAACTTGCTCAGATTGGTTCTTGTGTAAGTGCACAAATGCTACACAACCAAATATGCGTGGAGGCAAGTTTGGGCTCACAGTGAAACTGTTGCCTCAGTGAGAGCTTGAAATGGTGTTTGAAAAATGATAGTCTTTGGAAGGTGTGCGGTTGATCACATATCTTCAGCAAAGGTAAGAGCTTCACCCCAATAAGGTAACGGCATATGAGCTGATATTAATGAAGCACGCACAACTTCAAGCAAGTGACGGTTTTTTCTTTCAGCTACCCCATTCTGTTGAGGAGTATTATGACAAGTTGTCTGATGAACAATACCACATTCTCTTAAATAATGTTGAAAATCGATTACTTAAATATTCGCCTCCGTTGTCACTTCTTGAAGAACTTGAATCTTTGTATTGTATTGTGTGTTGACCAATTTGTGAAACCTCTGAAATAAATTATTCACTTCATCTTTTGATTTCATCAAGCAAACCCATGTCATCCTAGTGCAATCATCAATAAAGGTGACGAACCATCGTGCGCTTCCAAGAGTGTTAACTTTAGACGGCCCCCAAACATCAGAATGAATAATCATGAATGTAATAGTACTTTTGTTTAAACTTGATGGAAACAAAGTACGATGGCTTTTAGCTAGTTCACATTCTTCACATTGAAAACTAGAAACATCAACCTTTGAAAATAGACTAGGAAATAGCCTTTTTAAGTAGCCAAAAGAAGCATGCCCTAACCGTCTATGCCATAACCAAATTTGTGATTTCTCCTTCTCCCCCTGAGTACCATTCACAACTAAAGCATTAGATAATCTTTCTGAAATTTTTGACGCCAAATCTAGATAGTAGACCTTTCCTCTTTTAACCCCAGATCCAATCGTCCGCCATGTTCGGATGTCCTTTAACACACAAGAATTAGGCCAAAAGATAACAACACAATGTAAGACTTTAGTAATTTGGGAAACTGATAATATATCATAACTTAGAGAGGGAACGACTAAAACCGAATCTAGACTCAATGTATCAGTAAGATTTAATGATTGTTCTCCAATTCGGAGCCAAAGATCCATCTATTTGTGCAAACGGAGTTGTGTATGGATGTTTTAAGAGGAGAAACCTGTCAGAATCAAAAGTCATATGGTCTGCAACCTTGAATCAATTATCCATGAGTTATTAGAAACAACTTGCGAAACATTAAAAACCTTACCATTGGTTGTTTCCATAGCGGAGGTTAGATTGCTAACCACATGTCTTTATCTTTCTTTGAATTCTTTTTCTTTGGATCGAGATTATCCCACCAATCTGGATACCCGATAATCTCAAAGCAGTTGTCTTTGTTATGACCACGTTTATTACAATGAGTGCAGGTGGCAGACTTATCTTTAATGTTGTATTGACGACGGGTTTCCATTGCAGAAGTTTCAACACTAGATACAAGGATCCTTCTCCTTGCTCTGATACCATATTAAGATAACAAGAATACAATAGAGAGATTCATTGATTGAGTGTTTAGATAACAATAGAATGCAATTTTTTTTTTTTTTTTTAAGTGATAGGTGAAGTGGTAGGTGAAGATTAGAATTTAACAGTCTGTATACTTTATAACTTAAGATCCTGAGGTTATTATTATTAAAAATCTTATATACTTTTATATTCACTCTCTTGATTTTGGAAAAAATATATTTCAACGTTAATTACCTACTTAATTTTGGAGGAAAATATATTACCAAGTCGAATTGTCTGCACATCAACACTGCCTTCTTAATCTATAGCATCATCCCATCACTATCGTCACTAAATTTTCCAGAATTTTCTTTCCATCAATTTATACTACTGGACCCAATTATCAACTTTTTGGTGGGAAGTAGACATATTAATTGTTCAACCAGCAGTACAAAAATTTCTTCAGAACGCAATAACTGAGAAGACAATTCAATAATTTCATTGGTTTTATGGTGCAGGAACGTAGGTTGATTGCAGGTCTAAAGACAATCTATTGGTGGCTATATTTGTCGGGGTGGTTAGACTGCACTTCTTACAATTATTGCACTAGAAGAAAATTTGCATCATAATTCTTACATCCAATTATCCAAATGACATCTTTGAGTCAAAATATTCACTTGACTAGAAATTAAATAAAACAAAGGCTTCTTATAAGAACCTCTTCTACTTCATTAGTTCATCATCATTTGAAATGTCTTCATTAGCCAAAAATCATAACTCTTTTTCATTTGAAATGCCACAACGAGTAAAACTTTCGTTACTTTCCTTTGATATCTTTTTACTAGTATTGCCATTACTAATGGTTTCATCTTCCAGTGTTCTTCTTGCTTCAGGTTCTTCTTTTTCTTCAACTAGGATAAAACATCATGTACAAGAAGCTGAACAAGAAGTGGACGCTCTTTTGAAATGGAAATCAACCCTTATTACCCAAAATCATTCTCTTCTCTCATCTTGGAAGATGAATTCTACTGCGAGTACAACGAGTCCTTGTAAATGGATTGGAATCATTTGCAACAACAAGGGTAGCGTTGCGGAATTGAGCTTAACAGGTTTGAGTTTACAGGGTACACTGCATAGTTTCAATTTTTCATCTTTCACTAATTTTGTTAGTCTTGACTTGAGCCAGAACCAACTCTACGGAACCATTCCGTCCCAAATTAGTCATCTTACAAAACTCACCTACCTTGATCTTTCTTCGAATAAATTTTCTGGACATATTCCACCAGAAATAGGTATGCTCACAAGTCTGCTGTCTTTAGACCTTTCTGAAAATAAAATTAGTGGATCCATCCCTCAAGAAATCAGCAATTTATCTCTTCTCACTGATCTTATGTTGCACAAGAACAATCTGGCTGGTTCATTGCCTACTTCTCTATGCAATTTGACCAAATTGGATGTTTTAGCAGTGTTTGAAAATCAGATTTCCGGTGTCATTCCTCGGGACATCGGAAGACTGAGTTCTCTTACAATCTTAGCTTTGTATCAAAACAATCTAAATGGTCCAATCCCTCCTTCTATCTGCAACCTGACTAACTTGACCCGTTTAATAATGTATGAAAATCAAATCTCAGGTGTCATTCCTCTAAATATTGGTTTGCTAACTTCTCTTACCGAGTTAGAGTTGTCCGCCAACAATCTCAGTGGTTTGATACCCGCTTCTTTAACCAATTTGACAAGGTTAGAGGGTCTTTATCTATATGAAAACCAACTTTCAGGCATCATACCTCAAGATATAGGTACTCTCACAAGTTTGCGCTCGTTGGACCTTTCTAAAAATCAAATTAGTGGATTTGTCCCTCATGGAATTGGCAATTTATATTTTCTAACGGATCTAATCTTGTACAGAAATAAACTTAGTGGTTCACTGCCTAATTCCATATGCAATCTGACTATCTTGACAAGTTTATTAATTTATCAAAATCAAATCTCGGGTACCATTCCTCGAGATATTGGAAGCCTAAGTTCTCTTACCATGTTAAAACTGTACGACAATAATCTTAGTGGTTCAATCCCAACATCAATATGTAATTTAACCAATTTGGAGCATTTATCAGTTTTTGAGAACAGCCTTTCTGGCATCATACCTCTAGAAATTGGTAGGCTTAAGTCTCTTACCATCTTATATATGTATTCAAACAATCTCAGTGGTCCAATCCCTGCTTCTTTAACGAATTTGACTAGCCTGAGCTCTCTTTACCTATGGGATAACAACCTCTCTGGCATCATTCCTACAGATATAGGAAGGCTACTCTCTCTTAAGATCTTGACTTTGTCAGAAAATTATTTCACTGGTCAAATTCCTACTTCTATATGTCATTTGCCCAACCTCAGCGTTTTATCAGTTGGTCAAAATCAACTCACTGGTTCCATCCCTAGGGATATTGGAAATCTAAGATCATTGGATACCTTGTCTTTGCTCATGAACAAACTCACTGGTTCGATTCCTGCATCGGTGGGTAATTTGAGAAATTTGACTTATTTATCTCTTACTGGGAATCAGTTAACCGGTTTATTACCAATAGGAATCAACAATCTTACACAATTGAGAGTAATATATTTGAGTGACAACAAGTTTTCAGGTTATTTGCCTCAAGAAGTATGTCGTGGAGGAACACTTGAAGAATTTGTGGCAAGTGATAACCGTTTTACGGGTCGTATACCAAGAAGTCTTAGAAATTGCACCAGCCTCAGAAGTCTCGATCTTTCGATGAATGAACTGGTTGATAATCTGACAGATGCGTTTCACGTGTATCCATTTCTAGATAGGTTTCGCGTGCAAAACAACATGTTGTATGGTGAACTCTCAAAAGACTGGGGGAATTGTCTGAATTTGACAGCTCTATCTTTCTCTGGGAATAATATCACTGGTAAGATACCATCTGAAATGGGCAAGTTGAAGAGTTTAAGTGAACTTTATCTTAATTCAAATAACTTAGTAGGAGAAATTCCTACAGAGTTGTCGAATCTGTCTTCACTGATTCATTTAGATTTAAGTAATAACCAGCTTTCCGGTAGGTTGTCTTCTGAAGTTGGAAAATTTTCCAGCCTTCAATATCTCGATCTATCAACAAATAAACTCATTGGGTCAATACCAAAACAACTAGGGGAATGTTCCAGGTTATTATCTTTAAATATGGGCAGAAACAATTTTAATGGAAGCATCCCACCACAGATTGGAAACTTGGATTCGTTACAGATTTTGTTAGATCTTAGTTACAATGAGCTTACTGGAGAGATACCGTCAGCTCTCGGAAAACTAAGCAAACTGGAAACATTAAATTTGTCACACAACAAGCTTGTCGGCTCAATTCCATCTTCATTTGATCAAATGCTTAGCTTGACCTCTGTCAATATTTCGGACAATGAACTGAGTGGCTCTCTTCCAAATATCAAGGCCTTTAAGGATGCTCCAGTTGATGCGTTGAAGAACAACAATGGGTTGTGCGGTGATAGCACTACAGGTTTAAAACCATGTAATTTTCCGGTTGTGTTTAGAAGAAAACAAGACAAGCAAAAGCTTTTGCTCGTAATCCTACTTCCACTGATCGGTTCATTATTTCTTTTATTCATACTTTTAGCCATTTTGTTTCGCCTTCGAAAAATATTGGTAAGAAATGTCACGCCTGTCGAGCATGCAACAGTTTCCAGTACCGGAAGAAATTTATTTTCAGTATGGAATTACGATGGGAAAGTAGTGTTCGAAGACATAATTGAAGCAACTGAGAATTTCGATGCAAAATATTGCATCGGAACAGGAGGATATGGGAGTGTTTATAAAGCAGAGCTGTCGACAGGTCAAGTTGTTGCTGTGAAGAAACTTCATTCGTCTGATGAAGTTTCTGAGATATCTGATCTTAAGTCATTTGAAAATGAAATTCATGCATTGACAGAAATCCGACACCGGCACATTGTGAAGCTTTTCGGTTTTTGTTCTAATCCAGAAAGACAAGTCTCATTTTTGGTTTACGAGTACATGGAAAGAGGAAGCTTGAAAAATGTTTTATCAGATGTGGAACAAGCTGTTGAGTTCGATTGGGTAAAGAGGCTAAGATTCATCAAGGGAGCAGCTAATGCACTTGCTTACATGCACCATGATTGCATTCCAGCAATTGTTCACAGGGATATATCTAGCAATAATATTTTGTTGGACTCTGAATATGAAGCTAGAGTTTCTGATTTCGGTACAGCGAGGATTTTGAAGCCAGATTCATCCAATTGGACTTCACTTGCAGGAACCCACGGATACGTTGCTCCAGGTATAGCCTTCTAACTAAAACTTCTGGGATTTATTGTTATCAAGGAATCATTTTCTGTAATCAGTAAGTAAGTCACATCCATTTATTGGTTAACAATGATATTTGCAGAGCTTGCTTATACAATGAAAGTTACCGAGAAATGTGATGTTTATAGCTTCGGGGTGATCATATTAGAAGTACTTATGGGAAGCCATCCATCAGAAATTATCACGGTGCTCTCCCAAATTCTTCTTTCATCACCTTCATCGAGTAAGGTGGGGCAAAACATAAGGTTGTCAGACATCTTGGACCCATGCCTTGGAGCAGCAGCTGATATTGTGAAGAAAGAAATAATGTACATCGTCAAGGTTGGATTCTCCTGTTTACGAGGTGATCCAAGTACTCGGCCAACTATGCAAGAAGTAGCAGCAGAGCTATCATTGTCTGCTCAGAGCAGGGAAAATTTAGAAAAGCCTTTTGAAATGATTACCCTAGGAAACATTATTCTGTCAGAATAATTTGTATAACCTTCTATTTTTCTTTTCTTTTAGCTCCTCTAAATTATTAAGTTACGAGTATTTTTCTTTCAACCCAAACCTTTTTTTTTTTTCTTGAGTCAAGGAATACTCTTTTGGGTCCTCCAAGGTAGAATCATGACAATGTCTATCACCAAAAGTTGGGACCATCTTTTGGTGGAGGTGTTTCTCATCAAAATTGATCTTCCAATCAACTCACCAAGAAATTACAATATCTCTGTAGTTTCCACCGATGATGTTAATCCAAGAAATTCAATCATTGGAAGAGCTACTCAACATGAGTTTGTCTATGAAGAGACTGAATCCGCATATTAACGGATGCCCAGTAATATAAGTACTATTTTCAAAAAAAAAAATCAACTCACCGAAATCTATTCTATTATTGGGGCTGCAGGACCCGTATCCTATATCCAGGCCCGTTATAAAGAAAGTTGAAAACCATGTATTGTTCTTCTTAGCTATTACTTGAAACACTACACCAAAGAAAGGTCTTTCGCAACTAGCTCCTGCTGTTGCAAAGCGGGATCGCAACTGCAGTGAGTTGTTGCGAAAAGGGGCGACTCGAATTTTCACAACGAAATTCTTTCGCAACAACGAGTAGGCAGTTGCTAATTTTTTATTGTTAGTTGCTAAATCTTGACCGAGTCAATGGAGACTGTCCCTAAAAATCGCGGTTAAAAATTAGCAACAGAAGAAGACCGACTAAGTTTATCAAATTAAGTCAACGAAGACCGACTTGGTACAAATTTAGTTGCAGATTCTTACTATTGCTAATTATTTGCAACAATAAAAAAAAAGGTCGGTCTTTGTTGACTTGGTCAAAAAAAATTCCCCCCATTCTATTTTATCCTGCTACTACCCATGACCCAGAAATTCAATCCATCAATCATATTCTACAAATAAATCTTTAAGAACTAGAAGAGCAATCATCTTCTGCAAATACCTTTGCACTATTGCTTATATTGACATTGATATGTTCAATCATCCACACGACAACATTTAAGAAAATTACAAAAGAAGAGAAGGAAACAACTATATGTTCATCTGCACATGGTATACATATGAGTTATTCTTGATTTCAATAAGACTAACTTAGTTTAGAGTCGAACACTAACAACTATAATGATAAAAAGAATTTTGGACGCAAAAGTGATGCAGTATTTACCATCTTCCATTCATTAGCTCTATACACTTGTGAGCATCCTTAGTATCTTTAAATCTCACTAGAACAACTTCCCGAGGATGGTTCTCACATACCTGCAAGCAAAAAAGTAACATGTAAATTTTAACAATCAACTCTGGGAGACATTGTCCTCAAGCAAGAGAAATATTCTCAGTCACAACTCAAACAATAGTTTCGGGTTTTTAGTCATGACCACCAGTTGTAATCTCCAAGACTCCATCGATATATTTTATACAGGAAAATTAGGAAACCATCACAAGAAATGTTAAACTAATTAGTTTGGTGGTGTCCGAATTGGAGTTTCAAGAATTCCAGTACTATTATTTGTGTTATGATGTGTGTGATGTGGATGAGTACCCTCTGAAGATTCAAGATGAGGATGAAATTCTTGAAATAGCTCAAGTAACGAAGAGCTTATGGCTTTTGTCAAGCTTTCTGTAAGAGATTTTTCGTGTTCAGCGAGATCAATTTTATGGTTAGCTCTATCGTCTTCACGAGCTGATTTTTCTTCTGCTCGTAGTTTCTTAACTGTAGCTTCATCCAGTTCATGATCTTTGTTAATAGTGTCAACTAATTTGTCAAGATTTTCAGTAATCCCCGTAATACCATCATTAACAATTTTGAGATTTTTAGTGTAAGACATTGTAAAAAAAAATTGGTCGAATTTTGAGTAAAATCGTGACCTACTCTATACCAGGTGTTAGGGTTCTTGACCAAAACACAATGTTTACGTAACTAAAATAGGTACGAAAACAGGATAATAAGAAGAATTAAGAGAATAAGAGGATTAAGAAGAAGAAAAGAAGACTTAGAATAGATTGTAGAAGATTTTCTCGTATTAATTCTTAAACTTTTACACAGCTTTGAGAGAAGTATTTATATCTTCTTATACTTGTGGAACAAGTAGCACTAAAGTAGAGTTTAAACTAAACTAGGAATTTAAAGCAAGTTAAAAATAGAAAAGCTATTTAAGGTAACTAAGCTAACTTGGAGTTGGCATGGCAACATCATTTATCCTAAATGTTTGCCACCACATCTCAAGTCAATCACATTAAGATGTTTTCTTGGGGAACCTAAGGAGCTAAATGTGATTAAACTCTTTCTGAAGTATGTTGGATGTCTTGAGACCGTAACCATTGTAGCTCATCACACGCTGTCCAAAAATCATGAGGAACTAATAAATATGATGAAGCTGTTACTAATGATTCCAAGACCTGCAAATTGTGAGATTAAGTTCTTGACGAGCGCTTGATTCTTGAAGTCCCCTGTGAGAGTTTACATTAGCAGTTTTTCATTCTTCTGGAATATGCTGATTTGTGAAATTCTCTTAACCATCAAGGATAGGGTAGTAACTATTAACATGTTTTAATTCTTTGACATTACTGTCTGAAATTGTATAGTTTGCAGTTTCTTACTGTCCTGCTTATTAGTAGTATAAGTGAACTTAAATGAGTTGTCTTAACTATCTTTGGTTATTTTCTTTACATATGGATTCAATTTTCCGTACCAACAATATCCATGTTTCTGAGAACTCTAAAGTCTTACCCTAAGACAGGACGAGTAAAACATGCCAGGGGACCGAGTAAGACATGCTGGTTTGTAACAAATCTTACAATGTTGCACTGGAAATACACGAAATGGATACCGTAGCAAATGTAAGTTTTTTTTTTTTTGGATCATATAGCAAATGTATGTTGGGCTAAGTCAAGTGTTGATCTTTCCGTATCCTATATTGAAGAACAAGTAGATCCCCAAATGTCTATGATTCTTTCTTGTGACAAACACGTAGTGATTAATTACTACGTTAAGAATTATGAAAGCATTGTAATAAACTATGGGGAGATCGGATATTACAGGTCAGTTGGCCGGATCATGCACGTGACTACAAATATAAAAGTTTATGTATTAGCAGCCAGTAATATGAAAAGAATTGCCCTCTTGGATGTCATGTGCCTATGTAATCAATCACCTCAAACATTTCACCCTGGAAGGTTGTTAATTACATGCCTATAGGATGTTGTGATCTAGTTTAGGGTCCAAAGCAATCAAGAACAAGCTGAATGATAACTCTAAGAAGTTTGCATTACAATTTACCGAATTAAGGATAATGATAACTAACAAGCATAACTGTGCCCATTTTTTTGCTACAACCCTTTGTTAGCGCATGGACAAGTACTCCATAATCAAATACATTCACTAACATTAAAACTACATTCACCGAAGTATTACTATCAACTACTTCATGTTTCAGTAACAAGTTGCTATTAATCTAGCTACAACAAAATACAAAAATATTTAAAACCAGAATTTCTATAACCAACAACAAGAGTACTTCTTCTACTTCATTACTATCAATTCTTATGAATATAACCGACTATTCTAATTGCAACTGAATCAATACTCTCCAATACCCAAACCACCATATTTTTTTTAAGATGCAGAACCAAGAACAAACCCCAAAATCCAACTCCAAACCCCAAAGCGATAACACCGTAAAACAATATTCTCTCATACGCATCCTCTTGATCATCTTTTTCAACTTGAATTATAGGATTAGCATCACCAGCACTAGTATTACGATCAACCTCGCAAACTTTATCTGTAGGGAATCCACTCGATAAATCGTTCCCAAAGAAAGCAGAACCATCCCAAATTAAAGTTTCAAAATGACGTCCTCTTGGAATCTTGCCACTCAACTTATTGTAAGATAAGTTCAGGATTCCGAGATAGTCTAACGATGTCAAAGATTGTGGGATATGTCCAGACAATCCATTCCAACTTAAATCCAAAGACTCTAAACTAGACATGTCTCCGAGATTCGAAGGGATATCGCCTGAGAAATGATTGTGGGACAAATTAAGCATGTAAAGTCCTTTTAGTGAACTTATATCTTTCGGAATGTTTCCTTCAAGATTGTTGCATGATAGATCGATTGCTGAGGTAAAGCTGGATAATATCACAATCTTGATGATGGTCCCCTTGATCACCATCTTCACTCCTACCGAGCCCGAGGCATAATCATCAACCGAGAATGTGTCATTTTGTCTACTTATTAGCCTCTTCAGGTTCCCAATGTTGTTAGTAATTAGACCAGTGAGACTGTTATGTGATAAATCTAAAATACGGAGTTGACGTAAATGATTAATCTCCTCCGGTATTGACCCATTGAACTGGTTGAAGTTTAATGAAAGGATCTCAAGCTCGCTCAATGAAAAGAATTCGGTGGGTATATTTCCTTCGAACTTGTTATTGGATAAGTCGAGAACTTTCAAGTATTGAAGCCTACTGATGGATTTAGGAGGATAACCACTGAGAAAGTTGTCATTTAATAAAAGATATTCCAATTCTCGAACTGTTTCAATCTCATTTGGTATATTTCCAATGAAGTTGTTGGAGCCAAGGATCAGATATATAAGATTCCTACAATGCCATATAGTAGGAGGTATAATCCCAGAGAGAGAGTTATTATCCAAAGCAAATAGTTTCAAATTGGTTAGATTGTTCAACTCTATTGGTAGTGACCCAGTTAAGTGATTGTTAAAAAGAGTTAATATTCTTAAATTGCTCAAAGGGTCAAGAGGCAAAATGCCCCAATTTCGACCACCAAGAAACAAAAATGCCCCAGACGTTAGGCAAGAAACCAAAATGCCCCAAAACGTGACCAAAATGCCCCAATCTGTTAGATATTCTGTTAGGCATGGTTAAGTGGTCAAAACAGTGAGCATGTGGCCACGCACGTGCCAAAAAATGACACTTTTTCCCTTCTGTCAAAATGGGGTATTTTCACTACCTTTAACTTCATTACACCACCGCCACCGCCATCACCACCATCGCCGTCGCCACCAACAACACCACCGTCACCGTCGCCGCCACCATCACAACCACCACCACAACCACCACAACCCTAGGTCTTGAATCCTGAAGTTTAAACACTGAACCCAACACCACCACCACCATCACCGCCACCACCACCACCACCACCACCACCACCACAACCACTACCGCTGAACCCTAAACCCTAAACCCTGAACCCTAAACCTTGAACCCTGAACCCTAGGCAACCACCACCACCGCAACCACCAACACCGCCGCCACCCCCACCACCACCATCGCCACCACCAACACCGACGCCGCCACCATCACAACCACCACCACAACCCTAGGTCTTGAATACTGACGTTTAAACACTGAACCCAACACCACCACCATCACCATCACCGCCACCACCACAACCACCACCGCTGAACCCTAAACCCTAAACCCTGAACCCTAAACCCTAGGCAACCACCACCACCGCAACCACCAACACCGCCGCCACCCCCACCACCACCATCGCCACCACCAACACCGCCGCCGCCACCATCACAACCACCACCACAACCCTAGGTCTTAAATCCTGAAGTTTAAACACTGAACCCAACACCGCCACCACCACCACCACCGTTGAACCCTAAACCCTGAACCCTAGGCCTTGAACCCTGAAATTTAAACCCTGAACCCTGAATTTTAAACATGTGACATAAGGGCAAAATAGACTTTTCATCCTAGATTTGACCAGTCAAAGTGAACCAAAATGCCCCGGCTTGACTATAATAGGTAAAACTAACGGATTGGGGCATTTTGGTTTCTTGCCTAACATCTGGGGCATTTTTGTTTCTTGGTGGTCGAAATTGGTGCATTTTGCCCCTTTGCCCTTGCTCAAATTACCCAAAGAAGCAGGGATTCGATCAGTTAATTTATTTTGAAAAAGAGATACAACAGCCAAATTTTTCAAATTACCCAAGGATGCAGGGATTGAACCAGTGAGTTTGTTCTGGAACATAAATAAGTCACGTAAAGACTTTAGATTTCCAAAATCACGAGGAATGATGCCAGAAAGTTGATTTCCGAAAACTGATAAATAGGTGAGGTTGGCCAAGTTGCAGAAGGAACTAGGGATAGGACCACATAATTTGTTGTCGGAAAATTGCAACCTTGTAAGAGAGCGTAGCCTTCCTATGTGTTGAGGAATGTTGCCAGAAAGTTGATTTCTGTCTAGGGTAAGGTCGTCCAGGCTAGTCAAATTGGTTAGAGAACTAGGGATCGAACCAATGAGATTGTTTTCTGAAAAACCTAATTTTATAAGAGAGCGTAGCGTTCCTATATCTTGAGGAATGATGCCAGAAAGTTGGTTACTAAATAGTTGAAGACTGCGCAGGCTAGTCAAATTGGTTAATGAAGAAGGGATTGAACCGCTAAGATTGTTTTCGTTCAAATATAATCCAGTAAGAAACCTTAGTCTACCAATTTCTATATGTCAGCACAACACATCAGCTATCCACTGATAAACACTGAAGACTCTCAATACTCTCCACAGTCAAAGGAAATCGTTCAACAAACCTTAACCAAGTCTGGTCATCAACAAATAACTCCGACGAATAACTAGGATCCTCTTTGTATTTCTGTTTACAGCTTATGACTAATGTATTCTTCATGTGATATAAATATGAGAGCAAAACCCTCACTGTTGGTGTAGGAAGATTTCTACCAAAATATATCTTCTGTCTTGGTATCAGACTTTTCGATCCAAGCACAGCTTCCGCAACAAAACACAAACAAAAAAAAAATCAGAAAACCCGAAACCCTAACCAACAACAAAAATGGCAGATGATACAACCACCCTTCGTCAAGTTCAAATCCATCACCTGGTTACTTTAAAACACACAGAGACGAATCACATATTATGGAAGGCGCAGTTTAAGCCTATTCTAAAAGGGTATGCTCTCACAGGGTTTATTGATGGGTCAAAAGAAAAACCAGCAAGAACACTTCCAAACAGAGAAGATATTAATACAACTTTTACAGCTTACGAATCTCAAGATGCTCTAATAGTTGGATGGTTGAATTCAACTTTAGCACCTGAAGTACTAAGCGTAGTTGCAAAACTTGAATCTGCAAAAGAAATATGGGATGCATTGGAGACGGAGTTTGCACCTAAGATGTTTGCTCACCAGATGAATCTCAAAAAACAGCTACACAATTTGAATAAAGGTAACAAGACACTGAAAACCTATTTGAATGATGCTAAGCGTTTATTTGATCAGCTTGCAGCGACTGGCTACACCGTGCCACCAAATGAGATAAAACAGTCGATTTGCAATGGGTTAAACCAAGCTTATGACCCGATTGTTACAGCCTTAAGCACTGCTGAAGCAATGGATGTACAGACGTTCACTACTCATCTCCTCACCTTTGAGATGAGGCTTAAACATCAACTGTCCCAGATTCAAGAGCCACTTGCGAATGTTGTTACTACAAGCTCTGCGTCCTCAAGCAGGAACGCACCAAGAGGCTTTCACAATCAATCCAGAGGACCCCCTCCACCAAAAAACAACAACAACCGCCGTCATCAACAACAACAGAGAAACAATGCACCTGGAGAGTTACACTGTCAAATCTGCAAGAAACGTAATCACACTGCAGACCGTTGTTGGTGGCGCTATGAAAGAGGGAGTTCAAATCAGCCTAAACCACCTGCAGCTTACATAGCCTTGCCTGGAGGACCAGATGAACAGCAGTGGGTGACTGATTTTGGTGCCACTCACCATTTAACGGCTGATGTAAGGAACCTGTGTATCCCTCATGAGTATGAAGGAACAGACCAAGCTCGTGTTGGTAATGGTAATACTTTAGAAATTGCGCATATTGGTAACACTTCTTTTACATATAACACGCGCTGCTTTCGTCTCAATAATGTTTACCATGTGCCAAAGATAAAAACGAATTTACTATCGGTTTATCAATTCTGTAAGGATAACGATGTTTATTTTGAGTTTCACACCAAATTTTTTGTTGTGAAGGACAAATGCACGGGATCAACGCTGTTAAAGGGGAGGAATGAGAATGGGCTATACGTATTCGATGGTGTAGGTGATATAAAACGGTCGATAACTCCAAAAACCTTTCTCTCTGCCAGTTTACCTGTTTGGCATCAGCGGCTTGGTCATACCATGCTAAGCACAGTTTCAAAAGTTATCAATAATTTTTCCCTTCCTGTTCTCAATAAAAAGTTTGATTTCTTTCATTCTTGTCATATTACCAAGAGCAAGAAACTGCCTTTCTCTCTTAGTACTACAACTTATGATGAACCTTTAAGTTTGATTGTGTCTGATATTTGGGTTTCTCCACAAATCTCTAGAAATGGATTTCGTTATTACATGCTATTAATGGATGTCTTTTCTCATTATACGTGGGTTTTTCCTTTGGTTAAGCGTTCTGATGCTTTAAATGTTTTTACTTTGTTTCACAAACAAGTTCAAAATCTGACAAACCATAAAATAAAGGTTTTCCAATCTGATAATGCTCTGGAGTACAAGAAATTCACATCATATCTCAACATTTCCGGTATTCAACACAGATTTTCTTGTCCACATACCTCCGCCCAAAATGGTCTTGCTGAGCGTCGCATTAGGCACGTTATAGAAAGTGGTCTTGCTCTCTTGTTCCATGCACAACTCCCAAAAGAATTTTGGTCCGAAGCTTTTACTACTGCCTGTTTTCTCATTAACAGGATTCCCAAATCTTCTACTGAATCAAAAACGCCTCTTGAGCTACTCTATAATAAAGAACCTGATTACAACTTCTTGCGTGTATTTGGGTGTCTAGCTTATCCCTGTCTTCGTTCTTACACTGAAAATAAACTAGAACCAAGGTCTTTACCATGTATATTTCTAGGTTACAGCTCGGCTCACAAAGGTTACATTTGCTTACATCAACCGACCAACCGCCAATACATTTCAAGACATGTCAGGTTTGAAGAAAGCACATTCCCATTCTCTCCTCCTCAACGGCAGTCTCCTGAGCTCTGTCAACCAACGCAATATACCAGCACGGATTTTCTTGGCTCGTCAGTATTCAGGTCATCACAGCATGTGCCTTTAGTTCAACACCAACCTACCGAGCCAGCCTTGGTGCATCATAACTCACCAGACTTTACTCCAGCTGTGTCGGCAGTGCACTCATCATATTCCCCAGAAGGTGAGTCTTCATCTGACTCTTCGTCTCCAGCAGTGCAGCCGCCTCAACAACAGCTAGTACCAGGCCATACTATGGTAACAAGAGGGAAAGCTGGAATTACTAAGCCCATTCAAAAGTTAACTCTTACAGCAACCAAGCATCCATTGACGGATAGTGACTTCATAGAACCAACTTGCTACTCTCAGGCATGCAAGATTCCAATGTGGAAAGATGCCATGGATGTATAGATAAATGCACTGATACGCAATGGCACATACTCTCTCGTAAAGTATGAGAATGGAATGAATATCGTAGGTTCGAAATGGGTTTTCCGTGTTAAACACAAACCATATGGAACGGTTGATCGTTGCAAGGCACGCCTGGTAGCCAAGGGGTTTAACCAGCAGGAAGGAGTAGATTATGGGGAAACTTTTTCACCAGTCATCAAACCGTGTACAATACGGCTGGTACTTTCAATTTCCGTTATGAATCAATGGAATTTGCGCCAGTTGGATGTTGAGAACGCGTTTCTACATGGTGATTTAGAGGAAGATGTGTACATGAAGCAACCTCCCGGCTATGTGGATCAGGATTATCCAAATCATGTATGCAAGCTACATAAGTCTTTGTACGGACTTAAACAGGCCCCCCGTGCCTGGTTTTCTAAACTCAGTAGTCATCTTCTCCAGCTCGGGTTCACAGCCTCTATTGCTGATTCCTCTCTCTTTGTGCGAAAATCTGGCAGCTCTATCACTTATGTCCTAATTTATGTCGATGACATAATTGTGACTGGTTCGAACTCTCAGCTTATTGATAAACTAGTGACTGACCTGGGTGATGCTTTTGCAGTCAAAGACATGGGCGCATTGTCTTATTTTCTGGGCATGGAGGTACTTCATCAAGGCAAAAATCTGGTGCTTTCCCAAAGGAAATACATTGCTGACTTGCTGCGCAGGACTAAACTCGATGGTGTCAAACCAGTTTCAACACCAATGACAGCCAACACAAAGCTTCGAAAGCATGGCAGTGAAAGGTTCCAAGATGACACACTTTACAGAAGTGTAGTAGGAGCACTCCAGTATCTTCATATCACACGACCTGATATATCTGTGGCTGTGAATAAGGCTTGTCAATATATGCACGAGCCGTATGTTGAACACTGGGAATTGGTGAAACGTATCTTGAGGTATCTAAAGCACACAATTGATTACGGTTTATTTTTCAGGCCTAATAAAGATTATTCGCTCCATGCTTACTCGGATGCTGATTGGGCGGGTAGCTTGGATGATCGGAGATCTACCAGTGGCTACTGTATTTATTTTGGGGGTAATCTAATCTCTTGGAGTGCAAGGAAGCAGAAAACAGTGTGGAAGTCAAGTACAGAGGCCGAGTATCGTGGTGTTGCTATAGCCACTTCAGAACTAATTTGGATACAATCTTTACTTGCAGAATTGGGTATCCAACTATCAACACCTCCCTCCTTATGGTGTGACAACTTAGGTGCTACGTATTTAACGGCTAATCCGGTGTTTCATGCACGCACGAAGCACATAGAGATTGATTACCACTTTGTTCGTGAAAGGGTGGCGCGTCGGCAAATGATTGTCAAGTTCATCAGTTCTAGAGACCAAATAGCTGATGTTTTCACTAAAGGTTTATCATCACCAAGGTTCGAAAATCTCAGAGACAAGTTAAACCTTCATAAACTCCGGTTCCACTTGAGGGAAGGTGTCAGCACAACACATCAGCTATCCACTGATAAACACTGAAGACTCTCAATACTCTCCACAGTCAAAGGAAATCGTTCAACAAACCTTAACCAAGTTTGGTCATCAACAAATAACTCCAACGAATAACTAGGATCCTCTTTGTATTTCTGTTTACATCTTATGACTAATGTATTCTTCATCTGATATAAATATGAGAGCAAAACCCTCACTATTGGTGTGGGAAGATTTCTACCAAAATATATCTTCTGTCTCTATAGGTATGATGCCAGAAAGGTGATTATCAAGAAGTTCTAAATGGATGAAGTTGGTCATATTGCATATTGAAGCAGGGATAGAACCACTTAGATAATTCTCGGATAGATACAAGCGTGTAAGAGAACCTAGCCTTCTAATGTCTCGAGGAATGACGCCAGAAAGATGGTTATCACCTAGGTAAAGAACGTGCAAGCAAGTCAAATTGGTTAAAGAAGCAGGGATTGAACCAGTAATATTGCTTCCGGATAAATCTAAGTTTGTAAGAGAGCGTAGCCTTCCTATATCGTGAGGAATGATGCCAGAAAGTTGGTTATCACCTAGGTAAAGATCGCTCAGGCTAGTTAAATTGCATATTGAAGTAGGGATCGAACCATTGAGATTGTTTGGGGACAACCCAAGATGTGTGAGAAAATTTAAATTGCCAACATCTTGAGGGACGGAACCGCTAATATGATTTTCCGAAAGGTCTAAATATAACAAACTTGTGACAAAGGTTATTTGTGGAGGAATGTGTCCAGAAAGTTTATTGGAAGAAAGATTAAGGTGGGTGAGTTTTGTTAGATCACTAATTTGGGACGGAATAGTTCCGAAGAGTTCGTTCTCACTCAAGTCGAGAGTAAAAAGGTTTGAGAAAGAAGAAAAGTTGAACTTTTAAAGCGTACCTCGTAAACCCAACCTGGTTACATTCAGTTCAGTGACGCTTCCTTTGTTGCAAGTGATTCCATACCACTTGCATGGACTCGTTGTACTGGCAGTAGAATTTATCTTCCAGGAAGAGTGTAGAGAAGTAGTTTGATTAAGAAGAGTAGATTTCCATTTCAAAAGAGCATCTACTTCTTGTTCTGCACCTACTGCTTTTGAAAGTTGTTTAGTATGATTTGAAGAAAAAGAAGAACCAGAAGAAAAATGAACAACACTGTAAGATGAAACCAAAAGTAATGCCAACAGTACTAGTAAAGTATCAGTGGAAACTTTTACTCGTTGCGACATTTTAAATGAAGAAGAGTTTTATATTTTGCGAAGAGTTTTATACAAAAGACTTAGTTAACCAGTCTGCTGAATATTTTTATTTTAGAGAAATCTGCAACCACAATTAGGGCAAAATTTTGATCGCGCGCTGCGCAATCAAAAATTGAACGAGCAGCTACACCACTGTCCGATAGGTAAGATATGACGTCATCAACATCTTAACTTAACTCTAATTAGTTTCTGAATTTTAAGTTTATCTCACGGAATTTTAAGTTTATCTCACCGAATTTTTCTTAATATTCATATACATTATGGTTTTTCAAGAACCTTTTTTAACATGAAGATGACCATGGGTCGTTGAAAAGTAAGATTAAAGATGATAATCAGCTAGACTTAGATAACAATTAGAGATGTTCGTTAACATTGATGCTTTTGTTTTCTTTAGGAGAGTTGATTTATTTATTTATTTTCTTTAAGATGTGATGATTATTAGGTCACCTTGGAGATTTTTTGGTTTATGTAGATACTAAATAGCCACAATTTTTTGTATGTATATGAACTCTTTCATTTAAATCAGATCCTAAAGATTATTTTGATTGATAATTTAATATTGACTGGTATTATTTAATTGAAAAATTATCTACTTGGCTATATTGATTCTTTTTCTAGATCAAGTTGTGTGATAAATAGAGTTTCTAGCTTGTCTAATTTTGCGAACTGAAGTTAGTTTCTTTCTAAATGCAGGACGGAACACTTGTTCCAAGCTTACAATCCAAAGATCTGAATTGTTCATGAAGCTGCTCTCTGATTCTAAAGCCAATTGTCAGTTGGAGACTATATTTCCCATAGAACCATCATTTATTAAATCAAGGATCTTCCATTAGATGATTGCTGAAATGACCAAAGTGTTGGGGGAGGCTTACGAAATCCAAGCCGCTATGCGCAATACGAAACCTACACGAGCAATGAAACACAATGCGGAAATACACAAACTATGACGATATAGAAGCAATCACACAACACCGGCAATTACGTGGAAAAACCCCTCCAAGATGAAGGGTAAAAAACCACGGGCAAATCTTCCACTATAACAATAATGGGTTACACACAATTCTCCCAAATTTGGGGATAACAACAACCTCAAGGTGCCTATAGCACTTGGATATCAATTTGCATAATTACACTCACCCCTAAGGATGGATCAACAATTCATTCATATATAATATGAGATTCACTATCAATTTGAGAAATAGAAGTGATTTGAGATACTTACTACTAGGGTTTGACAAACCCTAGATTTTTCCCCCTTTGAAGAGATGTGGAAATTGATCAATCAATTCTCCACCACAACAACCAAAAGATCCTTCAACAAGAACCCTTTCTTCTCCTCTTCAAGATGCCTCTAATCTCACCAAAAATGGTGACTTAATTCTCTCTATCTCACTCACTCTCTTTTCTTCTTCCTCTCTTTCTCTTTCTTCTTCCTTTCACGAAAAAAATGAGAAATGCTCAACTGATGTTCTCCTGATGCCTTTTGCTCTTTAAACCAAAAAACAAGGCATCTTCTATCTTCCTCCTCCCATTGTTTAAGGGGACACCAATTGTTTGGGCCATAAGGAGGGATAGCCCAACAATCTCCCCCTCACGACTTATGGCAAGGTACCCGTCACCACCATACCTGCCCTGCTGCAGAAATACACATGCTTGTATTTTGGTAGCGACTTTTTCATCATATCAGAACCGTTGTCATCTGTATGGATCTTCTCAATATACAAAACCTTCTCCTCGAGAACTTCTTGTATCCACTGATACCTAATATTGATGTTCTTGGACCTCGAGTGAAAACTCGAATTCTTGCTGAGATGGATGGCACTCTGGCTGTCACAGTAAACGATGAACCTATGTTGCTTCACACCGAGTTCTCTAACAAACCTCTTCATCCATATCATCTCCTTGCAACTCTTTGTAGCTGCAATGTACTCTGCCTCTGTAGTAGACAATGCCACACATTTTTGTAACTTGGATTGCCAAGACACGGCTCCCCCCTGCATAGGTAAATAAGTAACCCGATGTAGACTTGAGACTGTCTTGAGCACCTGCCAAATCTGAATCTGTGTAACCAACTAACTCTGGCTTGTCACCTCCATAGCACAAACACATATTAGAAGTACCCCTCAAATACCGTAGTATCCATTTCACTGCTTCCCAATGCTCCATAGCAGGATTTGATAGAAATCTGCTTACCACTCCAACTGCATGAGCTATATCCGGCCTTGTACACACCATTGCATACATCAAACTACCAATTGCGGACGCATAAGGAATTTTCTCCATCTTCCGTTTCTCAACATCATTCACAGGACATTGATCACGAGTTAACTTAAAATGGTTTGCAAGTGGACAACTTACCGGCTCAGCCTTGTCCATGTTGAATCTTTTCAACACCTTCTCAATGTAGGTTTCTTGTGATAACCACAGCTTCCTCGCTTTCCTATCACGAGTGATCTCCATGCCAAGAATACGCTTTGCTGCCCCCAAGTCTTTCATAGCAAAAGACTTGCTCAGATCTGACTTCAACCTGTCAATCTTTTTCTTATCTTTGCCAACAATAAGCATGTCATCAACATATAGCAAAAGAGTAAGAAAATCACCATCAGCAAATTTTTAAGTGAATACACAATGAGGAAATACAGTAAGAGGTCTGGGATTCGGATATATGGTTCATTTTAGCCCACAGGAACACATATTAAGGATTTGTGTGTGGTTTAGTATAATTAGGGTGTTATTTGATCAATTTTAGAAATTAATAAAAGGAGAAAAGTATTCCATCAGAAAACTTTGTGCGTCTCCCAAAATAACTAGAATACCGCTGCCACGGTGGAGAGGGCCGACCGAAGAAAAATGAAACACTCCTGATTGCATGGCGCATTATAAATCCATTTTTTTGCCGGAATAATAATTTTGAGACATATACATCGTTTTAATGGTTGCATAACCAAAATAGTGGAAGCATGAACCAAAATACGGCTGTACAAATTGTTATGCATCTTTTGTGGTGGCTCCCTAATTCGTTATGCATTTTTATTTTTATTTTGGAATGATATTTTTAAGCATATAGTGCCTTTGTTTCAGAAAAAGAGATATTTCCATAGTTTAATTTTTGCCTAAAAATAGGCCAAATTGAAAAAGCGGAGTGAAAATATCATTTTTCCTGAAACGCAAAATTAGTCTATGCAAAAACCAAAATATGGCTACATAAAGGGTTATGAAACCTTCATGGTGGTTTGCATAATGCCCATGCATTCAATTTTCGAGAATTATGCCTAAAGTGAAAGTATCATTTTCTTGATATAGAGAGAGTACATCGTTTTATTAGTTGAAACGGAAACTTATTTCATGCATAAATCAAAATATGACTATATAAAGTATTATGTATCATTTGTGGTGGTTTTCATAACGCATACACATTTATTTTCGAAAATTGTGCCTAAAATGATAAATACCTCCAAATTTTTTATAAAAGACTTTAAATTTGATATTGTTGTTTGTACTCATTACATAGATTTTTTAAAACCTTTCCAATGAGAAAATATTTGTAAAATTTTCAAAAATTTTAGTTATGTTATATTAAAGTGGTTGCTAATTATACCCCTAAAAAAATATGATACATACGTAATTATAATACAATTTGACTCTTATATCTATTTACCCTTCTTCTTTGGCTTATTTACAAAATGTCAAATTCTTATTTTTCTTTCCTATTTGGTTTATTTAAGAAAATGTTTAATATCTCTTGTCATTCCTCTTTGGTTTATTTACGGAAATGTCTAAAGAAAAAAAATATTTAAGGGGCATTTTTGGTTTTTGGGCCCATACCATTTCCAGTTTTCTTGGGTCAATTGATCACTTACATTTTACAAAAAAAAAAAAAAAACATATAGAAGGTGCTCCCTCACTTCGTTTGATCGGTCGTCCCAATTATACGCTCGACTACCAGTCAATTAGATTAGGATAGTATTTGAATACCCTTCCGGTCAATTTTTATCTCAACTCAGTTTTGTCATGACACAACTTCTAGTGGTTCAGAGTAAGTTATTTTCACCTAATGGTTTCTTTTTATATATTTTTTCTTATAAAACAAACAAAACTCATGGAAATTTTATTGAAAAGAAGAAGCCGGTGACTAGGCAAAAACCTTAAAAGAGGAAGAAGAGAAAAAGTGAAGGAATTAAAACATGATACTAAGTATCTAAAACGAAATACTGGCAGACTTGATCTGTCATTACACACCGCCTGACAAGTAAAAAATGGCGGCTCATTCCACCATTCTGAACCTGTCGAGGGTCCCCACTTTGCCAGTATATCAGCCACTGCATCAGCACCCCTATATATGTGTGAGTACCGAAACTGAATAGTTGATAAGAACTCCATGCATTCAGCCCAATGAACTGCTAGCTCCCAAGGCACCTAAGAATAATCTGATAAAGTTTTAAGAAGATGCATCCAGTCACACTCAAACCAAATTCGAGTCATACCCTTGGAGCAAGCAATTCTAAAAGCAAAGATATCTCCCCAAAACAAAGCCGAAACTGAGTTATGCACTCCAATCGCACTGTGTTCCATAGTTATAAGAGAGAGGGGTGCAGTCATAAAGAAATTCAAATAATTATAGGATTTGGTCATAACTGATTTATAACCGGCATAACTAATTTATGGGGGGAATCATTAGTATTTCCTTGGGTATATAAAAGAACTCCCAATTCTTAATATTGAACTAAATCCTATCTCTCGAAATTGTTTGAAATTTTTGAAGACTCATTAAAATTCTTTTGCTGATCTTCGAATACCCTACTACCCCCAGCATTGCATAGAGTCTGAAAACAATCACCAAATCAGTAAAATGATGTAAGTTATTAATGGTTGGAATCAGAAGAGTATGAAAAGGTGCTTGTAGTCATCATAATAGTGGAAACAGAGAGATAGTGGATGGATGTATTAGTGGGGTTGGGTGATGGTGGTTTGTTCAGAGGGAGAAAAAGAAGATAATCGAATTTATCTTTCTGTTCAAGCGAAGCGTATGAAATCAGATCATAATCATCAGCCGTTCAAATCAAACCTTTTAAACCCCTAAGTCATATAAGCCTCCACGTTGCGCGGTGAGAATACCCACCTTTGGGTGAGCGGCCCCGTCCTTTTGAAAATTCTCCATTCCACTTTTCCTCAAATTATATGAATGTAACACCAAATAACAATTTCGGTTAAAAAAACGGCATAAACACACCGGAGAAAAAAACAGAAGATAAAATTCGAAGAAAAGAGGAAACTAAAGAAAACTAAAACTCTGCTTTCTCTTCACGAACTCACCGCTCTATTTTCTTCACTCAGTGTTCGATGAAGGAGATTAAGTGGTACTTCCTTTGATTCTTCCGCGAGATGGAGATGTAGAGTAGATAGTTTGAGGGGTTTCTCTTTAAATCTTCTTTTGTCGTTAAAGGGGGTTTTGAGACTGTTTGTTTTTCTTTTCTTTTAAGATTTGAAGAAGGGGTTTTGTTCTGTTGTAAGGATTAATCGATTGAAGGAAAGCTTGGGTTTTGATATAGTGGATTGCATACATATTCAATTTTCGTTTGTTTCTCTGAATCAATAAACCCTAACCCAATTTATTTTTAAAAAAAATTTGCTGGTAATTTTTGTCCAAGATAAGTTACGGAGAAACCCTAATATCCATTCAAGGTGATTTTACTCTTATTCGAATTACAGATATATCATAAACCCTAATTTCTCATGGTTTTCTTTTGCAAAAGGATTTGGGTTTTGTTTATTTGTTCTATTTGCTGTCTAAGGAAGATCTTTGAATTGTGCAATTGTTTCCATTTCTTTTGTGTTTAAGTTTGTTATTCGTATTTGTATCAGTTTAATGTTTAGACTATAGTTAAGATTTAAAATCCTAATTTCGTCTCTGATGGAAAAGCATAGGTGAAGCCTATTTTAATTTGGAAGCTTATTTCAATTTGTTAAGATTTTCTTTGAGCCCAATATGTATGGTTTAATTAAGAAGTATTTATGTATGAGATTGTATTCCTTCTGATTCATGCATGTATGTTTTTCAGAAAAAACTATTGCAAGCGCCAGAAACAGCAAGCATATCATATACCTAAACTGAAAGGTTTTATGAAGGTCAACCGTGGATCGTCGCCTGACGTCAATTCGGTAGCGCATGAGGAATACCATCATGGTGGCGCGGAATGAGTGGCCATGGTTTGGCATGGCGCGGCTAGCTTGACTAGGTGCGTGACCAAGCTAGGGTTTTTGGGTCTAAAGTCATGAGGGGACTTTAGACTGCCAGGATTTGTTCCTGGGATTGAAGGGAAGACGTGGATTGTCGCCTGGCTTCAATTTCGTAGCCGCATGAGGAAGGCCAGCATAGTGGCGCGGCATGAGGGGCCATGGTTTGGCATGGCGCGGCTAGCTTGACTAGGTGCGTGACCAAGCTAGGGTTTTTGGGTCTAAAGTCATGAGGGGACTTTAGACGGCCAAGATTTGCTCCTGGGATTGAAGGGAAACCGTGGATTGTCGCCTGGCTTCAATTTGTTAGCCGCATGCGGAAGGCTAGCTTAGTGGCGCGGCATGAAGGTCCATGGTTTGGCATGGCGCGGATAGCTTGACTAGGTGCGTGACCAAGCTAGTGTTTTTGGGTCTAAAGTCATGAGGGGACTTTAGACGGCCAGGATTTGCTTCTGGGATTGAAGGGCAACCGTGGATTGTCGCCTGACTTCAATTTGGTAGCCGCATGAGGAAGGCCAGCATAGTGGCGCGGCATGAGGGGCCATGGTTTGGAATGGTGCGGCTAGCTTGACTAGGTGCGTGACCAAGCTAGGGTTTTTTGGTCTAAAGTCATGAGGGGACTTTAGACGGCCATGATTTTCTCCAGGGATTGAAGGGAAACCGTGGATTGTCGCCTGGCTTCAATTTGGTAGCCGCATGAGGAAGGCCAACATGGTGGCGTGGCATGAGGGGCCATGGTTTGGCATGGAGGTGCATCTAGCATGGTTAGGATCATGGCACGGTGCGATGGGCATGGCGCGGCTAACTTGGGCTAGGTGTGGCAGACATGATTTGCCATTCGCACAGAGATGTGGCTAGAGTAGCTAGGGCCATGGCATGGTGCGATCGGTATGGCGCGGCTAGCTTGAGCTAGGTGTGGCTGCCATGATTCTCCATTGGCATACGAGATGTGGCTAGCGTAGCTAGGGACATGGCATGGTGCGATCGTCATGGCGCGGCTAGCTTGAGCTAGGTGTGGCTGCCATGATTTTCCATTGACACACGAGATGTGGCTAGCGTAGCTAGGGACATGGCATGGTGCGATCGACATGGCACAGATAGCTTGGGCTAGGTGTGGATGGCATGATTTTCCATTGACACACGTGGGAATTAGGGTTTGGCTTGTCGTAACCCTAATTTGAAAAATATGCCCAGGTAATTATTTTGGAGACACATTGAAGGTTTCAGTAAATGTGCCTAGTAAATGTTTATTGCTTTAAATGTCGTGACATTGCTGTCTGATAGGGTTTAGCATTTTACGATTTTAACCCTAAACTAAAAACCACCATCAACAGCTGGATAGTGGAATGA
This sequence comes from Papaver bracteatum, assembly GCA_023529315.1. Classification (NCBI taxonomy): domain Eukaryota; kingdom Viridiplantae; phylum Streptophyta; class Magnoliopsida; order Ranunculales; family Papaveraceae; genus Papaver; species Papaver bracteatum. The sequence goes on from JAJJWX010005005.1 coordinate 39,975, forward strand.
TGCTGGAATGGCGAACAAGCCTTTTCCTGCATCCATGTTTCATAGAATACCCAACAAGGTAATTATTCCTTCTACCTGGTCGCAATTTCTTTTATAAGAATCACACGATTTACATTTAAATTGTTGATGTTTACTGTGATTCCAAGAAGAAAATTGATCCAGCTTTATGCAAAATCAGTTCTAATGATCGTAGGGTAGACTTGGTATGTAGTACTTAAAAATATTTGTTTTCTCTATGTTTAGATTTGAGAAGTCGAATTACATCTTAGCTTCCATACTAATCCATGAATGAGGTTTGCTGTCAATACATAAGTATATTGCGAGGTATTACCATGTTCTAATGTCTCCAGAACTAAGTTTGTGATCACAGATATGAAGTAGAAGGTATCCATTTTCCATAATTCAACAACTACAAGTACATAAAATGTGAATTAGACTTGACATTTATCATTTTGGGTTCATTTCTATTGACACACAAAATTCTGATGCAGTGGGTGGAACAAATAGCTCCAATGAAAGTGCATTAAAGGACTGAAAAAGGGAACGAACTTGGAATTAGATAAAGAAGAAATAGATCAAAAAATGTATCTGGATTGAACATATTAAGAAGACTGCAACTGCCTTCCTATAATAATATGTTTAACTTGCTGTCCTCTTGCCTAGTAGGCAAAGTTTGGCCACTGTGGGAAGGCCGTTTTTTTTAGAGAGTGCTTTACCGCATGCCTCACTTTGATGAAACCACCAAACTGATAATCCCAACATGAACTTCAAAGGTAATAGAATTTTTCTTACCTTATTGCATGTTGTATTATCTTAATTACTTTGTTTGTTGGTTGTGTTTCTTTTTTAAGTTGATGCGAGTTGATCACCTTCCAAATATCTGGTCTTGGTTAGGACTGTACTCTTTCAATTTTCTTTTCTTTTCCGTTTTTAGATATAAGTTTCGATTGTATAAGAATTCTGGAATGGTTTTTTGATTTAGATGAAATCACTCATGCACTCTTAGATGAAAAATCTGATTTGTTACATGCATTTAATTTGCTCCCTAAAAATTTCAATTGGAAACTATATTCACTGATGCACTCTTAGAGCAGAAATTCAAATAATGCAAATCACAGCAGTGTTCAAGTACTCAAATAGGCCATGTAGAAAATATTAGTCGTTGTTTTGCAATATTAATATTAGAATTGATCTTAAAAATGTCTACATATTGTCTGCAGTAACATGACAACAGTCCAATTTGATACTTTGGGATTTCTGTTTACAGGGAGCAGCAATATGTATATCTCCTATTACATCTTGGGTTTGCTCAGATTTTGAGGTTTAAGAAAGCTCAAACAACATGATCGTACATGTAAACATCTGATAATAATTCCAAAAGTGATAACAATTACATTTGAGCGGGAGTAAGTGCTCAACATGAAAAACTTTCCGGTAAATAGAAATATAGTGGCATTTGTTTGTGTCTATTGTAAAAGATAATGGTTTTATTTTTTATATTTTATTATTCGGAATTTATTAAATGAATTAAGAGTTATTTGTTGGTAATTTGAAGTTAATTATTGGTAATTCGGCACTGATACAACCTGGATATTACACTGCAGGTGTCCAGGGAAGACGACACTTCATTTGGAAGATCAAGGTGGTTCTTTGGAATGTGTTTAAGAATGGCTTGCTTGAGGAGCAGATCGAATTTAAAAAAAAAATGCAACTGCGAAAATTCGGTAAAAATTATGGTACAATTTCTATATTTAATATGGAAAGAATAATTAGTATATGCGATTTTTTCATTGTTGACCAAAGCTCTAGAATTATTAACGTGCAAGTGAATATTTGGTATCACATTTTAACTTTTGAAATGATTTAAATGATGAATTTTGATTAGGAAGTTTAATCAGGAAGCATAAATTCTGTTTGCCTAATATGGATTCATGGGTGAAATTTGCAGAAGCGTTCCATATGTTATAGCATTGAAGTATAAGTGTGGGGAATGTAGAAGAGTCCGGGGAGAACTAGGACAAGCTATAATGCATATTCAAACAGATGTGGAAGTGCTAGATCATATCCCCTGCAGCCTTCCCTATCACAAACTATCTGTGGAGGCTAAAGTAAAGTGATCAAGTGAGAAATAAAAGAGAATCTTTGTTGGTTGTAGAGGAAGTTGTGTATGCCGTTAGTAAGTGGACCAGCAGAAGCTCCACCAGATTACTGAGGAGATGGTTTGTGGTTAGCATCTAAATGTTTTTGATACAACTGAAGTCATAGCACAAGGTAACCACAATAAGCAGTTTTTTTGTCAGTTTATGGAATAAGATAGATGAGTTAAAGCTTCTGTTTGAATTAGAGATTCAATGAATTTGACTGTACTTTAGCTATAATATATTGTAGGAAGTGTTGAACTTTTTAGCCCATAGTTCATGTACTCTACCTCCTATCAATCAGGAAAAAAAAAAGAGGATATTGTTTCATGTTATTTCGCGTCCTAGAAAATAATGATAATAACATTTCCAAATGGAGATATAGATCAATTCAAAAATAATTTTAACTCCAGAGTTAGAAGAGACTGTCTGAGATGAAGTAAAAGTGGTAATGAGAAAATTATAATGCTACAAAGCTTCAAAAAAAAAAAAAATTATATGAAAGAAAAGAAGAAAAGTAAATAAATAGTGCATCTCAATAGTGTCTAACTTAAGCATTAGTTTAGTTTTGTAAGAATGACGGGGATATTTTGATCGAGCCACAACAAATAAAAAATTCAAAGTAACGGGGCGAGGGGCGAGACAAAACCGCACGACACCAAATAATGCATCGGAACGGGGTGAGGCGAAACCGAGCCACACCAAATCGAAAATAATGTTCACAAATTATTTGAATCATGAATTCATATACTACTGCTTAACTGCTAATGCTAAATTATCAACTACTCCCTCCGTTTCTAAAAAATATGCAATTTTGGTTTTCACAAAAATTAAGAAAACCAATCATTGTAGCCACTTTTTCATGTTTTTTCCTAAACTATCCTTTGGTCCCCACTCATTTGCTATTAGAGAAAGAGGAGAGAAGTGGTGGTCCATTTTTTGTATTAGAGAGAAAAAGGAGAGAGAGAAGTGGTCCCTCTATGGGTATAGTAGTAAAATCATAACATTTGACTTTCCATATATGGAAACAAGCCTATTTTTTTGACATACCAAAATAAGAGTTTCTCCAATGGTAACGTGGTCAGTTTCACTCGTGGCATTATGGGAAGACATCCTTCATCTTACATGGCAATTAAATTTCCTAAATACAAGGGGGGAAAAAATTCTTTCTCCAACCCATCTATCTTTTACTTTTGAAGTTACGGTTGTCTCAACGAAGAAAAACAAAAGGGAAAGAAAGAGCGATAAGGAAAAAAAAAATCATGGAAGCTATGGAAATCTGATTTGATATAATCTAAATTTGGATTTAATAATCGTTTTTTCTTTTTGTTTTAATGAAAATTAAGATTTTAATTGAGAAAAATGCTGATTAGGATGGATAGACATCCTCTTGGTGAACCTCTGAAACAAGAGGTTGAGCAAGAGGATGTCTATATAAAAACATGCCATGTCATCTACATGTTTGTTAAAGAGGTTAGGGTTGGAGATACATTTTAGGGAAAATGGAAGTGGTTCCTAGGTGGATGAAGACTTTTTTCTTCACACACAATCCATTGGAGAAGCTCTAAGAAAACCTGCCTATATTTTAGAAATGGAAGGAGTAAACTATTTACGTGTGCTTATAAATGTGATGGTGGATGGTTTGTGGAGCCACCGGGTGCGTAGCACAGGAACAAAATCTAGTCAATTTATTTAAAACCTTATTTCTAATTAGCGGTCAACACATGTTTAAAAACAACTATATAAATAAAAATCTAGTCAATTTATTTAAAACCTTATTTCTAATTAGCGGTCAACAATTAAATTATTCTTTGTTTAAAAACAACTATATAAATAAAATACAGAAGATGTTTTCTTAACATTTTGGGTGAGATAGTTAATTTTTTAAAATTAGGCTTAACTGATTATTTTTACAAATTAATGGAAGGAGATGATGTCCTTTTCCCACTTCAAGAACTAGTCTTCGACGGGGATGGTACTTTAAAGTCAAAATTTTTCTTATTCTTGACAATTAAATTATTCTTTGTTCAGTCTACAACCCTATCGCATCTTCTAAGATCCTATCTCATCTTCTACAAATGGTGCCAATACCAAATAAGTTGTTAAATGTTTTAATTAATGGCTCCGCTTAATAATACTTTGAAACTTTTCCATGTCGTCTCTATATAAATTTCATATTTAGGTAGAGATTTTTTATGATACAAACCTGTTACTGGTAGATTTTAAAGTTCATTTTAAAGCAAATTGTAAAATTTGCATAGGATTTTATACTATAATGCTTTTTAAGTAATATATAAAATAAAAGAGGGACAATTTTATGAATATGTAAGTTCTCTAAACCTGATTTGGTATTTTTTTTAACCTGATATGGTAAATGAGAAATTCTAGTGGGGACAACTGTCCCCGCTAGACCGTGCACAGCTCCGTCCCAGAGGATTACACAACTATTACTTTGTGAACTCTTCTAAAATGGTTTGTAGTGATATTTTATTCCGAAGAAATAAATGACCATCCAATTGTATATATAATTTGAGGACAATTTAGAAAGTTATGGTTCAAAGCAATATAAAGGTCGAATTCATGAGCTTCTGACCCGAAATCTGTGAAATGGGCAAGAGACAGAACAGTAAATAAAACACCATCCAATTGGAAGGAGACAACATAAATATCATGTCAACAATAAATGGTTCAGTAGGCAATATTAACCGGACAATATGTAGTGTTTTCGGTTTTCCAAGAATGCATTTTTCTTCTAAAAAAATCTGTTTATAAAAAAGTGGTATCGAAGCTTTTTGTGATGAATTATCTAGCCTAAAAATAACACAAAATTGGTCAAAAAGACCAAAATCAAAATTTTCTGGGTGAAAAGAACAGTTAGATTTAGATACTGTTTAAATAGACAAAAAATTAAAAATAGGGAGGATGTAACCAATTTCATCCTGCCCATTTTCAAATATTTTTTCTTATTTTTATTTTACACAGGATGCATCCAGTTTTATCCTTGCTATTTTTTAAGTTTAAGGCATGATGAATCCAGTTTTATTCTTGCTATTTTTTTTTTATCCATTTCACCCATAAAATTTTTTACTTGTCCATTTGAACCGTGTTTTAATTTTTTTTTGACAAATGACCCAGTTTCCGTAAAAATAAGCTATAATAAAAAAGTAATGATGATTAACTAACCGTGTAAAGAGGTTGTAAGAGCGAAATATTGTTTTGTTTGATTGGGAAGACTTAGTTTTCAGTCAAATGAATTAGGATTTTCACTTTAGAAAATTATACAACCTTCAAGTAGCTATCTGGGTGAAGATATATAGCTCATATTTTTAATTATTTTGATCGAAAAGGAAGATTTATAAAAAGAAGTAGGAATGTACAAGTAGTTCTACCTGAGGTAGATGAAACAAGGAAAAAAAAAAGAAGATAGCTCATATCTCGGATGGGTATATGGATGGGTATATAGATGGTCTTCAGTCTGCCCTGCTTCTCAGGTATCTTAGCTTCATTTTGGTTTATAGATAGCCTACACGTCGAGACTAAGTGGATAAAGACTTTGTTAAACATATATGAAGACTTTAGACAAAAGTCCTCACTAATGACAAACGTCAAGGATCAATGGACCATGCATGATGCATCTAGTTTCTAAAGGTTAAAACTTTCTAGCTTAAAACTTTCTTAAATATTTTCCTGAATACCATGTCTAATGTATGCAACTTTATAAAGCTAGGCCTCAACCAGATATGAACTTGATTGAACTAGCTAGCTAAACATAAAGCTTAAAACTCCCATAACAAATCGATATCGGTTACTGTGTTGAAAAAACCCACTGGTGGATGAAGTCCACAAACTTAAAGTATTTAGAACATCTCCCATAGAAGGTGATAATTTTATTATCTTATGACACATAGGATTTTAAACTATCATTTAAATTAAATCCATCTACAATATAGAAGATCCTATAAAGTGGGAAGGGTATAAAAATAAATATCAAGGTTTTAGAGAAATTCTTATTTAGACTTTGAAAATGTCCTTTATGTCATCTTTTTAACTAATTTTTTAATTATTATTATTAATTAAATTTTTCTAAACGGAAAGGAAAAAAAGAATCACTTTGATCTTTATTCAAAAAAACAAATACTAAAACCTCGCACCATTAGAGATGGTTCATGAGCAAAATATTACTCTTTTTGGTACATACATAACCCGAGAAATAAGGATCTAAATAAAAACTCTAAATATAATTTGCTCCACCCACTATTAGAGATGATGTTAAAGAATTGTTAAACACTTGCCCGGCTAAATAGCTCAAGCTTTCCCTTGGTTAATCACCCTATCTTTGTTGAACATCTCTTTGTGAATTGCTTTTGGACCAGTAAGATAAACTTTCATATTATCGAAAATAAAATAAATGTATGTATCCAAAATGTCTTGTGACCCTCGTCCGCATATATGTTCTGTTAGTAGTAATATTTTTTCCCTTCTTCTTCTGATATTAGGTTAACCATAATTTAATAGTCTGATCACTAGGTCAGTGTCACTGTAGAACAGTAGTAAAGTCGTTGGGTGATGATACCTGAAACTTAGCATCAAAATTCTTTACCAATTAAAAATAAAAAAAGAAACAATCTGACCACTGATCACTTGATTATTTTGACTAACGGGCTAACGACCTAAATACTAAATTGGACAAATTTAGGATACAAATATTTTGTTCAAATCTTAAATAAATATAAAATAAAACAAAGAGTCATTTGTTAGAGGGTATATTTGCATAAAAACCTAATAAATAATAAAACGAAAAGATTCAAGACGAAAACTTTGGAACAAGGGGGAAATTGAGAAAGGCAAAATGTGGGAAAAACCTAATAAATAATAAAAATTAAAATTAGATTACTAACCAAGGTCAAACGGGTTTTTCATGGCCAAGCGTTGGTGGAGGTTCTAATTCTTGATTTCCGAAAAATCTGGATACCAAATTAAGGTTTTTGTCAAAATCAGCGTACCAACCGATATTTAGTCCAAAAAGTGAAATAGAGCAAAAAAAAAAAGAAGGATTATTTGGGGATATGGAAACTAATTGGGGGATATGAATTACTTCCCCCAACCCATGGTATGTGTTAAGGGGTTATTTTTGGTTATGAAAATATTAAAATACCCTTCCCACAAAATAAAAATCAAAAAATCAAAAACTTAAAACCAAAAAACAAAATCATATCCCCCATTTCCATCTCCACTTCTTATTAATCTTATTTAGGGGTAGAGCTTTGAAACCCAAATATTCCCCTTCCCTTTCAAATTCTAAACTCTCCCCACTTTACATCAAATTCTCTTCTCTTCACTTTGGAAACGATTTTTTTTTTATTCGGAAGTGATGAAGATCATTCTGAAAATGATGATGACCATGCCGGTATTGTTTTCCGGCATAGCATGTTGCTTTATTTTCTATGGTGGAAAACAATACTGGCATGGTCTTCATATCAACTGACCATGCCGGAAGTGGAGTGATAAAAACCAGAAAAAATTCAAAACGGAAGTGATGAAGACCATGCCGGAATTGATAAAGACCATATGACGGAACATGATACCGGCATGCTCGATAATTTCCTATCAGTGCCGGTATTCAAGTGAAAAAAAAATCAACATTCTGGATACTTTTCATCATGTTCCGGCATAGAAATTTAAGCAAAATACTATACTGGAAAAGGTACCGGCATGCTCGAAAACTAGGTTACCATGCCGGTACCTGTTCAAAACCAGAATGGAAAACAATTTATGAACAATTCCAACAATTGCCGGCATGGGTTTTTGATTGAATACCATGCCGACACCAAGCTTTTTCAGCTGCACCAATGGGGATTCAAATAAATAAAAACAAATTTTCAACCTCTTATTAGCAGTAATTTTCTCATCACAATCATCTTCCATTTTCAAAAAAAGAAATTCCTCTCAAATATTTTTTTCCCTCCTTCTACTCTCACCCAAACACAAATAAAAATACACACTAATCTATCCCCCAAATATTTAAGATTTTTACTAATTATTATTAACCACTAAACTTAATTAGTGAGGGGTAGATTAGGATTTAAAAAATAATTACATAAGGGGTGACCCAGAATTGCTATTGGGACTCCTATTTTGTCTTGTAGCTATATCCCCCAATTAATTCTTCCAAAAAAACAATCCTTATAAATAAGGTTTTACCTATTTTCAATCCTCACTTTTCATAATTCCCATCCCAAAAAACAAATCAGATTTTCTAAAACTCCTTTTAGATTGAGTAAACAAAACCCACTATTATTTTCCATAGTTAGCCTAAACTCTAACCAGTCCTCCACTCCCCCAAAGTGACCAGGTTTCGAAATTGATTATCCTTCTTAATCAGTGTTTGTAAGGTAAAATTGCTTCTACCCCAAACACAGAATTTTTGTGATGCTTTTGCTAGGAATCGATCGCTGCTTCAATTGATTTCTGGAGAAAGGAGAAGGGGATGTGGGGGGGGGGGGGGGGTGGGGTGTACCTGCAAAAAACCCTCCGATGCTAAAGTCAGAATAGGATTTTCTCATAGGTACTTTTGGTATGAAGATTGCTTCCCTTTTTGGTTGTAGAACCACCCATTTATAAGTCACCAATTTCCGTTTTAGATGCAGGCTTGAATTGCAGTAAATAGTCATGCATGCCTGCTATTACTACTGGCCCTGCATGCCTCCCTGCCATAATTTTCCCGCATGCCTGCATGACTGCATGGTTGCATGGCTCTGGCATTGATTCCCTGCATGGATCCCAGCATATTCCATGAACTCTCATTATGGCTAAGGAATTACAATGGAGTGTGGATAACCAAAGGTGTAAGAGCAATGGGTGTAATCAGACGGGGCGTAAATATCCTTAGAGTAAGAGCAATGGGGCGCGAATATCTGGGGGCTACAGGATTAAGCCACAACGAGCTACATCGAATTACCACCACGAGTAATCTCCCACGATTAAGCTCCGATCAGGATGAAACTTCGGTTACCGAAATCATCGACGATTAATCTCCGCTGCATGGCCGCCGGCTACCTGTTACTGCACCGGGGCGGAAGGATCAAGGTTCCGATGTTGTGGTCATGCTGACGTTTGCAATGTGACGTGATGCTGATGCAGCGGACGTCGTTAACTAAAGGTGCTTCAATATGCTTACGCCGTTAAAATATTAATGGAATATTCTAAGAATATTCTGACGCCGTTACATGATGCTGACATCATCGAACAGAAATTGTTGTTGGTGTAGTGAACTGTTGATGTCATGATGACGTCAGCGAACGGAAAGGTGATGATGGTGTTTAAACTGCTGACGTCAGCGAACGGAATCTGGTGACGTGGCCTTATACGCTGACGTGACACTCTTCGATTGGTCCACCTTGTTGACTAGGAACTGATGACGTGGTACCTTCTAGCCTTAATTGGGTGTTTTCTCATGGGCTTTGTTAGCCAACTAAAGATGCTTATGAGGCCCAATGATCCATACTTGGCAAGTGATTCCTAGTTAGTCTTCTTTGGCTAACTAGAGAAGCCTATACCTAGTCAATAGGAGGAGCTTTTTAGGCCTAAGTTAGCCCATCTTTGGTGTAGAATATTAAAGGTACAAACAATCGGGTTTATGATCAAATAGCAAACTTATTTTCATCTCTATGCATCAAATGATTTGGTAGAAAACTAAAGAAAAAAAATATTGGGATATTGAACCCAGTGAAAACTAACAGGCTAACACAATTAATCAATTTAAGTTCTCTTACACTTTTTTTAATCACATCAGATCAAAAGTCTAATGAAGGAAGAAAAAATTAACTATCCAAACTCCCATTAACTGTATAGTTCCGGTTCTTCTTATTTAGTGTATGAACCATTATTAGATCCCGCCCATGTACAACATGGGGTGTAGTGGCAGTGAGAGTTCAGGCTAGTAGTGGTAGATTATACTAGTTTAGGATTATATTAGAAATAGAGGAAGAAGGAAAACGGTGGTCGGGGAAGATGAAAGTTTTCCGTAGAGTATAATTGGATGAGTTTTGTTTACCCAACTTAAAAAGGGTTGAATAAAATCTAATTTACATAGTTGGGATAGGAATTAGAGAAAGTGAGGATGGAAAATAGTTAAAATCATAAATAATTGTACCATGGTTTGTTGTATCTGCTGATACAGGTCCATATCTGCGATATCATATCTGTATTTGTTGACACTAATGTGAGGTTCTTAGTTTATCAGTATTATATTGGCTGAAATAAACTGTATCAATGTCGTATTAATCCATATCGGCTAATACTTACAGATACCATCAGGCATCAGATACTGACTAATACATAATATAAAAACATGTAAATTGTAAGTTATGATACTAGACGGCAAGATCCATATATTTTACAACCTACAAAGTTAGCTTTATTAATTAGCTAACTTTAACAATGTAAACATGATTAGTGATAGTCTCACTCACTATTCACATAATGAATAAAAATTGATGTTCGATAGTTCATAGTTGAAGCTAAGCTAGCAAATGTGTTCATTAACTGTTATTATGTGATCAATCCTTTGTCAGAATGGAAAATCAATAGAACTTCGGTCATCATTCTGAATATCTAATGTATGAGTGTCTTGATAGACGAGAAGGAGTCTTTTCAAGTTTTATCTAGTTCACCGATTTGCTAATTGTTCAAATTTTATTAACAAATTAAAATTTAACTTTAATATTTTTCACGTGTTGTTATGATCAGCAGAGAGACAATAAAATATACTCTAACATAAATAAACTAATACTAGTTTATTTTGAATTTATATTATAGTATTCTTCGGATTTAATGGTTAAATCTTTATTTAATTAATATTGCAAATCTGTACCATGGAATATGACAATAATTTAGTTAGACACAACAATTTGGCTTGGATTTGCTGAAAGTTATTAAATTGTTGATGATGCAGTAGCCACAAGAATTCCAAACGCTGCATAAAATTATGTTTTACTGACTGATCGGCCTAAACAGCAGGTACCACTTTGCACCGTAATGACTACGCTGCTGGCTTAACGTATTTGGTATCGCTGTCATACCACGTACGTTGAGGTTCACAGTGGTTTGGAAAGTCCTGAAATTCAAGCTATAAATAAGATGCATGTTTCAGATTAACATATCATTTCCAGAAATCAAGATCATGGAAAAGTACATTACTATAATTCTCCTTACTCTTTGATTCTTCTGCAGACATGCTGTGGCAAATGAATCTGTATCCACAACCAAGGTACTGTTTATATGTATAACCTATGAACTCATGGATATTCACCAAACATGAATTTGGGTCCAATAAATGTTGGATATTTTCAATAACTTAGAAAATAAAACTGTTTTTGTTTTTGGTTTGTCACTATGATGGGGAAGTGTTATGTGTTGGATAAACACAATGGATGTTAGTTGGAGATGAAGGGACACCTCTAATAGGTGTGATGGTTCATAAAGGACACAACCATTCCCAATAGACACTTTATGTGTCTTTTGGAAGTGAAGAGTCATCTCCAATAGGCATGAATAACCCTATAAGTAGTGAAGGAATTCTCCTATTCTTGAGAATGAATTCAACCTGTTTTCTCTCCATCTAAAGCATCATCATAAATCTCTCTCATGTGTTCTTGGTTGGGTCAAGGGGTGCAAACCTTGTATCCAACTTCCTGTTGTAGGGCTTTCATTGTATCCTGAAGGCATTATTTCGCATACCTGTTGCAATCGCCAATTTATATTGGGAGGGTAGAAATAATCGTCTAAAAGAAATCACCCGAGCCTTGAAAGCTTTTGAGTACAACAACAATTTCTTTTAGTGTTATCATCCTCTGTTTTATACCCAAAATTTCCAACAGTTTTAGACGATTATTTTCTTTCGACAACGGAGGATGAAACGGGTTCTGGTATTGATGAAAGTCTGATTGTTATCGTCTTTACAAGAAACACGCGGAAAAGGACAAGAGAGGAAAAAGATATGGATTCTTTTCTGACACTTACTGTTTGCCTTCTTTGGTTATCAATTCCTTCTTCTTTTTTTTGGATTCATTCCTTCTTTGTTTTTAATGAGTTTAATTCTATGTTTTGGTCAGAGAAACTTAAACTAAAAGAAACAAAAGGAAAGGAAGACAGAGACTGTCATCTGGAGAATTGATGATGCCATGCTCCTGGTCTAGCCGTGTGAAAAAAAAAATGATAAATCATGCGATGACTTTCTAGTTTCCCTCAAGAGTGGACAACGCAAACAAAACGGTTAGTACAAATTGATTTTTTACATCAATCGTAATAACATGATATTGCAACAAAAGGTTCCCTTATGTCGTCATAGGTATGGTATAATCATATATAACACTTAGATGCAGTTGCACCCAGACATCTTTCATGTGGCTGATCACGATAACTGCCCATGTGAAGATTAAATAGGAAACATATCATTTTTGTGATAGTTTGGGATACAAATCAACATGGTTGTGATCCTTTAGAATCCGGGTACAACGATAGTGTTTTGATTAAGATGAAATCTTATTTGTGTTGGTGTGATCCATTTGTCAACCAGCTTATGATTTGAATGGAAACGGTTGACCTCCTCTCTGTTATTTGATACCGTTTAACGCCTTTCTATATTAGTTACATGACACAACCCTCTTCTTCAAGAGACGCGTCCTTACCCATCCATTCAGAAACCATTTTTTAGGAAAATGGTGTGTGTTCTGATGTGATCCTTGAACAGAACCGGAGATGCGATTTTATTTGGTTCATTAGCCAAATAAGGCTTCGTATCACATGTTTGTTTGAGTCAAAGAGGAGATACGAGATGTATTTACAAAATGATCTCGGAGTTCGCAATTGAAATCCGCAAAAGAATGCGACTAACTTTAAAGATGGATTTTAAGGTTTGTTAAGGATTTGAGGTTTGCATTGCGTTTTGACCCCGTATTAGATGAAAAAAAAAAAAAAAAAAAAAAATGAACTGCCGTTTTTGGTGATAATAAGATCATCTTTATTGTCAGGAAGAGGCAGTTGAAAAGTCACTTTTGCATACACAATAGTATACAATTGGCTTGGGGTTGGGGTTGTATTCAAATTCTGGTGGCGCCGACTTGGAATGTATCCTGTCTAACATGACGTGGAGTCGTAAGTGCTGATCGGCGATGGCATGTTATCATATTACCGAGTTTTGAAAGGCCTCGGTAAGGGATTGATTAGTCAAGATACTCTGATCTTAACCAAGTCATGCCCGATTACGATAACGTCCACCATTGTTACTTTGTACAGTAGTTTGTATATAATTGGAACACACGGTTCGCATAGTTCAGTGATCTGTTAGATTTTGCACAACTGTGACAAGGTTGTGAAGATGGTTCTAATTGTCAATTGGAGATGGTTCTCTTGTGGAACTGCTGTAATTTCATGACATATAAAATGATCATGAAATATGGGGGAAAGTAACGAGACTTATCCCTTGGAATATCTGATTTTGTGTATCCAAAAAGGTTAGATTGTTCCGTTCTTTGGATAAGGGATCAGAAATTTAAATTCATTATGGTCTTAATAAAGACATTGAAATTAATGGTAACTGGTTAGTCAAAAGATTTGATTTTCCAAATTGAATAATGATTAATCATGCATTAAATCATGTTTAGTCCCATAATTAAAGTGGAATACCGGTGAATATGTAACATATTGGAAGATTGGGCGCGCGACCAAATATCCAACGATGTTATGATATTACCGATGCATAAATTATGAACATTTGCATTACATAATGTGAAATGTTAAATAGACATTGTCTATGTTTTTGGGTATAAATTTGTAGAAGATTGGGCATGAGTAGAGGAGTTACTCATCGTAATAATGTGCTTGTTGAAACAGCAAGTATGTTGCCTACAAATTTTCTATGCCTCTAGTGTATGCAAGTCTGTAATGACTTCTTGTGAATTAACCGTTAATGTTAATTAGGATCACTAGAGAAGTTACAATTATTTTGTAAAATCAAAGAGGAACATTTTTAATAATGTTTTCGGAATTGATTGCATGAGCAGATGCAATTAATGAGAAGAAATGGCTTAAAACCTAACTTGTAGAGATCCTATTTTGGAAGAAGCCATCTCAGGAGGTCTTGATTAATTGTGAATCAGGATATGATCTATAACGTCTTTAACAAGACTTATAATGAAAAGTCAAGACATACAAGTCTTAGACAAGGAACGGTAAGTCAATTACTCAAGAAAGGAGTAATTGCAGTTAACCATTGAAACGTAGAAAATCTTGGTATACCTACTTATGAAGAGTCTCCGAAAGGAATTAATTTCAATGAAGTATATAGAAATGGGACTAAGGTCTGTGAAGGAAGGTTGATCTCCCATAGCAGAAACCCAACCTATGTTTTGAAAAAGATAAACAAGGTTCAATGTGGTACCAACAAGTTATGGCTGTAGATTATGGAGCACTAACATAAAACTTCCCATTTCAAGTTAGTGCTGGTTTTTCTGCAAGAAAATAGGATGGATGTAAATCCTTAATGAGTGTGATTAGTAAAGGTGTCTCGCAGAAACACCTTCGAGACTTACCTATATGAGTATGGAAATGTGGGCCGTTTCCTAAGAGAAGAAGACCGTTCTCTAAAGAAGACTCATGAATAAGGATATAAGCACAAGGCCTTTATAGTGCTTTGGCTCAGAACACATGTCTTATGGAATCAATATGTGTGGAGACTCCGGCTTTGTCATAAGGGATTCTTGGTTCAAGACTAGTTTCACCATAGAATATCGATAAAGCTTTGAGTTTCTTACACTAAGTGAAGGTTCAAACCCAGAAGGTACCTATCATTTATGTATTGGTTTCAACGATGATGCTTAGTCCCAATTGTTCTTGAACTACGTTGGCTTGATCCCACTCAGGTACGTAGGCAGTCACTTGAGTGATGCAGCCACTCCGGTTTTATAAGTTTTATTTTATTTTATTTTATGTTTTTGGTTTTTGAAAATAGGGGGAGATTGTTGGATATTTTCAATAACTTAGAAAATAAAACTGTTTTTGTTTTTGGTTTGTCACTATGATGGGGAAGTGTTATGTGTTGGATAAACACAATGGATGTTAGTTGGAGATGAAGGGACACCTCTAATAGGTGTGATGGTTCATAAAGGACACAACCATTCCCAATAGACACTTTATGTGTCTTTTGGAAGTTAAGAGTCATCTCCAATAGGCATGAATAACCCTATAAGTAGTGAAGGAATTCTCCTATTCTTGAGAATGAATTCAACCTGTTTTCTCTCCATCTAAAGCATCATCAGAAATCTCTCTCATGTGTTCTTGGTTGGGCAATAAACAGAATGAAATATTGTATGTATGTTTTCTTTTGTTAAATGTGCAACACTACATAGTGTACATGGGAGAACACTCTTACTCCGACTCAAATTCAGTAACATCATCGAACCATGATTTGCTTGCATCAATTACCGGAAGGTACGTAAATACTTTGTAATTGAAACAAAACCGATTTGTGATTTCTAATGCTAATAAAAAAAAATTACTTTTCTTTTTCTTCTTTAAATGCCTATTAGTATCCATCAAGCTGAAGAAGCGATAGTTTACCACTATCATAAGAGCTTTCGAGGCTTCTCAGCGAAACTCATGCCAGAACAAGCACAAAAGCTTCGCGGTAAGCTCGATTCTAGTCTGCATATATCTATTATACAAAACAGAATCATTGACATTGTTTACATTATTTTGAATTACAGAAACAGAATCAGTTATTTCAGTTTTTGAAAGTAAAGCTTATGAACTACATACTACTCATTCCTGGGAATTTCTCCTCCATGATTTTCCGCAAGATAATAAATCAATCGAAATAGAATCGAAATCTGATGTGAACATTGGTGTTTTTGATACAGGTAAGTGAGAAATCTTAGAATTGATAGTACATGATTATTATTCATTACAGACTCAGATAGAGAGTGACTATTTATAAGACTCACATGTGCATAACATGACCTTGACAATAGTCAACAGAATATCCTAATACACCCCCCACAAGCTATTACTTGCACAACACATGAATAGCTTGGAAAACAAGTGAAAAACATTACACCCCTCGACAAGAGTGTTGAATAAATAGATTAGGATCCTATCCTAATCAGGTATTGTAACTTATAACAGTTACAAGATACAGTTTCAGTCAGTTATGTATCATCTGTTGTAATCCTGTCTATATAATTTATCCTATCCTAATCAGGTATTGTAACTTATAAGACAGATTGTTCTATGAATTGAATTTATGATGTTTATCTTATATCTCTGGCCAACAGTGGCATCAGAGCCATCTTCCAAGTGTTTGATAAATATTCTGAGTGAAAAGAAAGCAACAAATTTTCTTTTGTTGCAGCAACAACATATTAATGGCTACTGAGAGTTTTGTTCAGGAAGCCATCCCTCGTTTTGATGGTCATTACGATCATTGAAGCATGTTCATGGAGAATTTCTTAAGGTCTAAAGAGTTTTGACAAGTGATTGAACCTGGTATAACAGAACCAGTAGAAGGTGTGGTATTAACAGCGGCGCAAAAGGAAGAACTTGATGGTTTGAAGTTGAAAGACTTGAAGGAAAAGAACTATCTCTTTCAAGCGATAGATCGTGCAATCTTAGAAACAATACTGATCAAAGAAACTTCCAAGAACATTTGGGATTCCATGAAGCAAAAGTATCAAGGATCTATAAGGGCTAAAAGACAACAACTTCAAGCATTTCGTTCGGAGTTTGAATTACTGCGTATGAATCTAGGAGAGGCTGTTAATGATTTTTTTCTCAAGAGAAATGGCACTTGTTAACAAAATGCGAATTCATGGAGAAAATTTTACTGATGTTACCGTGGTTGTGAAGATTCTTCGTTCCTTATCTCCGAAATATAACTATGTAGTTTGTTCAATTGAAGAATCAAAAGATTTGGATACTCTTTCAATTGATGAACTACAAGGTTCATTGTTGGTTCATGAACAAAAAATGGTGCATCAAGATAAAGAAGAGAAAGCGTTGAAGGCTTCCATCAATAATTCGTCTTCGGCAACGGGAAAATCAGATCAAGGAAGAGGAAGAGGACACAACGATCAAAGACAAAATTATGATGATACCCATTCTAATGATTCTCATGGAAGAGGTCGAGGTCGAGGACGTGGACGTGGTCGAGGTCGTGGTAGAGGACGAGGACGAGGAACAAGGTCAGTAGAAAAATCAAATGTTAAATGATACAATTGCGGAAATCATGGACATTACAGTTATGAATGTCGAAACAAAAGTAGTGGAGAAAATTCTAACTATGAAGAGAAAGAAAATGAAGAAGAAGTGTCTTTATTGATGGTGTGCCATGTCATGGAAGAGACTAGCAAGAATCTCTGGTATGTAGATACGGCATGTAGTAACCATATGTGTGGAGACAAATCTTTGTTTTCATACTTGGATGAATCATATAGTGATAATGGGAAGTTTGGAGATAATTCTAAAGTGAAAGTTGAAGGAAAAGGAAAGGTAAGTGTCCAAACAAATAAAAATTCTGTCCAAATTATATCTGACGTTCTTTATGTTCCATATTTAAAAGCAAATCTACTTAGTGGCGGGAAACTACAAGAGAAAGGCTTTGATATAAGCATAAACAACTGGGTATGCAGAATTTCACATGAGAAGTTGGGATTAATTTCTCAAGTAAAGATGACATCAAATCGAATGTTTCCGCTGTACCTCAACAATTCCACACATTCATGTTTCTCTGCAAGTTTAAAAGAAGAAGCGTGGTTATGGCATTTTCGCTACGGGAATCTGAAATTTAGAGGATTTAAAACTCTACAACAGAAAAATATGGTGACGGGTCTTCCTAAAATTTCAGTTCCTACAGGGATTTGTGAAGATTGTGTTGTGAGCAAACAACACTGTAATCAATTTCCACAAGAGAAGTCATGGAGGGCGAGGAAAGCATTAGAATTGGTTCATTCTGACATCTGTGGTCCGATAAAACCTATTTCTAATGGCGGTAAAAGATATTTGATTACCTTTACAGATGATTATAGTCGGAAGATGTGGGTTTATTTCTTGCAGGAAAAATCTGAAGCCTTTGTAATCTTCAAAAAATTCAAAGCATTGGTTGAGAAAGAAGCCGGGTGTCCTATAAGAATTCTGCGAACTGATCGTGGAGGTGAATATATGTCAAATGAGTTTATGGAGTTCTGTGAAGTTCACGGCATCAAGAGACAATTAATAGCAGCATACACACCACAACAAAATGGCGTCTCTGAGAGGAAAAACCGCACTGTTATGAATATGGTTCGTAGTCTTTTGGGAAGGAGCGGTGTTTCTAAGAGTTTCTTGCCTGAAGTTGTTAATTGGTGCATTTACATTTTGAATCGTAGTCCCACTTTGGCTGTTCAAGATGTGACCCCTGAAGAGGCTTGTAATGGACATAGACCAAGAGTTGATCATCTCAGAATTTTTGGATGTATTGCATATGCTCACATTCCAGATGCAAGGAGAAGAAAATTAGATGATAAAGGAGAAAAAGGAATATTTCTTGGTGTTAGTGATCACTCTAAGGCATACAAATTGTACAATCCTGTCACCAAGAAGTTAATTAGTCGCGATGTTTTTTTTGATGAAGAAAAATTCTGGCCTTGCAGTGCTACCACAATTGGACAAGAGATTCTTACAAGTTTCGAAGGGGAAGGTGAAGAAACAAGGAATGAACCTGTAGAGAATGTTGTTGTAGATGCTAAAATCCCACTAGTCATTGCTGCAGCAAATGATGAAGTTGAACAAATGGAGACATCAAGTAGCACACGTCCTCAACGTAGGCGACAACGTCCAGCATGGATGGAGGAGTATGAGTTACCTTTTTACATACAAAAAGATGATCCATTAACTCATTTTGCCTTATTTTCAGATTGTGATCCTATAACTTTCGAGATTGCTGTCAAAGAACCAAAATGGAAAAAGGTAATGGACGTGGAAATTGAATCTATTGAAAGGAACAACACTTGGGAGTTTACTGATCTTCCAGAAGGACACAAAACAATTGGTGTCAAGTGGGTTTACAAGACAAAGTTGAAAAAAATGGTGAAGTTGACAAATACAAGGCACGGTTGGTGGCCAAGGGCTACAAACAGGAATTTGGTGTTGATTACAAATAAGTTTTTTCTCCAGTCGCAAGGAATGATACAATCAGGTTGGTGATTGTTGTGGCAGCACAAAACTCATGGCCTATCTTCCAGCTAGACATTAAATCTTCCTTTTTACATGGAGACTTGCAAGAACAGGTATTTATTGATCAACCACCTGGTTATGTAAAGAATGGTAGTGAGAGTAAAGTTTATATGTTGAAGAAAGCTCTATACGGACTTAAACAAGCACCGCGATCTTGGTATAGTCGTATTGATGCTTATTTTCTGAAAGACGGTTTTCAGAAATGTCCATATGAACATACATTGTATGTTAAGATTGAAGATGGGGGAAAATATTAATTGTGTGTTTATATGTTGATGATCTCTTATATACTGGAAACGATAGTGCCATGTTTGACAAGTTTAAAAAATCCATGATGAGAGAATTTGATATGTCTGATCTTGGTATGTCGCATTACTTTCTTGGTATTGAAGTGGTTCAATCAGGTGATGGGATTCTAATTTCTCAAAAGAAGTATGTGCAAGAGATTTTAGAAAGGTTTGAAATGAAGAATTGTAACCCTGTAAGTACACCGGCTGAATTTGGGTTGAAGCTCCATAAAGATGTTGAAGGAAATAAGATTGACAGTACTTTATACAAACAAATTATGGGAAGTTTAATGTATTTAACTGCGAAAAGACCATACATCATGTATTCTGTTAGCCGCATTAGCATGTACATGGAGAATCCAACAGAGATGCATCTTCTTGCAACAAATAGAATTTTACGTTACTTGCAAGGCACAAAGGAGTATGGGTTGTTTTACAAAAAAGGGGTAAAGTCAGACTTAGTTGGCTTTACAGATAGTGATTATGCTAGAGATATTGATGATAGGAAGAGTACTTCAGGATATGCTTTTATGTTGGTTTCAGGGACTGTTTCATGGTCTTCAAAGAAGCAGCCAATCGTCACACTATCAACCATAGAAGCGGAGTTTGTTGCTGCAACTTCATGTGCTTGTCAAGCAATTTGGTTAAAGCGAATTATTGGAATCATTCGAGGAAGAATGCAAGGGACTACTATAATCTATTACGACAACAGTTCAGCAATCAGGCTCTCAAGAATTCCAGTTCTACATGGTAAGAGAAAGCATATAGAGGTCAAATATTACTTCTTAAGAGATCTTACCACTGTTGGTGTAGTTGAACTTGTTCATTGCAGAAGTGAAGAACAAGTTGCTGACATTCTTACCAAGCCGCTCAAAGTTGCTAGTTTTCTGAAACTAAGAGAAATGTTGGGTTTTTGTACTTTAAATGATCTTGCTTGAGGGAGTGCTCAATGTAAGATTGTAATTATCTTGTAATTATGTGTATCTTACTTTGTTTTTTAGTTGTATTAAACTGAAGTATTATTTACTATTAGTTTAAGGGAGTGTGTTGAATAAATAGATTAGGATCCTATCCTAATCAGGTATCACTAGGCCAAATATGGGATTTGGTGACGGTTTGGAATTTTCTACCATGACGGTTTTACCAAAAAGTGTCACAATACATTGCTGGTTAAGTATAGATGACGGTTCCTAGAGGTGACTGTCATTGATTGTCGCTACAATTCGTGGCGGTTGACTAAACTGTCACGGAAACTGCTTATTATGACGTTTATTGCTATAAAACGTTATGATAGAGGTATCCTACGGCGACACTTGTCAACTGTCACGTATATTTGATATATACTCACAGTTGGGTCTACACTGTCACAATAGCTCATGTAATGACGGTTTCGGTAATACATGTCACAATATCTTGTAATGATTAGTGACGGTTTGGTGACTAACCCTCACAATATATATGACATTTTCCTATCTAAATCGCTGCATATTGTGCTTTCATGTTTAAAAATTAATAAATGACAATGTATCCAGTGGTAACTAAATCACTATTTTAAGTCAGAACCCTCCCAGAGCTTCTTGGTTCATATTTTCTATGTCGTTATACCGTATTTGAAGTTCAAATCGACTATGAGCTTCATATTTATCGATTTCAATGATATATCATGATACTTTGATGTCAGAACCCTCCCAGAGCTTCTTGGTTCATAGTTTCTATGCCGTTATACTATTTAAAGTTCCAATGGACTATGAGCTTCAAATTTATCGATTTCAATGATATATGATGCTATGTTAAAGTCAGAACCTTCCCAAAGATTCTCTGTTCATAGTTTTTATGTCGTAATACCATATTTGAAGTTCGAATCCACACTGAGCTTCATATTTATTGATTTAGATGATGTATCATGTTAAGTTTGAAGTTTGAACCCTCCTGGAGCTTCTCAGTTCATAGTTTGTATGTCGTTATACCACATTTGATTCGAATCGACATTGAGCTTCATATTTATCGATTTCGATGATGTATCATGAAACTGAGTTTACCAGTGTGAACTAAAGCTACTTCATGATCTGTATGACTTTTCAAAATTACTTCATGACCTATGCGGCTAATCGAAATCCAAACCGGAAGCACAAAGAGAAAGCACAAAAACACAAAGAAACACACCAATTATCGAATTCATTTTTCATTTTCCCGATTCATTATTATACATTTTTTGGATTTTTTTTATATCAGAATATCGATAACAATGTCCTAAATTTATTAATATTTTTTTTGGATTTTTTTTTCATGTCGAAGGTTGATAATAAACCGAATACATGAGTTCATAGTAACACAAAGAGAAACACAAATGTTTCTCAATCCGTATGAGCATAACAAATAAAATCTCAGCCATCAGATTGTTTTCTCAATCCGTATGAGTGGATCAAACGAAATCTGGTTCGTCCATCATTTACACTCGGATTCACTTTTTTTTTTTTTTTGGAGCATTTGTTTCTCATTCTAAAATCAATTCTTATCCGTTTCTCCCTATCTTCCTCCTCCACTCATCGGCGCGTCTGTTTTTCTTTTAATGATATCTTGAGATCCAGTGGTTGGAACATGCTGAAATATTTGTATGTGATACTTCGTTATATGGTGGAAGTACCGTAAAAATTTCAGTAAGATCGGGTCACGGTTACTAATAACTACGATTTGGACGACTTCTTTTACCAAATTGTAAGTTGGACTACTTCATATACGACTATGTTACACGGCAAATTTTTTTTTTTTTTTTTTTTGAAGCTAGGCATAGGCTCGTCCTGCCCCCGACAGCGTAGCCACCGGCTTACTCCCCACTGAGAAAACTCGGCCCTCTTAAGAAACCCATATTTAAATGTATGTTAAATGTTAGTTTAATTAGTGTTTAAGCGGAGACTCGAACCACTGACCTCCTTATTTGGAAGTCAGGCTCCTGACCAATTGGGCTAGCCCAAATGGTTTACACGGCAACAATTTATTCATCAAATTTTCGTTTGAAGGCTGATCAATGAGTTCGAAAAATTTTCAAACACAAAATTTATTCCTTCCATAATTGGTGGATCTAAACAGAAGAAGGGTAGTGATTCACAAGTGGAGCCAGGCGAGTCAAAAGTTAACCAAAAGTGGAAACAGGCGAGTCAGAAAAATCAAATAGAGGACACTGTTTTACAAAAAGGAGCAACAACGGATTTAATTAATTACGGGGAAAGTGGAGCGCTTTATTTATCAAACGAAAGTGAGTTTCATACCTCTGTGGGATTAAAATATGTGGTGCCTTTTGAGAATGCGGGTGGAATTGATTATCTAACTAGTCCCTAACTTATCTCCACCACGTGTCCAACCCTTCAAAGGTGTCGGTGTTAACTATCTCGTACAGAAACTCTTTACAAAGACCAAACTTTTCATTTCTTCGCCTCTGGCTCTCTCCCCCTTCACTAATTAACCAAAATCATCTCCTTATTTGATCCTCAAGTTCAAATGCAGCAGCAACGGAAAGTAAACAACAACAACATCAACAACTTGTGCAGTAAGTTCTTCACAAAAATTATAATCGATGTTTAATCCTGGTTAATAGATCCTCTTCAAGTATATTGCTTTTGATTTTCTTTTTCTTTTTATATGGAGGGTTGATATGATCTTTCATTCAATAAAAATGTCAATATGACCTTTTGTGTATATAAGAAGAATCAATAAACATGGTTCCCATTTGGGTTATATGTATGTAAGATTGATTCAATACTCGTCATCTTCTAGTCTTATAGATCAGAGTCCAATACTCTGTTTCTTCCAGTGAAATCTGATTTTGAAATCATCAAATTTGTTCGAATTTAAACATTAATTGGAAGGTTCAGTTACTAAAACTGGGATTATGATTTTTGTTCGAATTTTCAGGTACCCACTTTTTGTTATCATAATTTATAGCACGATATCTAATCAATTTTGGGTTTTTTTGTTAGGACTTTCTTGGCCAAAATTGGAGAAAATTTAGCTAAGGGAAGCTGCTATGAATTGGAAGGGTATCTTTTCTATTAAATTTCAAAATCGTCAAGCTATCGTTTATTTCATTGAATCTCCAAAAGAATCATAAAGAGGACATTAAGGTATGATTATCAAACAATGGTAAAATTGTACTTGGTGAAGTTATTGAAATCGAAATCTGTAGCTAACAAGTTGATTCGATCTGTTAAGAATTTGTGTTTCTGATGGATGTCTCTTAGTGTAAAGGATTCAGAAGATATTCATCCGTTCGAGGTTCCTATTATCAGATTCAAACTAGAAATTGCCAGCTTGAGCCTTATAAACCACGGTCGTATACCATTGAGCCTTATAAACCACGGTAGTATACCATTATCATGAACTTCATCTTTAGCTAATACATTATTGATTTTATTGTCATATATATTCATCGAATGAGTATGTTTCTTCTTTTTGCTGGGCCCCGCTATGTTTTCCCACTGTTTTTTTCACTACACGTGAAAGCAAAAATGGGTTCCGCATGCAAATATCTCCTCCATTTTTAGTTCGACCCACCCATTTTTACTTTTTCCAAAATAATACTCCCACTTTATTATCATTTATATTAATTTATGAATAACTTTTTGTGCAGAAAGAGTTTCAAAAGGACCATGATCATGAAGATGGAGACAAAAGTAATGATGCACTTGCTAAAGCATTTGGTCCAGAACATCGAGGCCATGTGAGGGTATTATGATTCAGAATTTTCGGAAACATACTTATGACGATAATGATATCATGGAGGTGAAGAGAAAATGGGTGAGCTACTTCGAAAAAGAGACGAAGGATTATATATAGTTAAATCGTCAAAAAGGGGAGAAAAGGAAATCGCAAGATAAGAAGCGTGCGGATAATTCCTAGTGTCTAAAAAGATTGTAGTAGTAGTATTAGGAATAGGATAGGTTGGTTATGTGCAATTTACATTCTTTTTTTCCTTCAGGTTATATATGTAAAATTTTGAACTATTAGCATGATTTCAATTTAATTCAACCTGATTCATAATATATAATTAGATAACCAAAATATTTAAATGTCAGACACTAATAGAACCCACTAATTATGACGGTTAACATCCTGATAAAAACTATCAAACTAAAGTTTTATGTTAGACGGTTAATTGAAAAAAGTGTAATTAGAAATGCAATATGATGACAGTTATCAAAGGAAAACGTCACCTAAGTAACAGATGCCATGACAGTTTTCCATAGAACGGTCACTATAATAGTGTTAAAGTGACAGTTTGTAAAGAAAAACGTCAGCAAAATGTACATAAATTGACGGTTATATAAGAAAACCATTGGAAATAATATTTATGCTGGCGCTTTTCAACATTATATTGACGGTTTCTTGGGAAAGCAGTCACCGTAACATCGTTAAGGTGGCGTTTTCAATAAAAAACCGTCGTGGATGTCTGTTACAATGACGGTTGAATATACTTCATGACAGTTTTGAAGGCTTATTGGTGACAGTTCATAAGCGTCAGTATAAGATAACCTCTACGGTGACATCGACATTGGTGACACTTTCAAATTTCACCTGAACTGTCATGCAATCGATACAGTGACAGTTTTGAAATGTCACCTATGTTGATTTTTGGCCTAATGTATTGTAACTTATAGCAGTTACAAGATACAGTTTCAGTCAGTTATGTATCATCTGTTATAATCCTATCTATATAAGACAGATTGTTCTATCAATTGAATTTATGATGTTTATCTTATATCTCTGGCCAACAAAGAGGAGAATAAGAAAATAAATATTGTCTCAAGGTTACAGCCAACAAGAGGCAGTTTGACAAACCAAACAAAGACAATAGTAGGTTATGAAGTTAAACCACCAACTCTGACAACAACTTGGAGAAGAACCCCAACATTACTAGAATAATAAGCAGCAGCAGAGGCTCAAGGTGAAGTAGAAACTTATCTCAAAAATAAGTAGTGATAATACTAGAAACATTCAATGGAAGGATCTCAAAGACTAACTGTTGTAGCAAACAAACACATGTGCATAACATGACCTTGACAATAGTCAACATAATATCTATTTTTTTTTTTTTGATAAAAGTTCCATTCCATTAATAGCAAACAATGATTACATAATGGTTGAGTACATTAAGAAACCATTGAAGAACATACTGTAAAACGTACATGGCCGAATATTCCGACAAGAGGGAGAGAAGGAATAACGGAGATCGACAAATTACAAGTATAGGAGAACCGATTGAATCGGTAGAGGATGGTCTTATAGTCATAGACTGACCATTTGTTGATGTATCTTCCTTGGAAAGAGATACTCCATTAAAACAGGAGATGTTTTGCTTCATTTTTCTCCGGAAAGCTTCATATTCCGGTGACCGGGGATTGAGGATAGAGCACTTCAACCACAAAGTAACCAAAGTAGAATAGCTATTAAAGCTAGAAAGAAACGTTATGGAAAACGCATAAAGAAACACCATATAGGTGTAGAGAAACTGCAGGAGGCAGGAGAAAATTTCGCCGGAAAATGGCAAAATCAAAGAACAACTCAAACCTTAAGTTTTAATCTAAGAAAAACGGTAAAGGAACACTAGATATAAGCTCTAACAACTACTACTGCCCAGATCCACTCCAAAAGGAGGAGATCTGAGCAGAAAAACTATCGCCGGAAATCGCCATGTTCTAGAGATGAAAGAAGAAGAGAGAGGTAATAACTTGTTTTAATTAGCTCAATTGCTCATAATTGGAGGTGTAAAACGTGCCGGCCCGGCACATCCCGGCATACGAAGTCGCGTGCTTTATGTGCCATGTGCCGTGCTGTGCCAACGATTTAAACGTGTTGTGTCGTGCTGTGCTTTACTAGTCAAAGGCTAGGCACGGCACAGCCCACGGGCACAGCACACGAATAAACGTGATGTGCCGTGCTGGCATACGTGTTATAAATAATTTGAAATCACTTGATGGTATACATTAAGTCGGACATTATTACGAGAATCTAAATAGGAAACATATCATTTGAATTTTTTTCAAGTAAAATCAACAAGTTTATTCAATAAAAAGAAATAACCCATCAAATATAAAATTGGATCATTGTCATGTAAATTAATGTTCTAGACAAATATAGGTAACGACATTATAACAACGATATTGGAATATATTTTCCAAATATTTAGGTATTATATGTGTTGTTATAAAAATAATTCAGCATAAAATGTCAAAAACTAGCTAGAATAGTGACTCTTTTGTGAAATATACACAAAATATGATGTATTATGCCTTGTTATATGGTGTACTTGTGCATGCTATGACGTGCTTTCTTAACGTGTTGTGTTGTGTCGTGCCACGTGCTAATCCGTTCCGCGTGCCGTGCTGGGCTAATGTGCCAATTAGTCAAACCCAGCACGTCCCATTTAACTAACGTGATGTGCCGTGCTGGGCTAAGTCACGTGCTGGGCTGGGTTATGCTCAACTTTTAGCGTCTTTAAATTTGGGTTGTGCTCGTCTTTTGCAAATGCCCAGTTTACACCTCTACTCATAATATCTATTCTATTCTATTATATAAAGGGAATACCCCTTGCTGTAGCTGTGAAGCTGCAAAATTTGAACTTCCAATATTGCCCTTAACTTCACACCACAAAAATCAAAAATGGAAATATAACTTGAGGGTAAAATGGTAATATGACAGAACAAAAATGGAAATATAATTTGAAGGCAAATTTTTCTACTGAATCTCCGAATCCGAATTTTCTTCAAGTTAGTATCTGTTTCACCTTTTTGATCAAATGAAATCCTTGAACATTTGTTGTATTTTAACTAATTCAATCATTAAACAATCAATCAAAACATAAATTTTTTTGATTCATCAAATAATGGGTAGTTAATGCCTAATAGAACAACAAAAAAATCTAAGGTTATGTTACCATAGAGTGATGCCTTAGATTAGATATCAAGGAGATGAAGTGTTGATCATACCAACTAAAAAGAAAAATCACTGTCAAAGCAAAGGAAGGGGGAAAGAACGGAGGAAAAAAGAGAGGAAGTAGGTGGAGGAGGCGGATGGCAGTGGGAGAAGAAGGAAGATTAATAATTAAATTGGGATTAGGTTTAGGGGGTTATTACACGAAGTGAAATCAACGGCTAAAGATGATTTTTATAGCACGTGCGTGTGCTCTTGTCCTAATAGTAAGGACTACAAAGTATATTATTCGAGTCCTGGGCTTTCATATTTGTGTCATGGACTAACTGTAGACTATTTCATTTGGCCAGAGAACTTAGTCTATCTTTTTCTTGAGGGAGTGATTTCTTTTTATTTTATTTTTTTGTTGATTTTTCTAGGAATTTGGCCCGAGTCGGAAAGCTTTAATGATAAGGGACTAGGGCCTATTCCGGAGAGATTTAAAGAAAAATGTGTTACCGGAGATCTGAATAATAACTTCACATGCAACAGGTAATTATTGTTAATCGAATAGTCATTATCGAAATATATTTTGACTTCTGTAATTAACGTGTTATTTTTTGTGCATCTAATTGTACAGGAAAATAGTTGGTGCTCAGTTTTACAAAAATGGATATGAAGCACAACGTGGATTACTTGACCCTAATACTGTCTACCTATCACCTCGTGATAGCACTGGCCATAAAACTCATACTGCATCAACAATTGCTGGATCGGTGGTCAATAATGTGAGCTTATTCGGTATGGCTAGTGGTACCGCGAGA
Source organism: Papaver bracteatum (assembly GCA_023529315.1). NCBI lineage: Eukaryota > Viridiplantae > Streptophyta > Magnoliopsida > Ranunculales > Papaveraceae > Papaver > Papaver bracteatum. The sequence goes on from JAJJWX010005005.1 coordinate 68,391, forward strand.
GGTGGCATGCCGAATGCTAGACTTGCTATATATAAAGTATGTTAGCCGGGACCTGGCGGATGTACTGGTGCAGACATTCTTTCCGCTTATGATGATGCCATTCACGATGGAGTCGATATTATTTCAGAGTCTCTAGGGTATACTCCAGAAGTTGGAATCGAAAATCTCTTCACTGACGTGAATTCAATTGGCTCTTTTCACGCATTTCAGAAAGGAATTCTTGTCTCTGCATCCGCAGGGAATACGGGAATTCTTAGTACAGTAGCATATGGTGCTCCTTGGATTTTAACAGTTGCTGCTAGCACTACTAATCGAGAATTGAACTCCTACGTTCATCTTGGAAATTCTACGATTTTGAAAGTAGGTTTCAAACATTTTTTTTTTATCATAAACATTGTATCGATCTTACTCATGGAATTCTGAAACAATCTAAACGAGAACTTCAAAATTTCCAGGGTTCATCGATAAACCCACTAAAGATGGATAAAGATTACGGTATTGTATTTGCAACTGATGTCCCTGCTTTTGGTGTTGAAGCGGAAACTGCTGGGTATGTTTTTCCATTGACATAAAATGTTGATATCTCAATATATTTGTGACTTTTTGTTTCTTTCTAATATCCATCTTTATTTTTTTACTTAAGTTATTGCTACCCCAACACTCTTGATCATAAATTGATTAATGGGAAGATAGTGGTGTGTTCTTCGGCCATGAATGATCTTAGAAATTTAAAAAGCCAGGTCGTAGAAGATGGTGGTGGTGTTGGAATGATCCTTATTGATCCGTTTTATGGAAATGATATTGGCTTTGAGCATGGCATTCCAACTGCTAGACTTGAAGCAAAAGAAATAGAAATCCTACAAAGACACTTAAAAATTGACAAGTAAGTTCTTAGATCTTATCCATAAAAAAGAAGATGTTCTTAGATTGTAAGTTATATGATTCAAGATGCTCAAAGTTAGTACTTGAACAAAGTTGATGCTGGGGTGCGTAAATTTATGTTGTGTAAACAGAAATGCAACTGCAATAATATATCCAACAACAACCGAAGTTAGCAACATCATTGCAGCACCAAAGATGGCTTTCTTTTCTTCGATGGGACCAAATATTATCGCTCCAGATGTTATCAAAGTAAATATTTACAAATAATAAACGCCTGAAACACATCAATGAAAAAGAGAAATTTTCCTTTTCTTTCTAAATGTTCAAGTTTCTTTCTGGTGCAGCCTGATATTACAGCACCTGGTGTGAACATATTGGCAGCATGGTCTCCAGCAGCAGCAACACAATTCGGTTCGGTTAACTATAGGTTTGACTCAGGAACATCAATGTCCTGCCCACATGCTTCGGGGGTTGCTGCTATTGTTGAGGAAATTGGTATCTAACCTACGGCTCTGATACCAATTGTTGAGGCAATTGGTATTTAACTTACAGCTCTGATACCAATTGTTGCGCTAAAACCTTGCGGAAGCGATTTGCACAGCTACAAACGGTACTCCATAATATTGCCAAGAACACAAACTAAAGAAGAAAAGAGACGAGAATTTACGTGGTTCGGCAAGTTACCTACATCCACGGGAAGAACAAGAGATTCATATATTATCACAAGGGAGAATACATATAAACCTTAATAGAGAAAGAAGAATTTTCGGTGATGTTCATTTGCTTTCTCTAATGGCCTATTTATACTAGTTAGCTAAGCCTCCAAGTGCCAACTCCAAATTGAGTTCTACTTCCTTAGCCTACAATCTAAAACTAGCCTACAATTGGACTTCCTTAGTTTTCAAACTAGGACTCAAAGACCTACCTTGTTTGAATGCATGAATTTACAAGTGTGAAAGGGAAAGCTATGGAACTCTTCCACCAACCAATATTTTTCACATGGTTTTATTCCCACCTTCCTACTAGCCACCATCCAAACATGGTAATTAGAGTTCCAAACAAAATTGGACTCTCAACAACCCCTTATTCTAGAATCATCTAGAATTGTAGGCACCGTCCAAGCCACCGTCCAACAATTCTCCACCTCGGATCATGCATTCATGCATGAGACGATCAATACAAGAAATCTCCTTCGTCTTCCAGCGTCGATTGCGCCTTAGGCTGCCTATGTATCCTCTGCAAGGAATCAAACCGACCTTAGTTCACTCAATGGCCTTGATAGAAGGCCTCCACCAGGTTCCTAAGAACCTCAACCCCAAAGGGTATCACCAAACTCCAAGCCAACATCAACAGTACCATAAAGATACCTCAAAATCCATTTCGCAGCTTTCCAATGTCCTTTACCAGGATTATGCATATAACGGCTGATCATACTTACTGCATGTGAAATATCCGGCCTTGTACATACCATCGCATACATCAAGCTACCAACAACACTAGCATATGGGACTTGGGACATATACTCATTCTCTTCTTCAGTAATAGGAGACATATCAGAACTCAACTTAAAATGAGGACCAAGGGGAGTACTTACAGATTTAGTTCCTTCGCAGATACCAAATTTCAGTAACACTTTCTTCAAGTATGCCTTCTGAGACAAACAAACTTTACCCTTCTCTCTGTCACGTTGAATCTCCATGCCAAGAATCTTCTTAGCTTCTCCTAGATCTTTCATCTCGAACTCAGTTGACAATTTCTGCTTCAAATTATCAATCTCTTTCTTGTTATTCGATGCTATCAGCATATCATCGACATACAAGAGCAAATATATGAAAGAACCATCACGTAGCTTCTTGAAGTATACACAATGGTCATAGTGACTTCTTGTGTATGTCTGGCCAATCATAAACTGATCAAATCGCTTGTACCACTGTCTCGGAGACTGCTTCAGCCCATACAACGATTTTTTTAGCTTGCATACACAATCTTCTTTTCCAGCAACTTTGAACCCACTCGTCTGAGTCATATAGATCTCCTCTTCTAGATCACCATGTAAGAACGCCGTCTTGACATCTAGCTGAACTAGATATAAATCATACTGTGATACCAAGGACAACAAAATTCGGATTGATGAGTGTTTCACAACTGGAGAGAACACCTCATTGTAGTCAATCCCTTCTCTTTGGGCATAACCTTTCGCAACTAACCTTGCCTTGTAGCGTACTTGATTCACCTGAGATCCTTCTTTCTTAGCATATACCCATTTGCACCCAATGGCCTTCTTACCGTTCGGAAGCTTTGTAAGAACCCATGTTCCATTCTTGTAAAGAGACTCCATCTCATCCTGCATAGCAGCTTCTCATTCTTGACGCTCTACACTGTGTATAGCTTCAAAATATGTATTTGGAATGCCTTCTTCAATAACTGGTAATGCATAAGCTATAAAATCATTCATCCAACCAGGTTTCCTGGTTTGTCTTATCGGTTTGCTGGTTGCTACGGTCTCAGTGATCGTAGCTTCTATATCTTCATGTTCCTCTTCATCCAGATCGTCACTATCATTTGGAACTTCAGTATTTTCCTCCCGTGTAGACGCCACGCCTTCGGAAGTATTCATAATAGATACAGACTTAGCTGGAATTAGTGGAGTTGCATCAATCTCCACCTGCTGCAAAGGTTCACTGGTACCGGTGCTTCTGTTCTCCACCTGCCGAGAACCCCAAGACTTCACCATAGACGCTTCATCAAATGTAACGTCTCTACTCATGACTATCTTCTTTTCAAATGGATTCCAAATTTTGAACCCTTTAACTCCTTTCTTCACACCCATAAAGATCCCTTTAACAACACGGCTATCAAGCTTGTTTTCACTAACATGATACCAAGCAGGGCAACCAAAGATATGAATTGAGTCATAATCATAAGATGGTTTACCATACCACTTATCCATCGGAGTTTTACCTTCTAACGCAGCTGATGGCAACCTATTAATGAAGAAGCACGTATATGTAACTACCTCAGCCCAAAATGCTTTACCTAATCCAGCATTAGATAACATACATCGTACCTTCTTTATCAAAGTACGATTCATGCGTTCAGTTACCCCATTTTGTTGCGGTGTCTTCTTAACTGTGAAGTGCCTCTGTATTCCCTCATCCTGACATACTTGCAATAATGGATCACTTTTGTACTCTCCACCATTGTCCGAACGTAGTACCTTGATATTTCTACCAGTTTGAGTCTCAGTTGCCTTTTTCCACCTCACAAAGACTTCTAGGACTTCATCCTTATGCCTCATGGTGTACACCCATACGCGCCTAGAATAGTCATCAATAAAATACACGAACCAATGTTTCCCTCCCAATGATGCATTATTGGAGGGACCCCAAACATCTGAGTGAACATAATCAAGAACTCCACTAGTGTTGTGGATTGCTGTGCCAAAGCTTGTTCTTGTCTTCTTGCCTTTCACACAATGTTCACAAAACTCTAATTTGCAGGCAATAGCACCTTTCAATAACTCTTGACGAATTAAAGAATGTAACAACTTGTCACCTGGATGTGCAAGCCGCATATGCCATAACTTCGTGGTCTCCATAGATGCAGTTTTGATGTGTTCAGAAATAGACACATCTCCCGTTATTGTACTCCCAGTTAAGTAGTACAAGTTATGATGCCTTGTGCCCTTCATGATTACCAACGATCCATCGATCACCTTTAGAATACCATTTTCAGCGACTAACTTGTAGCCCTTAGCTTCCAAATTTCCGAGTGAAATTAGATTCTTCTTCACAGCAGGCACGAACCGTACTTCCTTCAGCTCCCGAACCATACCATCATGCATCTTGAATGGAATACTACCAATCCCAATCACCCTGCAGGTGTGATTATTCCCCATACGCACTTCTCCATCAAACTCTTCAAAGTTTGAGAACCAGTCCCGATGAGGACAAATATGATAAGTAGCACCAGAATCTAATACCCACGTACCGTCAGTTACGATATAAGTTGATGGTATCACTGTCAGCGGGAAATCGGAATCTTCATCTGAATCTTCACTTTCCTTAGCAATGTTCACCCCGGTGTTATCCCTTTATCGATCTTTACGCTTGGTACAATCCTTATCCCAATGGCCAAAGTCATGACACCATGCACATTCATCCTTCTACAGATGCGCTCTTGACTTTGAACGCCCTTTAGCTTTTCCACGATCACCATTCTTCTTTCTTCTGTCTGTTGAACGACCTCTTTCAAGAAGCAAGTCACTGTTAGCTTCACTTGACATGTCTTCATGATCCATCTTCCTGAATTCCTCACTGCGCAATGCTGTGGTGACCTCGGCGTATGTCATCTTATCTTTTCCGTGCATTAAAGCTTTAATCACGGGTTCATACCTTTCAGGAAGAGAGTTTATCAGACACAGAGCTTGTTCCTCGTCGTTGATCTTCTCATAGTAGTTAACCAGCTCAGCAAGAAGTTTATTATATGAATCTAGGTGCTCGGTTAGGGTTGCACCTCTCTTCATGTAATAGCGATACAAATTCCTTTTAAGATGTATCCTATTTGCCACGTTCTTCACAAGGTATTCCTTTTCTAGCTTTTCCCAGAGATCCTTTGCTGAAGTCTCGTGCTGATAATTAACTCTTACTGCTGTTGCTAAACACCCTCGAATCGAACCAAGACATAATTTATTCATCTTGTTCCATTGCTTGTCAGACATCTCCGCTGGCCGACCTTCTAGAGCTTCTTCTAGGTCAAGATGAACAAGAGCATCCATTACGTCTGTTCTCCATAAACCAAAGTTATCGGTTCCGGTGAACTTTTCAACATTGAGTTGTGATCTATGTGAATGAAGTATTTCTTATTTTTTTTCTTTATCTTTATTTGTGGACTCCGAATGTTCTCCTTCAGGATTGTTCGGATCAACTGGTTTATCTCCGTCAACCATTGTTCTCAAACAACCAAATATAGATAAAAACAGAACCTTTGAGATAAGTATCACCTTAAGCAATCTTCAGAAAAATACCTTCACTTCAACTAAAATCTGAGTACCCGTATCCAAGAGTGTAACCTTGCTCTGATACCAATTGTTGAGGCAATTGGTATCTAACCTACGGTTCTGATACCAATTGTTGAGGAAATTGGTATTTAACTTACAGCTCTGATACCAATTGTTGCGCTAAAACCTTGCGGAAGCGATTTGCACAGCTACAAACGGTACTCCATAATATTGCCAAGAACACAAACTAAAGAAGAAAAGAGACGAGAATTTACGTGGTTCGGCAAGTTTCCTACATCCACGGGAAGAACAAGAGATTCATATATTATCAGCAGGGAGAATACATATAAACCTTAAGAGAGAAAGAAGAATTTTTGGTGATGTTCATTTGCTTTCTCTAATGGCCTATTTATACTAGTTAGCTAAGCCTCCAAGTGCCAACTCCAAATTGAGTTCTACTTCCTTAGCCTACAATCTAGAACTAGCCTACAATTGGACTTCCTTAGTTTTCAAACTAGGACTCAAAGACCTACCTTGTTTGAATGCATGAATTTACAAGTGTGAAAGGGAAAGATATGGAACTCTTCCACCAACCAATATTTTTCACATGGTTTTATTCCCACCTTCCTACTAGCCACCATCCAAACATGGTAATTAGAGTTCCAAACAAAATTGGACTCTCAACAACTCCTTATTCTAGAATCATCTAGAATTGTAGGCACCGTCCAACCATCTAGAAGGCACCGTCCAAGCCACCGTCCAACAGCTATTATAAAAAGTCACCGCCCAACTTGGAGTCCAGTTGCTATAAAATCAGCCCTAATGACAACAGGCTAGTATATATTCACGTTAAAGATAACATCACAGTTGTTTTAAGGTTTGCTTGAGACCTGCCTCTGCAACAAGTTTAGGAAGTTCTGAATAGCTGACTGTTTTAGTAAACCATTATATTTGGGGTTAATTAGTATTTGGGTCGTAAGTTTTGGTATGTCTTTGAGTTTGGGTCGTAAGTTTTTCCATTTTTGAGTTTGGGTCGTTGACCCCGTTAGTCAACGACGTCACTAGTCAAACTGCTAGTCAAAGTTAACTTCAGTTAGCCAATGTATTTACCCAGTTTGTCGAGGCTCTATAGACTTCGTTAGAAGTCGGAATTAAGAGTTTGACCCCATATTAGAAAGAAGAAATAACCACCTTCCAAACTCACTTTAAAAATCCAGATTCCGAGTTCAAATGGTCAATCAAAAGTATGCGAAAACTAGGTCACAAAACTGCGTAGCTACAGATTTCAGCTCAGGCCAGCTAGTTTCCGGGGAACAAATCTCCTAAACGATAAATCCGATTGCTAAGCCCTTTTAACTCATTAAATACAAGACATAGAGGAACGTTTTTCGTTAAGAAGGTGTCGCCTAAATCCCTACCTATTGGTGCCAGTTTCGCAGACAACAAGGGGCAGAAAACTGTGGCAGAAAATCCAGATTCCGAGAGTTTTCTGCCACAGTTTTTTGCCCCTTGTTGTCTGCGAAACTGGCACCAACAGGTAGGGATTTATGCGACACTTTCTTAACGAAAAACGTTCCTCTATGTCTTGTATTTAATGAGTTAAAAGTTCTTAGCAATCGGATTTATCGTTTAGGAGATCTGTTCCCCGGAAACTAGCTGGCCTGAGCTGAAATCTGTAGCTACGCAGTTTTGTGACCTAGTTTGCGCATACTTTTGATTGACCATTTGAACTCTGAATCTAGATTTTTAAAGTTCGTTTGGAAGGTGGTTATTTCGTCTTTCTAATATGGGGTCAAACTCTTAATTCCGATTTCTAACGAGGTCTGGAGAGCCTCGATAAACTGGGTAAATACATTGGCTAACTGAAGTTAATTTTGACTAACAGTTTGACTAGTGACGTCGTTGACTAACGGGGTCAACGACCCAAACTCAAAAACGGACAAACTTACAACCCAAACTCAAAGACATACCAAAACTTACGACCCAAATACTAATTAACCCTTATATTTGTCGCTCTTTTAGAAGAGCTCTTATTAGAACATACTGAGCAAAGGTCTAAATTGGTCATTTTCGGTACCTCTTGGCACCACCTGACATTTTTACTGACCCAAGCTTTATTGTGAACTAAACTTGCCAGATAGTCGATGAACTTTTAATCCTCCTAACGGTTGTTTTTCTTCCAATTGTAATTACACACAGCTACTACGACGATGCGTAATAATATGGAACTCATATCAAAAAATCCAAGTGGCTCTCCTGCAACACCATTCGACTATGGATCGGGACATATAAATCTTGCAGCCGCATTAGATCCTGGACTGATATACGATTACAATACCAGTGACATAAACAACTTCTTATGCAGTACTAGTGGCGCGTCACAAATTTCAAATCTTGCAACTTGCAGAAAATCACCAATTCCAACGTATGATCTAAACTATCCTTCAATTGGTGTAGCCAATTTTAATGGAGATGTGTCAGTTTCACGGACAGTTGCATACTATGGGGACGGCCCAGCAGTATTTACTGCCACTTGGGATATTATACCTGGCGTGAACATCATTGTGGAACCACGTGAACTTAACTTCAAAGAATCTGGTGAGAATATGTCATTTAAGATTCATTTTGTCACCCAAGAGACTATAAACGAGGGGTTGGTACTCTTTGGATCCATAACTTGGAGCTATGGCAACAAATACAAAGTTAGAAGTCCCATCGGACTTGATATGGCTTCACAAATCGTGCAAATATAACATGTTGAACATCTCAGCTACAATGTATTTGTAGTATGAGAAAAATGAGTAGACGAGGACGATTTACTATTTGAAGCTAAATGTATTGAAGTATTTTTCTTACTGTAACCGATGATTAAAATGCACTATATGTTCCTTACTCAAATAAAATAAATAAATGCAATAGCATATTGTTGTTACGTTACAAGCTTTTTTGTAAAGGAATTTTCCATCAGTTTCATATTTTTATAATAATGGCTTCGGAAGGATTCTTGTTAAGGGTGTAACTTGTTTAAATTTCAGTTCAACCTCACACAAATTTTACCCACAATTTCTACAAAATTCATCTGAATGTATCTCGATTTCACCTGTTCCATTCAGATTAAGAAAAATAATAAAATAAAATAAAATTTCATTCAGATTAAGAAAAATAATAAAATAAAATAAAATTTCAGTTTCTTAAATAATTTCTTCAAAATCAATTTGGTTCATATAGTGTACTTAAAGAATTCTCGATTGTAGATATTGATTGAAGTTCTTAGTTAAACCTTTTTGTGTCTGAGACTATTTTAATTACTTGGTTGGTGGTTCAGATGATGCTTATGAAGAATTTGAGTCAATGTCTCACAGAGATTCAAGCCTAGTTGGTTCAGCAGTGCAGCTAGTATGTGCTCATAGTTAAAAGTCTGATATCAGGTAACTTTTGACCTTAATAATACTCTTCTGCTATTTCTGGTGCCTTATTTGTTTCTGCTAATGGGAACTTAATTAGAACATTAGAGTATTGTCATTTACATACCAGGTTACAAAATTTGAATGGAATCTGTTTATTTGTTGAACTATAATCGATTTGATTTCAGTTTATCCATATATCTCTTCCAGCATGGAGCTTGAATCAGAAGCCATTTCTTTTATTCAAGAAGTACAATATCTTGAAATTCGAAAACTCAGTTTCATTCGTAATTCAAAAGGGATATTAAAGTTTTTTTCCAGACAAATATTGAATTTGTGTAATTCAATTAAACTATATATCACGCACTCCTATTTCCATTCATTCATGTAAGCATGTTGTTAGAAACTCATGGGCCTAAATAACCTTGAAAACCGGCTTGCAAGGTTAGGATTGCCCAAGGCTTATTAAGCATGGGACCTAGGTTGCCCTAGGCGATGTGGTACTATTTAACACCCCCCCTCAACGACTAGGGCTACTTGACTGAGTGGCACGGAAGCCACTGACGGGGATACAGAGTGGTACGGAAACCACGGACGCACACTGGCGGGGATACGGAGTGGTACGGAAACCACGGACACACGGGTAGCGTTGAGAGGGGCCTGGCTCTGATACCATGTTAGAATACGGGCATCCAACTCAAAACCAATTGGCAATGAGTGGAGAGGCCCATAGGATTATAAACAGCAGGATCTTGGAAACCCATACAATGTGGGACTAATAGTCTCAACACGCCCCCTCACGTGTAGCCTCGTTGGGTCTAACACATGGACAATTAAATCGGGTGACGCGGAGCAAAGGCGCGGTCAATGACTCGTCGCAAATAGCCTGCTCGGATACCATGTTAGAAACCCATGGGCCTAACTAACCTTGAAAACCGGCTTGCAAGGTTAGGATTGCCCAAGGCTTATTATCCATACATCAACACGGACATTAAAAAGATGAAAAAATAAACATAGGCACCCTCCCAATACGTCCACATTTATCTGGAACATATCTCTTTCCAAAGGGTTTTCTGGATATGGCATAGGTGCTTCTGGCATTGCTACTTCCTTGAATCTCTCACAATATCAAAACATACCAGTACAGTGGAGGGTTGTACAAAAGTATGCGCAAGCCAATGACGAGATCCATTAGAGAGCACACCAGAATAATCTTTGTAATAAAGATGGGAAGGTATTCCTGGAATGATTTTCCGTGAATTTGAGCTTAATGTACAGACATCAATATTGGAACACTCTACCTCCCAGTCCTTACCAATTTATAATCGTTAGTCTTGTAATCATAACAAAGTCCATATCCATTTATGTCAGTGTTGTTTACTTCTTGTGGCATAGGCATGTTTTTGTACTCATTCCTTTTTGGATTCCAAATATAAATTTCTTGAGAACTACTTTTAGTACCACTATCAAAACCAAGCCATTACATGCAGACAAAACCTTAACATCATTAAAATCTTGAAATATGGAAGTGTAATCCATCCGATGAATAAATTCACACATTGTTACCGATGACGTTGACAGTGGCAATAAAGAAGATACTTACTTTATTAAAATGTAATCTATCCCGTACATTGTTTTTGCGATTAGCCTCTTAATAAAACATAATTCTGGCAAAGTTTTTCATGTCACTAAGCTCATGATGCATATTCTGAAAACTACGACAATTAAATAGTGAACAAAAAGACTTCCAGGGTAGCCTTAATAAGATTTCTTGGAGAATCTCTTCTAAAAAGTATGGAATTGTTGCAATTGCTTCTTCGTTCTTTTTTTTTCTTCTTCCACTCCATGTTGTGTGAGACGATGAACAAAATAGGTTTTCAGGTTAGAAATCGTAGGACTGCGAACACAGGTTTTGGGTTTGGACTTCGTGCTGAGGATTGTGTCTTTGGGCCTTTAACTATAGGAGCTTTGAACATAGATGGACTGCAGTTGCTTGGATCACCTGAACTGCAGCAGCGACAAACTATGCTAGACTGCAACAGCGACGCACAGAGCTACACTCCACCAGCTGCGATCAGCTGGACTATACGAGCTACAAACAGAGCTGGACTGCAGCAGCTTCGATCAGCTGGACTGCAGCAGCTTCGATCAACCTGAGTGTACCAGTTACAAATAAATCCATACTGCATCAGTTATGTCCAACTGAGTTTGATAACGTTATTGTTTGCAGTAATTACGTCAAAATATTAGGGTGTATACTCTTAATCCTATAACTCATTGTAGGATTAAGAAGTTCGGGTTTCCCTTCGTTCCAATTTTCAGTAGTTGAATTTTGCATCACATTTAGGTGATACGTAATTCTCCATCAAGTGTGTGGAGTGTTACACAACTAGCTATGAAAGATATACTTTAGACTGTGAGGTGTTACATATCTCTCCCTCAAGTGATGGTCATCCACATTGGAGTGATATGCAACTCGCCACCATAAGATAGTGATTGTCATGCTGATCAATGCTCGCACAAGGGTGCAGAACCTTGCTGCATCTTGCTCGCGCATGGAATGAGGTTGAAAGATTTTCTGCTACCTAGAATTCGCGTAGGGGGACAATCCCACTATTCTAGATTCGTGTATAATTGAGATGTGTACATCTTCACATGCCTGGGAACCCCGCCCACCTCAGGTTTTTTTTTTTTCTATTCGAAACTTTTCGCCACGGTTTTACGAACTGTGGTCTTTCCTTTCCTATCTTTTGTAACAGTTTTCTTGAACTGTTATCTTTTCTTTCATACTATCTTGCAACGGTTTTCTACTTGGTTTTCAGCAACGTTTTTCTGGAGACTGTTACTGTTCCTAAAAAAATTTGCAATGGTTTCCTGTTTTATTCTCTTTCCTTGGACTTTTAGCAACGGTTCTGGGGATTGTTGTTGTTTCTCACCGACTTTTCACCATCGTTTTGCTACACTTTTGTAGCCCTTTTTGGATATTTTTGAGATGCTTTTCTGGAGGTCATCTCTAGGGTTTTCAAGCACCTAGAGATGTAGGAAACTTGACAACCTTGCGATCATGATAGTTGTGATTTTGACGTACTACAAACTCGAACATGTAGACACTACGTTATTTGGGAAGCAAATTTTTCGAATTTTGGACTTGGACATTCCGCGGATCAAACATCCATCTAACAATTTTGATGATTTTTCTGGCGGTCCAACTCTGGTGGATTATGAAGGTGATAGTTTCAGTCTCAAACTACGATGTTGGACTGCAGTAGTTTCAATCAAATGTACTGCAGTAACTGCGGTCAAAACTGGACTGCAGCAGTTACGATTAAATAGATTACATCAGTAATTGTTGAAGGCATCCTAACTGAAAGTTTCTGGATGCTTTTCAAGATTTGTTTTTCCCTAGGGTTTTCTCCTTGTTTGAACAACAATCTTAACGATCCTTGGCGGAAATTGCAATGAACTCTGGACCCTATCATGTTGCGGATCGAACACCCTGCCAACAGTTTTAGCGATCTTTGCAGTGGGTCAGTTTTGATGGCTACCGACTGTGAAGCTCGACTACATCGGTTACGATTAACTAGACTGTATTAACTGCGATTAATTGGGCTGCAGTAGCTGCGATCAGCTGGACTGCAACAATCAAAACTGAACTGTAGCAGTTACGTGCATCTGGTGCAGGTAGATGATGAAAGAAGTTAGAGATGGGTAGCTTGGAAACCAGGTAAACTCGAATATGCTGCTGCTATGTTATCGGGGAACTGATCTTTTTTCTTTGATATCTGGACCATAACATGCTGCCGATCGAACATCCCACAACAATTTTGATGGTGTTTCACTCCATCTTTTGCCTCAGACCGAATGTCCTGGTAACATTTTCATCAGACTTTGTAGTGATGCAATTTCAATGGTTTCAGAAGGTAATAGCTTCAGCAAATCTCGAACTGCGAATCTGGACTACAGCAGCTTCGATCAACTGGACTGCAGTAACTGCGATTATCTGGTCTGCAGTAGCTGCGATCAACTAGATTGCAGTAGCTACGATCAAACCGGACTGCAAAAGTTTTTATCTACTGGACTGCAGCAGTGGTTTTTGATGGCGTTCAAACTGCTTTCTCACGAACACGATCTTGCATCTTTCTGTACTATTTTTCTCAACGGGAAAACACGATTCCTTTTCTCATAGTCCCCTTAGTCGGCACCAATGTTTGTACCCAGAAATATTTCTAGGCACTAAACACGATGATTTTGGTGACGATAAGGAAAACCGGGTTAAAAATATGAAACAAGCATAAAGGTGAGAGACATGAATTTTACATGGTGCGAAAAGTTTTGCCTACATCCACAGACGAATCCCCTTGGGGATTGATGTTTTATTAATACCAATATTACAATGCATTCCCCCCCCCCCCTTCCCATTTATACAGTTCAACACCTAATTTCGAGGTAAACTTAAATGGCATTAATCTTCCCTGCATGCCTCCCTGTATTAATCCTGCATGAAACTTCCCTGCATGCCTACCTGTATTAATCCTGCATGAAACTTCCCTGCATGCCTCCTGTAATCAGTTCTGCATGAAACTGCCATGCATGCCTCTTGGAATCAATTCTGCATGAAACTTCCATGCATGCTTCCCTGTATTAATTCGCTCTGCTGGCAGACTGGATTGGCTGGCGGACATGGATAATGGGATGGCAGTATGGATGGAGGATTCCTCCTGTGGACAGTGCTGAGCAACATGGCCGAGGGGAACGTGGCCGGTGGACATGCCCGGGAACTGGTTGGCAACATCGCTGGAAATATAGATGAAAACTGGATAAAAGTGCGACTGGAAATTTGACTTCGATGGTTGACTTTTACCATTGGCTTTGACCGTTGTGGACTTTGACCATTGACCGGCCGTTGACTTTGACCATTGACTCGTCATTGAATTTATGTAATACTGGGAAGGCTAGTGGGATGCATCGGTTGACTGTTAGGAGACTTTGATGACATCTAAACAGTGGTCCAGGTAACATTCTGGCCCAATATGTGGCAATTTTACTCATGGTACAAACAACTGTTAAGTTGCTTTCTTTATATCGTTTAGGAGCTTCTCCATCTTGTTTTCCTTTTCGGTGAAACCTTATAAGAGAAGAACCAGAGAGCCATGTTTTTCATTACTCTGGTATTTACTGCACACTAACCTGATAGGGGGCATATGAAGACGAGAGTATATGGGGTGTACATGGCCGGTTTTAGTTCGGTTTTTTCTCAAGCCAAAACCAAAACCGTTACTAATGGTTTTTGATTTTCCAAACCAAAACCGTGTCATTAACGGTTTTTAGTTTTGCCATTGCGTTCCGGTTTTACCAACTGATAGTTAGATTTTCAGTATCTCCTAAATTTCTTTACCAACAATTTCATCAATTTCATATGAATATCTCGATTTCACCGATTCCATTCAGATTAAGAGAAACATCAAATTTCAGTTTCTTAAATAATTTCTTCAAAATCAATTTGGTTCATATGCTTGGATAATTCTCGATTGTAGACATTGATTAAAGTTCTGAAAAAACCTTTTTGTTTATGGGAATACTCTAATTACTGGGTTGGTGGTTCTGGTGATGCTAATGAAATATTCGAGTCAATGTCTCACAGAAATTCAAACTTAGGTTGTTCAGCAGTTCATGCAGCTCATAATTAAAGGATCTCAATTAAAGGTCTGATATCAGGTAACTTTTGACCTTTATTATACTCTTCTGCTAATTCTGGTGCCTTATTATGTTTCTGCTAATTAGAACTTAATTAGAACATTAAAGTATTGCCAATTACATAATACCAGGTTACAAAAAATTTATGAGTTCTATTTATTCCATTTTAGCTATACCATGGTGATAAGTACTATACTATGTTAGGATAGTGTGGTTGATCCAGCCGCATACACTCCAACAGTTTACCTCTTACCCAGAGGTGTAAATTGGGCTGTGCCAGCACGAGAAAAACCCAGCACAACACGTTAAAATTTGAGTACAACCCAGTCCAACACGTGACTTAGCCCAGCACGGCACATCACGTTAATTAAATGGGATGTGCTGGGTTTGACTAATTGGCACAATAACCCAGCACAGCACGCGTACGAATTAGCACGTGGTATGGCACATCACATCACGTTAAGAAAGCACGTCATAATATGTATGAAAACTACAAAACATGGCATAATACATCACATTTTGTGTATATTTCACAAAAAAATCTTTATTCTAGTCAATTATTGACATTCTACTACCGCTATGTTGACTTATTATCATAATAACACATACAATACCTAAATATTTGGAAAACATATATACTGGAAAATATAAAATAAATGTGCCTGGGACAACACGGCACGGTACAACACGTTTATTGTTCTGGCACAACCCAGCCCAACACGCCTTTAAGAACGGCACAACACGGCACGTCATGATCTCCGACACAGCACAGCACGACACATAGTACGCTAAGCACGTGATTTCGTAGGCTGTGCTGTTCTGGACCGGCACGTTTTACACCTCTAGTCTTATCTCTTTATTTTTAAACACTGTCGTCTTTTTGATTTTAGTTTATCTATATATCTCTTCGAACATGGAGCTTAAATCAGAAGCCATTTCTTTTATTCAAGAAATACAATATCTGAATAAGTCGAACAAGAATTTTACATTTCAAATGATGAACCAAAATGAGAGTTATTGATAATTTGAAATTCGAAAACTTGAGTTTCGTAATTAAAAAAGGGATATTAATGACAAATAATGAATTTGTGTAATTCAATTAAACTATATAACACGCACTTCTATTTTCGCTTCGTTCATGTAGACATGTGCAGAGTGGACTTTACAGAGCTACTGCTCATTTCTCAATGAATGTGAACATGTGGTTGCATCATAAATTAGTCCGTTATGCAAATTAATGAGTGCAGATCTCTTGATTCAACGGTGTTCTATTGCTCGTTTACCCTCATTATATGGGAATATAATTATTATATTTCATCGTTTTTTGGGTAAGATGCCAATTTTACTGAGTGACTCTCCTAGTGGAGAATACAAAACTAAAAACGAAAGACAAAAATCTCAATTAAACCAAATAACTTGATTTTCATAAGACGGGTTGAATTGTTTAGTGTATGAATGTGCTGTTCTTATCTTTAAGTTTCGATATCTTCAAATCTGTCGGTGAAAATTTGAAAGTGCAGAGTGGACTTTATAAAGCTACTGCTCATCTTTCAATCTGTCTATAACGAGTAGTATCTCATCATTTCTCTGCCAACTCATTTTCAGTATTGTTTCTTCGATACAAGCTTCTTCGTACTTTTTTTGGTTAATCAGTTTCATACTTTTTTTCATTAATGGATTCGGAAGGGGTTCTTGTTAGTGGTTTGACTGAAATCGTGAAGAAATTGCCGGTTATTTCTCAACACATTAGTCCGGTATGGGGTGTTACAGATGATCTAAGGAAACTTTTGAATACCTTGGAGTCTATACAAGCTTTAATTTCTGATGCTGAGGAGAAACAAATTAATAATGCTACCGTCGGAATTTGGTTGAGAAGGCTCAAAGACGTTGTTTACGATGTAGATGATGTTATGGATGAAATCTGTTATGAAACCATGCGTCACTCCGAAAGGGAAAATAACCTCAAGCTCAAGGTACGCAACTTTATCAGTAAATCCTCCAATCCACTAGTGTTTCACTTTAAGATGGTTATTAAAATCCGAGGTATAAAGAAAGACTTGGATGAAATTTACAATGATCAAGTCAGATATTCCTTGAATGCTACTGGTACTTCTCAAGTCGATCAAACTAGAGAGCAACGTAACCGGCTAACTACATCTGTTATAGATGATTCTGTGTTTATCGGCAGGGATGAAGCAATATCAGACATAGTAAAGACGCTGACCAACAAATTGTTTTCTTCAGTGTCTCCATCATTAACATCATCTGACAATTCTTCTTTTCAAAAGCAACTTTCGGTCGTGTCCATTATGGGTATGGGGGGTCTGGGTAAGACTTCATTAGCTCAGATGGTATACCAGGACAAGTCAATAGAAACACACTTCAAACAAAAAATGTGGGTTTGTGTATCTGACAAGTTTGATGTCTATAGGATCTTAAAAGAAATTTTAGAGTCCATTACTGGTGTTTCATGTGGAGATCATTCAAATGTTGATGTGCTGGTGAGACAAGTCAAGAAAAAACTAATGGGTAAGAATTACCTGTTAGTATTGGATGATCTATGGAATGAAGATGCTAAAGCCTGGGAAAAACTGAAGGAAGTCCTTGTCAATGGTGGTGAAGGCAGCAAATTATTAGTCACCACACGTAGCCAAAAAGTTGCATCGATCGTTGGCGGTAAGGTGCATAATTTACAAAAATTAACAGATGATGCTTGTTGGTCTATTATGCAGAAGAAAAATTCATTTCCAGGTGGAGCAGCACTTACAAAAAATATGTCAAATATTGGGCGGGGCATAGCGATGAAATGCGACGGCTTACCACTTGCTGCGAACTTTCTTGGAAGTTTATTATACTTAAACAGAGAAGAAAGCTACTGGAATTCAATCAATAATGATAATAACTTGTGGGTTCTACCGGAAAATAAAAGAGTCATATCAATCTTGAAACTGAGCTATGATAATTTATCTTCGCCTTTGAAACAATGTTTTTCTTATTGTTCTTTATTTCCCAAAGACTGGGAAATTGAAAGAGCAATATTGATTCGAATGTGGATGGCGGAGGGATTCATTCATCTACCTTCAGATGAGGTAAATAATAGATCTTTTGAAGATATAGGAAATGATTATTTCGAGTTTTTGTTGCGGAACTCATTCTTTCAGGATGTAAAGAAGGACGAAATTGGTGTCATCCTCAGGTGTAAGATGCATACTCTTGTGCATGATCTTGCAATGAGTGTTGTAGATCGTAATGAATTTGGGTTTGACGGGAAGGAAGACGTTTCTCTAGTTCGTCGTATACAATTGGTATTTGACAGTGGATCGTCGACAACAAATGCCGAAGTGTTGTCTGAGGCAAAGAAGTTGCGATCAGTTATTGTGCTTCATCCAGAGTATTGTTCCCAAGTCAGTAGTTTTTCTTCTGTTGAGCGTTTACGCACATTGTATCCTCTCGGTGGCTGGTATGCAAAAATTTCCTTCTCGTTTCCTAAATTTAAACATCTGAGGTTCCTGGACCTCTCAAATTGTGAATTTGATTTAGCACATGATGTGTCATTAAGTCATTCTCACAATTTGCAGACTTTGATTCTGCATAGATGCAAAAATGTATCTGGGTTTCTTAAAGAAACTGGGGCTTTGAGAAATTTGAGGCATCTCGATGTCTCAAAATCTGATATTGAAGATCTACCTAATGATTTTATTGTTAGTCTCACTAATTTGCAGACGTTGGATCTTTATGAGTGTATTCAGTTTGAAGCCTTACCCGAACAAATTAGTTTCTTGAAACATCTAAGTCACCTTAACCTTGCATATTCATCAATTACTCAAATACATAGTTCCATCACTTGCATTACCAATTTAATGGCGTTGAATTTCGAGTATTGTTGGAACTTAGATGCCTTACCTAGAGAACTAGGAGCTCTGACACGATTAAGGTGCCTTGATTTGTCATATACTAAGATCAAGGTGTTGCCAGAATCTTGCATTAGCAACCTCTGTAATTTGGAGATAGTTGATTTCGGATTTAATTGTGGGCTTCCCAAAGAAATTAAGAATTGGCGGAAATTAAGGCGGTTTACACACCACAGAGAAGGAGATAATATGCCTAGAGGTATGGAAAAGCTAACGTGTCTGGAAACATTGTGCTCATACATGGTAAGGAAAGAAGCAGATGTTCATAGCGGGATAAAAGAGTTAGCAGCACTTAACTCCCTTCAGGTGTTGTACATAGAAAGGTTACAGAATGTTAGAGGAGGAAGAGAAGATGCAGAGAGAGCAAAGTTAAAGGACAAGAAACTTTTGAGGGAATTATATTTAACTTGGAGCTCAGATGAAGATGTTGAAGATGATTATATGGTTTTTGAAGGTCTTCGTCCTCATTCCAATTTGAGAAAGCTGGAAATACGTGGTTTTTCGGGTTTAAATCTTCCGAAGTGGATGGGTTCATCTTCAAATTGCCTGCTTCTGGTCTCATTATCCCTACAAAATTGCAATAGCTGTGAGAATCTTCCGGCTCTAGGTATGCTCCCATGTCTTAAGTCTCTTTTCATCCAGAAAATGAAGTCAGTCAAGATTTTGGGTAGAGAATTTTATTACCAGCAACAACCAGTAGAAGAACAAAGAAGGAGTACTCAGAACTCTGCAACTACAGCATCGTCTTTATTCCCTTGTTTAGTTGAGTTGATAATCAATAACATGGAAAATATGGAAGAATGGGTTGCTCCTCCTCCTTCATCTAATTTTTGTGTTGATTCTTTCCCTCTCCTTGAGACGCTACATATGCAGGATTGTCCAAAGCTGAGAAGCGCACCAAATTCATTTCCTTCTCTTAAGGAATTGAGATTAATGGAAACCAATGGCAAGGCAGTAAACTCAATTTTATCTGCAGGAGGTTGTCTGACCTGTCTCACATCCATTGATATATCAGAATCTCCGGAGCTAATATATTTTCCACTGGGCGTACTAGTCCAAAACAATGCTCCCAATCTTCATTCTCTAACAATCAGTAATTGCTCCGACTTTCAAGGTTTTCGCGATGATGGTGATGTAAACAACAGCAGCAGCAACAATTCTCTCCATGTGTTGACATTAATAAGTTGCCCTGTTTTAACATCTCTACCGGATTTACGATTTTGGACTTCTCTCCGGAGATTAAGCATATGCGAGTGCCCCAAATTGAAGGAGTCTATACCCTATGATCTCACCACCTTGGTCTCCTTTCTTGAATGCCTAGACGTTGATTTTATTGAAAGAGAAAATGAGGAGCGCGGCGAGGAGAGCAGCTAGGAGATCCGGATGATTGAGGAATCGTCTTAATAAATGTTGCTAGATGAAACTCATTCTTGTCTTAGGGTACCACCTCATCCAGTTACTATCAACAGGTCTATTACTCTTTCTATCTTTCTCAAAGTTCAGTCTTCTGTTTAAATGCTTAATTATTCTTTGCTTTGGTACATCTTATGTATATGTCATATGTCAACTGAATTTTCTTTGGGTCTTTCCAAACCATGTAGGAAGAGGTGATGCAAGCATTGATATTCAAATGGGTGACAATGTGCGCTGCTCTGCTTGCTAGGTCTATGCTAGGAGAACAAAGTTATGCTGAAAGTATGATCAGTGAGATGAAATTGCTACCTCTGGTTGGTGTTTAGTGTCAGTGATTCTGCACTCTGCAGGGCTTCCAAGTACGCAACTGCTGGTAAAGAATATATATACTACTAGTTAAAATATTTATTCAAATTTTACACTTTAGGAATGAATTGAACTGTGATTCTGTGAATTAGTTTTCTTGGCTCGGCCTTTTTCTAAATTTGAAGAATTATATTAATTAAGTGGAATCATACAATTTTAGTATTTTAGGTACTTTTTATATATATTTTTTCAATTGCTAGTAAACTCAATGAATCTTATTCGACTTTGTTTTGTGTTTGTAGCTTCATTTGAGAGGATATGATGGTCTCTGATCGTGAGGAACTAGTTAGCAACAAGGGACACAAGCTGACAATTCTTAAAGCAATCGTATTCGCATTTGGAAAATGACTCCAACCAGTACATCATTTCGAGGCATTTGAACCAGACTTATGAGTTCTCTTCTCTGCTCGAGTTCTGTTTCTATAAATATAAAAGCTGAGGGTTCATTATCCCCTAGTAGTACTGTATATTTTTGTTTGTGAACTGTTTTCCCCGCAAATAGTTTTTGGGTAAAGTGTCAAAATGCCCCAATTTGGGGGGTCACCTTGTTGAAATGCCCCGGACGTTAGGAAATAAGTCAAAATGCCCCAATCCGTTAGATTTTCCGTTAGTGGGAGTTAAGTAGTCGAAATTGCCCTTCAGGGTACATTGTTCATAATTTAGGGTTCGGTGTTCAGAATTCAGGGTTCAGGGTTTGGGAATCAGGGTTTAGGGTGGTGGTGGTGGTTGTTTTGGTGGTGGTGGTTGTTGTGGTGGTGGTGCAGTGGTGGTGGTGGCAGCGATAATGATAGTGGCGTTGGTGGTGCGATGGTGTTGGTGGTGGAAGTGGTGGTGATAGTTTCAGTGGTGGTGGAGATGACGGTGGTAGTGGTGGATGTGGTGGTGGTGGTGGTGGAGATGGCGGTGGTAGTGGTGGATATGGTGGTGGTGGAGGAGGCGGTTGCAGTGGTGTTGGCGGTGGCAGTGGTGTTGGCGGAGGCAGTGGATGAGGTGGTGGTATTGGTGGTGGTGGTGGCAGCGATGGTGGTGGTGTTGGTGGCAGCAGTGGTGGTTGGTGGTTGTTTTTTTGGTGGTGGTGGCGGATTGGGGCATTTTGACTAAAATGATAAAAATGGAATTTCAAAACTCCATTAATTGGTCAAGATGCCCAATTTTGATCAAAATGCCCCAAAACTAACGGATTGGGGCATTTTGACATATTTCCTAATGTCCGGGGCATTTCAACAAGGTGACCCCCAAATTGGGGCATTTTGACTCTTTACCCATAGTTTTTTTCATGGAGGGAATTTCAGTCCTTTTGAGTTATAGGTCCAGAATGTTGTGTTAGACACGAAATTATTTAATGAGGCAGGAAATAATTCTTTGTAACCATTTCATTGTGAATGGAATATTTTGCTGTTACAACAAACAAAACTAATTTGATACCATGAAGACCATTTTTTCCCATATTACACTGTTATGTTAAAAGTTGTCACTTAATATGACACGAGATGGATACTTATCATGTGATGAGTAGGTCTGCTAAAGTAATAGTTTCAAAGGACTTCAGCAAGGATGCGTTACTTTGTGAATACGATGATAGCTCTGCTGATACTTTTTCCATAGTTGGCCGAGTAAGTGGATCACCGCGTAAACATGAGAATCCAACTTTCACAATACGCATTATTTCATTTTGAAGGACTTCTGGTGGTGCTCCAATGCATTGGTCCAAAATGTCTCTCAATCTTACGTTTTGTCCTGCCTTACTGGAAGAGGAAAATGAAAGAAGACTTTGGGAGAGTAATGTGATGATTTCAGATGGATGCCTTCCCATTAGTACTTCTAATATGATCACCCCAAAGCTATAAACATCACATTTCTCGGTCACTTTCATTGTATAGGCAAGCTCTGTCACAACAATATGATTACACTAAGAAATAATGGATAATGTACTTTTTAGCTTTAGAAAATGGTTCGAATGACAGTAAATTATACTTTCAGTTGGATTATGTACCTGGAGCAACGTATCCATAGGTTCCTGCACGTGAAGTCCAATTGGATGAATCTGGCTTCAAAATCCTCGCCGTACCAAAATCAGAAACTCGAGCATCATACTCAGAGTCCAACAAAATATTGTTGCTAGATATGTCCCCGTGAACTATTGCTGGAATGCAATCGTGGTGCATGTAAGCAAGTGCATTAGCTGTTCCCTTGATAAATCTTAGCTTCTTTATCCAATCAAACCCCATAGCCTGTTCTCCATCGGACATTGTTTACTATATTTTTTCGAAGGAGAAACAAAACTGCAAAGAGTAAGAGTAAAAGAAGCAATGAACCAAACAGAGGAAGTAGGATGATGAGCAAGGTCTTTTTTCTTCCAATGACAGCTGAAGAATTACATGGTGTTAATCCTGTAGAGTAACTACTACATAACCCTTGATTGTTCTTCAATGCATCAACTGCAGCACCCACAAAGGCCTTGATATTTGGAATAGGACCACTCAACTCATTATACGAAACATCGACAGTGGTCAAGCTGAGCATTTGATCAAATGAAGATGGGATTGAGCCGAAAAGCTTGTTGTGGGATAAATTTAGTGTCTCCAATTTTTTAGTTTTCCAAAAGCTGGCGGTATCTCTCCACTCAACTCATTGTAACTAAGATCTAACAATATTTGTAGCGCATCCAAGTTTCCTATATGGGATGGGATGCTTTCATTAAAATTGTTTTTGCTCAAATTCAAAGATAATAACTTTGAACATTCTCCTAACTGTTTGGGTATTTGGTGCCCAGCTTGTTGCCAGGCTACCCACCAACTTTTTGTAATCTGACCTTCAAAGGCTTTTTATATATTGATCCGATGAATTTATTTTCTGATAAATCAAGATACTGCAGGTTTGATAATATCCCAATTGCGGAAGACAAGGTCCCAGAAAGCTTATTATTACTCAAATCTATCTTGATCAGCGAAGACAAGTTCAACAACGCATTTGGAATTTCCGCTACCAAATTATTTGAATCAAGAAAAAGTACATTTAAAATCTTCAATTTCCCTATTTCAGGTGGTATTCTTCCAGTGATATTGTTCATTGAGAAAGAAAGGACTTCCAAATTTTCACAATTCCCCCATTCTTTTGAGATTTCACCATACAAACTATTGTTTGCCATGACAAACCACTCTAGATATGGATACACGTGAAATGCTTCTGTTATATTATCGACCAATTCATTGCTTCCAACCCCGAAATCTTTAAGGCTGGTACAATTTCTAAGGCTTCTAGGTATAGGACCCTTGAAATGGTTATAACTTGCCTCAAATTTTTCAAGTGTTCCGCTTTGACAAATGTTTTGAGGTAAATAACCTGAAAACTTGTTGTCAGTCAAAAACAAATTTTTCAATAGTGTTAGATTGTTAAATATTCCTACTGGTAATGAACCAGTCAATTGATTTTCTAAAAGAGATAAATGAGTTAAATTTATCAGATTACCAACTGATGCAGGGATTGAACCAGTGAAATTGTTCATGGACAATTCTAAGAGGGTAAGGGAACGTAGCCTTCCAATATCTCGAGGAATGATACCCAAGATTTGGTTTTCATGAATTGATAACACGGTGAAGCTAGTCAGATTGCATATAGAATTAGGCAATGAACCAGTCAGATTGTTTGTATACAATTTCAGATCAGTGAGAAGAAATAAACTGCCAATCTCTTGAGGGATTGCCCCACTAATTTGATTTTCAGAAATGTCTAGATAACGCAGACTTGTGAGATAACTTAATTCTGGTGGAATATGTCCAGAAAATTTATTGACGTAAAGGCTAAGGTAGGTGAGTTTTGAGAGAATATAAATTTGGGAAGGAATGGTTCCGAAGAGTTCATTAAAGCTCAAATCTAGACGAACAAAGTTCGCGAAAGATGAGAAATTGAAACTATCAAGTGTACCTTGTAAATCAAGATCTGATAAGGTTAATTCCACGACGCTTCCTTTGTTGTCACAATAGATTCCATACCACTCGCATGGACTTGTTGTGCTCCCAGAGTCCCAGTAGAATTGATCTTCCAGGAAGAGAGAAGAGAATGATTTTGGTTGATAAGGCTTGATTTCCATTTCAAAAGAGCATCTACCTGTTCTTCAACTACAACGTGTAAATCTTTTTACCGAGTTAATGAAAAAGAAGAACCAGAAGCGAAGCCCATAACATTGTAAGACGAAACAATCAGTACTACCAAAACTAATTTAGTAGCAGATGCAACTTGTAGCAACATTTTGAAGAATAGTTTTCGTTTTAGTGATGATGAACCAATTAATTCTCCTGAGGGGTTAATTATATTCCTTTTACTAGCCACACGCTTGAGATGACTACTTGTATAATTCAATCCCATTTGTTTAGAAAAATGGGATGTGAATGCTACCACCGACCCACTAATATAAAGTGTTTATCACTGAATTGAAATATTATGTCCAGTGACCCTTCCTCTTTTCTTTTTCCATCATGATCAATGCCACCAAAAGCCCACTAGTTTAAGTGCTCACTTAATTGCATTAACTAATTCCCACTTGGTAAAGATAATCTAAAAAATAAAACGAACAATTTGATGTTTGTGCTTTACATGCCTGCAGTGATGTATACAGAAAATACTACTGTTAGCCTATCTAAAGATTGCGATAAACATTAGAATGACACAGACGTTGTTACTGTTAGTCTACACCGCGTTATGCATGTGAATTTCAAATCTTTTGCGAATTTTTATATGTTTATGGGTTGTTTTTGTATGTTGGAATGAATTTTATGATATTTGTGATGGTGCTGGTTTGATTTTGAAGCACCGGAAAAGAGGAGAAAGAATTGAAGCTTAGAGTTTGCAAGGATTTGAAGAATGAAAGGTGTTGTAGGTTTGAGATGTTGAATTTAAGGGATCCATGGTGGTTATTATCAGAAAGAAATAGGAGATGGATTTGAGTTTTGAGCTCGAGATTAGGTTGGGTCAGAAATTGATAAGAAATATAAGATGGATTTGAGTTTTGAGCTCGAGATTTGGTTAGGTCAGGAATTGACGAAGAAATTGAATAGATGGGTATTGTTTGTGTCTTTGTGAGATGAGTAAAAAGAGGCCCGTGGTAAATTATTTTTTTTTGTTACTCAGCTGAGTATTTTAAATCGCATAACTGCAATACAGTATAACTTCTTTAATATAATAATCAATAATATTATATTCTCGCTAAAATAATAAAATTTTCTAGTTCCGACTCGGGCCCTTAGTGGTAAAATAATAAATTCGATAAAATTATAAAATAATATATTTTAAAAATTCCCCTTAAGGATTAGCAGGTCCCAAATAATATATAAAATAATACTAAAAAAAAATAAAAAAATATTTTCATACATATCAACTCTTCTTAAAATATGATTGAATATTGATTTGTTTTTCTTAGAAATTCAACTCAAGTTGTATTTAATCGCTAATAGTTTGTAGTGCACTTAAGATGCTTCGAGTCGCATTTTATATTGCAATAAGAAGTGTTGTAGTGTAATTGATGCTTGCAAGAAGGATTATCCCTTTTATATTCACACATCTCTTTCCGTATTGCATTGTTAATTGGTTAGTGAGATACACCTTTGAGATGAGAATACATCTTGGTGATTTAGAATGTTGTACGTGACATATCTATAGTTAAATATATACTTTTAAGTTTAAGGTTTGTGAATGCATTTTATATAGAAAATATTTCATTAAATAATAATTTATTATTTTATTATAAAGTAATAATTTATTATATTATCGATAATATAATATCTCTTTTAAATAATAATTTTCCTTGGTCCCAAGTGTATTATTTTATAGAAGTTATAATGTAGGTAAAACCCGTACTTGACAGCTACCAGACCGGTCTCACAAGTATAGGATCGATCTCACTGGTACATGGTACAAACACCGGTACAGATGCAAGTAGTCATAACATGAAACGGGCCACTCGGAAGTACAAGTACCGGGTTCTAAAGAAACCTCGCCTATACCGTCCCATGTGCAGCCATAATGATCCACAGAAAATCTTTCAAAAAAATTAAATCATAATAAACTTACCAATCTCGAATCCCTAGAAATAAAACCTTAGTGGGAAATGGGTATTAATAACGAAGCCCGGTTCGGCCACTATTTACGCCTCTGTGAAGATTAGTGGTATTGGGAGTGCAAGCAATATCTAACACTTCAGCAAAATGACGCCTTTACAGGAGTAGTCAAATGAGATTTCTGTAGATTTTCATAGATTTTTTATTTGAGTGACTCGTAGAGATTTCTTGAAAATTTAGAGATTTCTAATGATTGTCAAAGAGTATTTTAGAGAGTCTTAATTACTTGTAGAGAAAAAAGAAACGAAATATTTAAAGAGTCTTTGCGATTTATAGAGACAAAAAAAAACTTAATATTTAAAACATCTACCGATTTTCATGTTATAATAATGTTAATAAAAGTACCATGAATACCTAGTATAATATTTGTTCGTTGTTAGAATAAATCTCAGTGTTGTCTTATGCCTAAGTTTTCTGTCATCCCTTTTTTATTCTTTTTGCTATCTATCTCATCCCTGGTTTGCATATTTTCGTTGTTTCATCTGAAGATATGTCATTTGAAGTGGCAAAGAGCGAGCTCGATCGGTATACACGAGGGAAAAGAAGAAGATAGAGGAGATTCAGATGTATTACTGCCCAAATGGCTCCCCCTTGGTCATCAGCTCAAACAAAAAAAAGAGAAAAAAATAAGTCCCACTCTAAAAAACAAATATTCCCTACGTCTCCAGTTGACAATGACTAAATACAACCGGCACAAAAACTAAATGCAACCGTCCAAATTTTTTATTAATTTTATTGATTGGGTGAACAAAATTTTCATTTATTTATTAACTCTGATCTGGTTCATCGTCTTTTATCTCCTCTTCACACGATTTTCTGTTTTTTCCCTATATGGTAAATCTCCATAACCTCGTAACTCTTGGCTTCTCTGCTCATGATATATATTTTTTTAATTAATCCAACCATATCAATTATATGTACATAATCTTACTTCAATTCCCAATCGATGTCTATGTTAGGTCTTTTGGTCTAATTAAGTGGATAAGCACCTTACCCATTACTAGTTTTAGAGCAGCTAAGAAAAATAAATTTGAAAACTAACTGAACCATGATCACTATATTCAAAGATTATTTTGTGGATAATCGGGTGGTCTTGCACACATGAACCTGTTTTTTCTATTCGCGTCTGTATTGGGGTTTGATGACTGAAAATTTATTGACGGGGATGTAATTAATTAAAATTCATGTCCATTAAAATATATTAATCATTATGTTTTCTCTCTGTTTTTGGTTTTGCCCAAAACATTTATCTGGTAATTAAAAGAGTTGAATGACTAAACAAGTTAGGGAAGATGACGAAGAAGAGCGAAGAGTATTATTTACCCACGTTAACAGGATGTTTAATATTTTTAAAGGGTTGCACTTAACATTAACATGGGTTGTATTTAGTCACTGCCCTCCAATTCTCCCAAAATATCAACTCTTGAGGGGAGATTTCTACCATGCCTATTTTCATAAAAAAAAAGTCTCCCAAAATCTCTGAAAATTACAAATCAATGACTTTTAATTCTCCTTCGAATAACAGGGATGTTGGAGTGACTCTTACGAAATACTAACCCAATAACATGGAGTTCTAGAGAATTTAAATGACTTAAAAAAAGTCTCTAACCAACAACAAAAGACTTTAGGACTTTCCATTAGATTGAAATAGCATCAAGTATACACAATATAATTCTTAAGAAGAGCTCACATAGATGTATCAGTCAGGACTTTCCAGTAGATACTTACCCAACAATCCAAGTAACACACATGACAAGGGTTAGCAAAAGGCATGAGACCCAACAATCCAAATTACACACATGACAAGAGTTAGCAAAAGGCATGAGATCGATGATGTTGGAGCTATACCGTACTCTATCTCGTGCTTGTCTTCACGCACTATATACGTCTGAACCTTGACTAGTTAAGAAAACAAATCGAGTTATATTAATATGGGAATCGAACATCAGTTTTCTGTAAAGATTTTTGTTTGGGTCATATAAAAAGAAATCGTGATCGACCATCCATAAAGTCTCGTTATTTTTGAAACTCCATATTAAGTCCAGGTTCGTACTACTAGTTATACTCTCCTGGTTGATTGAGAAACTTTTAGTCTAAGATTCTCTCACTCCATAATATTGCATTATCCATACATCAACACGGACATTAAAAAGATGAAAAACTAAACATAGGTACCCTCCCAATACGTCCACATTTATCTGGAACATATCTCTTTCCAAAGGGTTTTCTGGATATGGCATAGGTGCTTCTGGCATTGCTACTTCCTCGAATCTCTCACAATATCAAAACATACCAGTACAGTGGAGGGTTGTACAAAAGTATGCGCAAGCCAATGACGAGATCCATTAGAGAGCACACCAGAATAATCTTTGTAATAAAGATGGGAAGGTATTCCTGGAATGATTTTCCGTGAATTTGAGCTTAATGTACAGACATCAATATTGGAACACTCTACCTCCCAGTCCTTACCAATTTATAATCGTTAGTCTTGTAATCATAACAAAGTCCATATCCATTTATGTCAGTGTTGTTTACTTCTTGTGGCATAGGCATGTTTTTGTACTCATTCCTTTTTGGATTCCAAATATAAATTTCTTGAGAACTACTTTTAGTAGCACTATCAAAACCAAGCCATTACATGCAGACAAAACCTTAACATCATTAAAATCTTGAAATATGGAAGTGTAATCCATCCGATGAATAAATTCACACATTGTTACCGATGACGTTGACAGTGGCAATAAAGAAGATACTTACTTTATTAAAATGTAATCTATCCCGTACATTGTTTTTGCGATTATTTGCGATTAGCCTCTTAATAAAACATAATTCTGGCAAAGTTTTTTATGTCACTAAGCTCATGATGCATATTCTGAAAACTACGACAATTAAATAGTGAACAAAAAGACTTCCCGGGTAGCCTTAATAAGATTTCTTGGAGAATCTCTTCCAAAAAGTATGGAATTGTTGCAATTGCTTCTTCGTTCTTTTTTTTCTTCTTCTTCCACTCCATGTTGTGTGAGACGATGAACAAAATAGGTTTTCAGGTTAGAAATCGTAGGACTGCGAACACAGGTTTTGGGTTTGGACTTCGTGCTGAGGATTGTGTCTTTGGGCCTTTTCCTCAGAGAGACTATGCTGATCTTAATGTGAAATGGAAGTTGGTTGTTTGCCTTCGGCATTTCAAAATGTAAGTGCGCATGAACCAGTAACATTTTAAATTCTAGTTTTCCACTTTTGACAAGAGTCTGGATTATCATATGCGTTTAAGTGTAACTGTAATTTTATGGATTGTTAAATTCGTTTAGTAGCAGCATGACCTGTTATGCTTATGTTAAAGTGAATTCTTATTGCAACGAGTCTAGGACTGGTCATTAACACCTTAGTTGATAGATCCTATTGAAAATTTGTGGTCCTGATAATGTCATTTCCTTATAAATACATAGTATTAAACAGACTTAGTTCACCCCAGTCGTAAGAAGTTCTTGAATCTGCATGTAAGTCTTGTATATTGTCTTATCTACTATTTTAGATGCAGATTGTATATATTTAAGGCGCTTGAGAATAAATCTTGGTGTGCTCAATTGTGAGATAGCTTATCTTTGTATGAATACGAGTGTTCAAGAAAATGTAGTCACAAGAGCGATAAACACAATTTTTTTTATTTAGTTTCCTTCCCTTTCTTTTGTGAATGTACTTGATGTTTAAACATGTATCATTCAACATATCAATACAGGGTGAGAAATTGGATTGATTAAATCAGAAAAATACAGGGTTCATGTAATAGTTGCAGGATAAACTTGAAATGGGAGAAACTATTGTGACTAGGTCAGTGAGGACTGACCGTTTTTTTTATCTGTTGCATAAATTTAGCAACATCCAGTATCTGTTGCTAATGTTTTCCGCGATTTTTGTGGGTCAGTCTTCATTGACTCAGTCAACATTTAGCAACTAATAGTAAAACTTTCGCAACTGCTAGTCGGCTGTTGCTAAATTTATGGTCGCAACAGCTTGGAACTGTTGCGACTCGGAATTCACAACAACTACATTTCCGTTGCGAATGTTCGAGTCGCCCCCTATCGCAACAGCTGTGTGCAGTTGTGACCCCGATTTGCAACAGCGGAGGCTAGTTGCTAACGTCCATTTTTGGTGTAGTGCTAGCTAAGAAGAACAACGTAGGGTTTTCAACTTTCTAGGACTAGTCTAGTCGGCCAGAAAATTGAGTTTTATAACGGACCTGGATATAGGATACGGGTCCTACAACCCCAATAATAGAATAGGACGAAAAAGAAAAAGAAATGTGTATTGGCGTGTCGGGATACCTGGTACTTATTTGTGGAATCAGATCTTGGTGAGTTGATTGGAAGATCAATTTCATGATGTGTACTTGTTTAAATGAAGCTCCTCTTTATTTATTTTTTTGAGGAGAAAGGTTGAATATATTAGAAAAAATGTAACAAGGAAAATGCCCCCATTTTGAGACAATTTAAACAATTACATTCTCTCTATCATAACCTTCCAATGAGTAACGAGATCTCTAAATATATAGTTTCCAAACCAATTTTGATTTGAGCCCCATATGAAGATTAGTAGCTTAACTTCATAGATTATTTATGCCGATGTCTTTGGCCTTTTATGAGCCATGACCCTCCTGTTCCTCTCATTCCAAATTGACCAAACAATTGCAAAAGGAATAAGATGCCAAATTTTCATGCCTCTCTGTCTACCTCTTCTAAGCTTCCAAGATTCTAGGAGACCACTAATTGAACCTGCCTGAGCCCATCTGACATTGTAACCCCAAATGAAGTAGTTCCAAATTGTGTGAGAAAACTCACAATGCAACATGAGATGATTCACTGATTTCTGTTGCAGGTTACAAAGAGAACAGATTGGATTTTGAAAAGTGCACCCTTTATGATGGAGGTTATCATCCGTTGCAATTGCATTTTGATCCGCTAACCACATTAACATCTACACTTTAGTTGGAACAAATTTTCTCCAAATGCAATATACCGGAATGACCACTGGATCTGCTGGAAGTTGTTGAATCAGAGTGTTATAGCAATTTTTGACCTTGAAGCCATCTACCAAATTGCATAAAACCTCATCTTCTGCATTTTCATCTAGTGATGGAGGGCTTCCAATATCATCCAGCAAATCTAACATTTGAGGCAGTTCTGTTTGAGTCATATTTCTTCTGAACTTTAGGTCCCAAGCATTATTTTCAATCACTTCATCTATAGCTGCATTTTTCTGTGTAGAGAGTTTGTAGATATTGGGGAATCTGTTCTTCAGTGATACATTTCCAAACCATTTGTCCCACCAAAACAAAACCGCATTCCCTTTTCCGATTTGAGTGACTGACATATTTTCCACCACAATTTTTTGTTTCTGAATTCCTTTCCATAAGACTCTTCCTTGAGGATTTTTAGAATCCTTCACCCAAAGGTGTTCTGAATTTGTATTCATCTTTTCTTGAATTATTCTCCTCCAAAGGAGCTGTTTTTATTTGAAATATCTCCATGTCCATTTTGAGAGAAGAGCTTTATTTGTTAGCTTGATGTTTTTGATTCCCAAACCACCCATTTCCTTTGGTTTGCATATCCTATGCCATGCTATCCAATTTATTTTCCTTGAATCAGTTGATGAGCCCCATAAAAAATTCCTCATAATCTGATCCAGTTTGTTCTCCACACTTACAGGCATTGGGAAAATTGACATAAAGTAAATTGGTAAGCTTGACAGTGTTGCTTTAATGAGAACCACACTACCTGCTTTGTTGAAGAATCTCCTCTTCCAAGGTGCTAATTTCTTTAAGAATTTCTCAATAATGACATCCAAAACTGCTGTGCTTCTAGCTGTTGCACCAATTGGAATACCCAGATATTTGAGAGGAAATTTTTCAACACTGCAACTAAGAATATCTGCAATATCTTGAAATTTGTGATCTGCACCAATGCTGATGACAGCACTCTTGCTGAAATTGACTCTCAACCCTGTAATTGCTTCAAAGATATGCAGAATGAGGACAAGATTTTCAGCTTCTTCTTCTTTGGCATCCAAAAAGACTAGAGTATCATCAGCAAATTGGAGATGAGAGACCTTGATAGAGTTAACTGAAAAGCCAAATATCATGTTTAGATTCACAGCATTCTTCATTAGTTTAGTGAAGATTTCAGCCACTAAAATGAAGAGTAAAGGTGAAAGGGAGTCCCCCTGCCTTAGACATTTTTGGGGTTTGAATTTAGATGTGGAGGAACCATTGATTAGTAAAGAAAGATGAGCTGATGAAGTGCACCATTCCATCCAATTAATCCACTTAGTGCCAAAGCCAGAGTTTTGTAAAACCTGACTGATAGTGTGCCAACTAACATTGTCAAAGGCTTTTTGAATGTCCAGCTTGCAAATGATTCCTGGGACTTTCTTTTTGAGTCTTGAATCAATGAGTTCTCCTGCAATTAATATGTTATCCAAAATTTGTTTATCTGCAATGAAAGCTCCCTGATTTTCTGAAATCAATTTAGGAAGAACAGTTTTGAATCTTTGTGTGAGAGTTTTAGATATCACTTTGTAAATGATGCTGACCAGGCTGATAGGTCTAAAATCTTGTGGCCTTCCAATCTGATCCAGTTTTGGTATCAAGCAGATGAAAGAGCAATTGACCCTCCAATCAATTTTTTGTTGTTCTTCAAATTCTCTAATGACTGCCATGAAATCCTTTTTGATTACTTCCCATGTTGCTTTGTAGAATTCCATATTATATCCATCTAGCCCAGGAGACTTATTGTTCTTGCAATTCTTGATTACTAACCAAATTTCTTCTTCTTCAATTGGTCATTCCACCCATATGCTTTCTTCCGAAGAAATCTTTGTGAAAAAATCTTCATTCATCTGAGGCCTGAATTTGTGCTCTTCTTGAAACAGATTGAAGAAATATTTGGAGATTTCCTCTCTTATGTCATCTTGACAAAAATTATCTTCTCCTTCAATAACTAGTTTTTGTACTGTATTCCTTCTTTTTCTGCCATTTGCTAGAGCATGGAAGTACTTTGTGTTTGCATCACCTTCTTTGAAGTGTTTGGTTTTGGATCTAACCAACCATTTTCTAGCATTAGTTTTCTACTCTCTCAATGAATTGCTGGGAAGTTAGAGCACCATTTTATTCTTCAAGGTTGAGAGAATCAATTGTTGTCAATTTTTATCAGCCACCTTACCAAACTTTGATCTTCGAAGAAAAAATTTCAGATTTTGCATCTTTTTAGACATGATATAACTTGGAGTACCTTGAAATACCAAAACATCCCACCAGATTTTTATATTTGAGAGGAAGTCAGGATGTCAGAACCAGTAGCTTTCCACTTTGAAAGGAGGTTTAGTTGAAACAGAATTTATTGTTGTGAGGAGAATAGCTGAGTGATCTGATAAAGTTCTAGAGAGCACTGTTTGAGTGAGAAGAGGAAATTTACTTTCAAAAAGAGGTGAGACAAGTATTCTATCTAATCTGCAAAATAATGGCTCTTGTTGCATATTGCTCCACATAAACTCTTTTCTCCATTCAAAGGTAGGTCCACTAAGTCATGACTTTCCATGAAATCATTGAACAGTCTTGAATTTCTTTTAGAACCTCCAGGCTTATTTCTTTCTCTTCTTCTTCTAATGGCATTGAAATCACCAGCCACCACCCAATTCTCATTTGCCCAACCTGACAGATCATCTACTTCTTCCCAAAATTCCTCTCTTTCCCAATATGTACAGGGAGAATACACATTAGTTACAGTCCATTCATAATCCTGCACTTTACTTTTGAACTTTGGAGAGAGAGTGTTGGGTCCAAAAACTTCATCTACACAATCTAGTAAATTGTCATCCCAAATTGTCAATAAACCTCCTGACAAGCCCTGAGATGGAACCGTTCTCCATTTATTTTGATCGTTTCCCCAAATGTTGTTTACCCACCAGCTATTCATCTTCATCATATGCGTTTCCTGAATTAAAACGACAATTGGTTTTGTTTTTCTGATTAAATCCTTAAGAGAGTCCATTTTAGCTACTGCCGTGAGACTTCTCATATTCCATACCAACACTTTAATATCCATTTAGTCCATCTGATCCCAAATTTACAGCATCTTCCAAAATATGTACATCTCTTTGAGCCTCCTCCGATCGGATTGTGTCTTCAATTGTAATTGCCCTGTCACTTGAGATTGACTTCTTTTTGTTTCTTTCATCATTAAAAGCAGCGTGTTTGGCCACAATATTGGTGAATAATCCTCTGATTTGAGACTCTTGACCCCAAAATTTGCACCTACATTCAGTGTTGCTTCCATAATTAGATCCACAGTATTGTGGATTGAGTTAATCTTCTCAATTTCAGTATTTAGATTTATCGGAGGAGTTTCCGGCACACTTTCCACTTCTGGGTTTTGAATAATGGTTAGTTGTTGTTGATTCGCAGGTCCCGGTGTGAAATCCGGGGTTGAGAGTTGAGTGTTGTCTATCCCCATTATATTCTTCCTTCCCATTCTGTGACGATTGATGAAAGCCTGTACTGGAGTTTGAAATTCTGTTTGAAGATGATCATTATGTCCCTTCTTTTTGAAAAGGGAACTTTGACTCCCATTTACTTTCTTTTTGAAAAAGTCTGTTAAAACCCTCTGCCCTTTCTCCACCTGTGTGTCTTTTAAGGATTTTCCACAACCATAATCATAATTTTCAAAATTTGAAATTTGAAAGGAAGTCCGCTCTTTCTGTCTCTCCAGTTGAGGGATGATGTGTCTGAAAGAATTTACTGTTGATTTTGTTGCCGGAGAATAGCTGAAGTCCCATTCAACAGCTAACACCCAGAATACGCCACTCAGTTCGATTTGGATTGCTGCTGGAATCCGTTTAGCAATACATTTGACTTTTATTCTATAGCATGCCGGATTTCTTTCCACCGTGGAATGGTCTACTTATGCTAAGCCACCCATCTGTGACCCGATCTTGTCGAAGTTTTCTTTAGACCAAATTTGCACTGGTAAACCTTTAATTTTCACCCAATTCTGAGCTAGTGAAAGGGTACTAGCATTTATTGAGATATCATCATTAATCCATCTTCTGACTTCCATTGTTGTGTCTTTAAATCTCCATTTGATCGGTCTCCAACAGCTGTTCCATTCCCCATCATTGTTTGGATGAAATGTTATCATATTGTCGTTAAGAATATTAATGTTCAGGTGCCGATCCCATTTAAGTTTAGCTGCAATTTCTTTTGCTACTTGATTCCAGGAGATAGATCCATAAGCTACACAACAAAAAGTACGACCTGGTCTTTGATTGCTGGTAGAGTTTTGAGCTGGAAAATCTTCATCATTTGGGGGTTGTTGCTAGTAGAGATATGTTTTCCCCAAGAGTTTTTTGAGAAGCTGAATAAATGTTAACCAACCAAATTGATTTTTTCCTTTCGGAATAAATAGGGATTTATTTTGACCCCTATTTTTATCTGTTCTTTGAATTTTGATAAATTCTCCTCTTGGATTTTTGAGTCTCTCTATCAGAAAAGCGAAATTGCCCTCTCTTACTGGCCATTTTTTGTTTAAGAAAAAGTCAGAGGAAGTAATCTTACCCAAAGTTTTAAGAATCCAATCCCCAATATAAGCTGAGAAGATAATTTTGAAGTTGAGACCTCCTGCTCCCCGTTCAATAATCTTGTAGCCATCTTGTTTGCCTAATCTTTGAGATGAAAATTCGAAGGATTTCGATTCAATTTGAGTAAGTGAATCTGAGTTGGAG
The DNA here is from genome assembly GCA_023529315.1 of Papaver bracteatum. Taxonomy (NCBI): domain Eukaryota; kingdom Viridiplantae; phylum Streptophyta; class Magnoliopsida; order Ranunculales; family Papaveraceae; genus Papaver; species Papaver bracteatum. The sequence goes on from JAJJWX010005005.1 coordinate 104,944, forward strand.
TTTTCTCCTCTCTCTCTGACAGTCTCTCTCATTCCAAAAGATTTGAATCGCTTCAGGTTTCACTTAAAATGGAGCATGATTTATTTTATTATGCATGTAAAATCTATAGATGCAGTTAATACGGAAGGTGAGTCATTGGTCCAGAAAATCTTGGACTACTAATTCTGTTTTGAGTATGATGAGAAACAGCCTCCACTAAAAGATGCTCCCAACTTTTGGTAATAGACATTTTCATGACTTTACACTGCAAATACATTTTATACAGTGTAAAGAGGAGTTGGAGTACTCAAGAGGGTCCAGAAAATCATGCGCAGCAATGTAATGACCCCTGGCTCACGAGATTTTATTTTTAATATGATAGGTTTTGCTATTCAAAAAAAGGCTAGCGGCACAGCTTGTCGGTCGCTTGCCTAGTATGTAATTTTTAACTTTGTAAGTTTTTGTTTTATAATTAACAAACAAACAAACAAACTGAATTTTATACAGAAAACTTGCATTACATTTTATTTATAACCCCTAAAATATACAGAAAACTCTGTGAACAAAACTTAAATGAGTGGTCTTTACTTTCTCTATTTGCTTTGCTAGTTATAGATCCAATTTTTCTGTGGCCACGGCACCCATTTTTCTATTGCTGTTACTATTTACTCCAAGGAACACGGATGCAACATAAAGTTAGGAAGGGTAGCATATGCCGGGGGACTGAGGAGGTTATGCCTGTTTGTAACAGATATTTTACTTTACACTGCAAATACACGAGATGGATACAAGATGGGGGCACATACATGTTGGGCAAAGAAAACCGTTGAGCGCTGAGGTACAATTAGCATTATAAATGGCTATGATTTCTTGTGGGAAAATTGGGAATATGTCCCGTTTTCACTAATTCGATTGGGGATCCATCCCATAACGGAAAAAATTAAGAAATCTGTCACAACCAGCCAAACTTTCTGTTAAGTAGTCAATATTAGCTATTGACTGGTTAAAATATCATTTGGCAATATATCAGACCCTTACAAAATTACCTGTATACCCTTATCATCAAGGTTTCAGACTTCTTCATTTTTACTGAACCAGTAGACTATTAAGACTATATATCAGACTATTAAGCCATTGGTCTCACGTGAGACCAAAAGACTATTAAGCCCTCTACGAGATAATTCAGTTGTGCAGATTGTCTATGTAACTCTACGATTGAGGGGTATTGTCCCAATAGCCAGTTACATAAAAAGAGTATTCCTTGGACGACTCAAGAAAAAAAAAAGGTTTAGATTGAAAGAAAATGTTGGAATATTGTGTTCGTGTATCAACCACCAAGGTGATCGTGCAGTTCAAATGAAGAGAAAACTAAGTACGTGCAGATGAAGATAGACTAAGTCAAGTAATATGTGTAATCTAACTAAGAAGAGTTAAATCATCCAAGATTTGTGGATCAGTTTATCATGTAGTTAGTAAAAGTTTATCTCTTATCACTCACTCTATAAATAAGAGTAGTGCCTTATGTAACTGTAATCTATCCCAGAATGATCAAACATCTGGAGAGATCAATAATAATTCTCCCTTCGGGGATTTGTCCGTGGATGAAGGCGCTTTCTCTTATTTTATTTGTCTTTGATTCATTTTCTTTAATCGATGATCCGTCTCGATACCCATAATTTATTATGGTATTAGAGCGGGGAGATCCGCTCGAATCGCTTCCGCTACAAAATTAAAATATTTATTTTTCGCATCTAAACATCCTTTTTGTTTTGAGTTTGAAGTTTACATGGTGCTCGATATTTTCTCTACTACCCAGATTTCTTAGGGTTAGTATCTTAAATCACTGGGAAGTTCAAAATTTTATTTTCTCTATTATTAGAACTAGTATGTAACCCGTGTTACGCATCCGGTATGATGGAAATTATCGATGGGTGTGGCGGGGCTTCGCCCCGCACCCGTGGTCCAGATTCATTGGAACATCTTTAAATAGTACATGCATTTGGTTATTAGAAATACCCAAACGCAAAATTTGTGAAGTGTTAGCTTTACATATTGTTGCAAGCTTATTAAAATACATATTATTTCGAATCTTCAGCTTTCTTTGATAAACCTAGAGGTCCAACTAATACGCATATTATGTTGCATTATTGAAAAGGACCACAATTATTTCACATGTTCTTATATTTCCTTATGCTCCCATACAATAAAACTTTTTATTTACTAAATTTTAACATTAGGTCACACTTTTTCTAGAGTTGTGATCGGTTCATATCAAAAGATTGATAATTTCCACCACTCGTTACAGATTTAAGGTTTACTTAAAACATACTTAAGATCCCATATTCATCCTGTGTGGTACCGCATGTTCCTATAGTGTGGAATGAAAGTATGATACTATAATATCAAGAAGAAACATATTTAATTCAGAATAATAAAATATGTTAATTTAATTTACTTGGTGAACAATAATTTCGAAGTATTGTGTCAAAAATTAAAAGACTATGATGCATAAATTTGCCTAAAATTTTGATATTCAATGAGAACATTTATCCAGTTTATTGAAAAAATAATAATTTTAGAACACTTGTCCTCCATATCACCTGTATCTTAGTTTGGAAAGACTCATAAACATATTTGTGTCAGAAATAAAAGTAGTATATGATTTATATATAGTCTTTTAAAGGAGAAATCTTATAAGGCTGATTTTTTGTCATGTTTTTGCACATCTTCTCGAACTTTTTTTTTGAATCCTTCGAATAGGTAAATTGTAAATTTTTAGTAGTGAGAATGCTCTACTCATGTAACAAAATGCACATACTCCATTAGTATTTTGAAAACGGAACTCAACTGGTTGATAGTTATGTTATTTATACATGAGAGACGGAAATAGATGTAATTCATTGATTTGGTAATTTAAGCTATCTCAACCACATGATATTGGATGAGTTTTCGGGTCTAGCTCACTATTTAGAATCTAAGATTCTATAGTGTTTAACATCCACACTATATAGATTTATCAAGGCAAGCTATAAACACAGAAATAACGTCAAGTTAGCACATATTTATAGTAATTTGTGGGGTAGTTCTGTTGTGTAGGATAGTTTTCATGTCTTTGTGAGTTGGACGTTTTGAATACCCTGTCGACCCTTTTCCTAAATTGTCTAACACTTTTTTAGCTTCCAGGTAAGTGTATGAATATCTAAAAAGGCTGAATTTTAACACCATCACAGATCTGTAATGCTATTATTTTTGGTTGATACCAAACCATTATAAGTCGACTAATGGACGTACTCAAGCAAAGGTAAGCATGTTGTAAAAATACTTCGTGATTTTTTTCAGTAAACGCCTATAATAACATAGGCATTAGTACCCAAAACATAAGTGCTTACGAATTTCCCCGAACGTTTGCAATACTGGGTTCTTGGTCCTTGCACAAAGAGTTATCTTACATGTCATCAACAGAAGTAGACCCACATCTACATGGACGAAGCCATGCATGTTATTTTACCATCAATATATGTATATACAGTACTACGTCAAAATATCAACTTAAATTTCATATCTAATTAAGTTTTCGGTTTACTAATTTCTCCCGCAACACATTTGTAGAAATGACATGGTTCATTGTCAATGCATACAAAAATTTAACACATTTCATTCTTCATATGACCATTAAGAAGAAATATGCAATTGCCTTGTCAATGAAAATGTTGCGTCCTCGAATTTAAAAGTTAACTTTATCGTGTTAGCGAACATTTATCTCCTACTGTCAAGTAAGACAGTCACACTTCCCCAATATCTGCGTTCGATATATAGGTAAGTTATTAGACTTACCGGATCCTTTAATTAAATTCTCAATCATATCTATGTTTTGTAGTCCAGGGAATATATTCATTCATTGTCCTCAACCTCTTCCAAAAAAACTTTCCCATGATCTTTCAAGAGGCAGATAGTTATCAACTTATAAGAACCTCCCTCAATACGAAGGTGAAGGCCGTTCTTATATGTTATTAACTGACTGTCCAAATTGCTGCAAGAATTCTATGGAAGAAGTTATTTTCTTTGATATGCTAAAGCAAAAACCTTTTAACGAATTTTATTCCTTCATATGATTGATGAAACCACGTCCCAATCAGGATAAAGACTACCTCATGAATCAAAACAAAACTGAAAAACGGTATCAATTTTCATGTTTAATGAGAACAAAATAAATAATTAATGGACATACTGCAATTGTATCACACGTGAGTACAAAAGAAATCTTAAGTTATCTATCAAAGAGTACATATTAAAAATACGTAAAGCACGCATATAATTATAATTCCAGTTTAGATCATTTGGTTATTTAGTACGCACAAAAGGTTATACTCAACTTTTTGTGAGTATGAGAAAAATCCAAAATTATTATCTACCAAAAGGCACATGTTACAAATGCATACACCACACTGGAATACGAATCTCCGATAAACACCTTCACCCTATACACTTCACACAGAAACGATAATGATCATTAAAAACTTTAGAAAATACTTTGTACATTACCAAATCTAAATCCCTATGCGACCCTAGCAAAAAAATGAAAAAATTCAAACGCCTTTGGCTCAGGTACCAACTTATCAATGCAATGCAATGCAGTGTCAATCTATGGTAAAATGAAATTCTTCGTTCATACAGAAGGTATGAAATGTATGAAGCACATAATCTCTTAAATTTGCAACATCCACAGATCGCAGGCGCAATGTCACTAAAATATTGAAAATCGACATCAAAAGTGTTTAGGTTAAAATTACATATATAAAGGGAATATGAGTAGTCAAATATCACCCAATGACGTTATTGACTTGACCACCCCATGAAGCTTAAGGTCAATTAACCTTGGGTCTTGGGTGAGTTCCAACTCGTGGACCTAACCTAAGAAAAAAAAGTTGTCTCATGTATCTCAAGCCTAGATGAATCCAAGAATAATCTACATCTAAAATTGGTAAAACACATAAGAAACAGCGTTGAGGTGAGCATTATTTTTTTTTGACAAAACACCACTAAAAATAGATTTCTCGATATCTTGTCTCCATACCTTGTATTACTTCCTCCTTCCTAGTTTACTTTCCTAAATTGGATTTTGCAAAAACTTGAAAGAAATTCAAATTAATTCCACACACACCATCAATCTTCCAAATTACTTGTTTCATATACAAATTTTGACATCCTAATTTTTATTTCTTTCTTGATAATTAGAATATTTTAGTGGGAAATATAGAAATTTTTTGGTACAAATTTGCTAAAAAAAACTCAATTTAGGAAAGTAAATTTGGACGGAGGCAGTACACTCCATATACCTACAAAGACTACAATGGTTAAATTTACTTCAATATACATGGTACCTTTTCTTGAAGCATTGTCAATGCCTGATTTGTTGCAGCAAGTACACCCCATATACCTACAAAGACTACAATGGTTAAATGATTTGTGTAATCTACAGCCATTCAATTAACAACAAAATATATTTATACGGATAGATGTAGGTGAAATTGGAAATGAAAGATGGGGTACCTGTTGATATCTCGAAGAAGCTTCCCATTCTACGAAAATTGAGCAACGCAGATATAAAAATCCATTTAAACTCATAATTTAGGTGGACCAAAAAAAAGACAACTACACAATCTCTGGGAGGATTTATTTGGATGTCAGAATTTAAAGTACTTAAAAGAAATTTTGAACTTCCTGCAAAAAGTTGGACTTCAAAACCTTTGTTTCAACTCGTGCTCAAATTCATAGGTTCTGGAACTACCCATGAGAGTGATTACTTTATTGTTTTTAATTCTTGCGGTTTGTAGCTTCGTATTATGGTATTGACACTACATTTCAGAGATTTGTGTTGATTTATGAATTGTTTCTCATGGTGTGCATTGTTGTTGCTTTGAAATGCTTGAGATTTATTACAGACATCGTCATCACTTTGTATCGTCTGTTACTATTGTAGACAGACGTCCTGAAAAAATGAACATCCTTGTAACTTTCCAGTTCACCCAATACATATGGACACTGTAATGAATGATTGCCACATAAAAAAGCATGACTATTTAGTTATCTTTACTTGAAGCTTACGATAAAGTGGAAAGATATTTAGTTTTCCTATCTTGGATTGGGTTAGCATTAATACATCTAACGTGGTAAGTTTTTTTAATGAAAAGAATTTTAGATGTACAAATGCTAACCAAGTTCAACTATGATCAACAGTTTCTCCTTCAATAGCATGGAGAATTCAACAATTTTTCCTTATTATTTCCTTGAAATCACTTCATAGTTTGCATAAGAGCACACCATGTAAAATACACATACCTTAGTGCCACCCCTCTCGTGAAGATATTTTGCAATCACTGATTGCAACTCGTTGGCTTCCACTCCATGAGACTCAAACTTTGGAGGGACAAATTTTGGGCACTGACAGAGAAACATCCTGTAAAAAAAATATAAAAAAAATAAAAACAATGTCCAAATTCTATATACTTCCAAATTTATTAGCTGAACAACAGAAAATAAATATACAACCAGTCAGTGAAGACATCAAACACAACATATAATATTATTGGTAACAACTTACTCTAACTCTTCAATATATTTTGTGCCCTCTAAATTCATATTGTTATACGATTGACACTCACAATAATCATTTACCATTAACTTGCTCATTTAGTTATGAATCTTACTATGACGGCCTGGTTATCAATGGAGAAATAAAGACATAAAAAACATACATTTTTTTCCATTAACATACCAAGGTATCAATTTTCCATGGCTAATAAACTATGACAATTCATTACCAAAACATCATGATATAACTTTTCATGTTAACGGTTTAAGACGAAAAAAATATATGTTTTATTTCTTTAGGTTCCGCAATTGTGCGATTACCTACCATTACTCAAAATATCGATGACCAGTAAAAGTGTTGAGATGGGGAAATAACATAAAAACCGTTGCGGCATAACATAAAGTTTTTGGTTTGTGTTTTTGGAACCTCAACTGTCAAGGCTTGACATCTTAGTGCTCGAGCAATGCAATTGCTGACAACACGTCCATCAATAATGACTTGTTGCTTGTCATAATAAAAAATCAAAGATTTTGATGTACTTGTCTGTACTACGCACCGGGGCTGGTGGTGATTATTAATCATGAGTGGCGGGCGAACATCTATAAAAAAATTGAAAAGTGAATAATTTTTTAATTAATAGGAAAATTTGATGCACTTTGGTAATTAATATTGCAAGAATATCTAATTTACGCAAGCAAAATTAAATCGCTCTTTCTCTTTGCGGTTTATTTACATTTTGTTTATTTCGTTGTGCTTGTTTCATGTTTATGATGTCCTTGTTTTTCTTGAAAACCCTCATGTAAAAGTTTTTAATGGAATGAAATACTAATTGTAGATTATCAAAAAAAAAAAAAAAATTACGAAAGCAAAATAATAATGATAATAAAAATAAAAATATGTAAATTCCCTATTATAATTTTTTAAACACATTCGTAGTAAAAAAAAAAAAAATTGATAAATTCATCAAAGAACGTGAGTTTCACATCAGTGTTACTTCAAGTCACTACGTATAATCTATTTTATTATTCAATTGAATGTAATTTGTAGATTTCAGTTTATGCATTAAAATCAACTGAATCCTAAATAGTTTGTACAAAATCACAAATAATAAGAATTAGTTCTCTTGTAGCTTATGATGATTTGTTCAAGCCTCTTCTTCGAAGGAATATGCAGCCATTTTTTCAATAACTTTGAAAATACTTATTTTACACTTATTCTTTGGATAAACCCCTACCTCAAGTTTTTCAGAAGCTCCCATGTAAATCTTCAATACCTTAGAATTTTCTATCTGGTTTGTTGTTGCATTCTGAAATAAATAGCATAAATGGGAAGGTCATGTGTATAACAGGGTTAGAAATGTATAATAACTTTGTGTATGATAGGGTTAGAGCTGGGAAGACGTGTATTATAGGTAGACTAGAATTTCACCCGTGCCGTTACGGCACGGCCTCCGTATTAAGTAAAAAAATTATGTCAATTTTAATCTTTGACATTTTTTTTGTTGGCTCTATATACAATGACAATTATTCTCCATGTTTTTTAATTGTTATGTTTTCTTTCTGAGAATTGTTAGGTTTACCAAAAAAAAATTCTCGAAACAATCATCGGGCGAAACATGTAGTGAGACCAACTGAAAACCTTTACTATCCCTATCATCGCTGGGTTTTTCAAGGGTTGTTTTTCGGAAATTTTTTGATTAGCCTGTACTGTTGTTTCTTTTGTATTAATAATCATCTTATTTTAACATTAAGAAAATCAACCAAAAATTCCATAATAAATGTTACTTATGTCTTAACGAAATAGAATAAACATTATTGTCATTAACACACTAAGAACCTTCACTACCATCACCGGAACCACTCATCACCACTACCTTTTCAACCACCAACAATATCGTCACCGGATCCATGCACCACCGCCCACAAAGACCACCTCGATCATCAGTAATAATTATTAAAAAATTTATTATTTATTTAATGAAAATATATTTCATTTATATTGAGAGATTAGTAAAATATCTATTATGTGAAATTAATGATACAATAATGATGTAAACAACCACAACCACTGATATATCTTTTCCCTAAATAAATCCCAGTCTCTCTTTATATTGCCTAACTTGTCCAGGTGCAAAATTTAGATTAATACGCAAAAACATTTTTTTTTGTATGGATGCAGAATAAAACATTATTTAGCGTTTACATGTAAATAATTTTTTAGATGTCAGAAAGGGTTGGAGCCCAGCTTGTCGCTTGACTACCAATCTTAGTGTAAACGTTTTTTCTTTTGTTTTCTAATAAAGCCTTCTGAGTCATCTTTTTATGCAAGATAATTTTTTCAATTATAACCGTGCTTTATATTTGTTTGGTATCTAACTTTCAGAATGAGCTTGGTTTCCTTATAGTCCTCAACCGTTCATTTTCTTTCCTGTCCCGACCCAACAAATATCTGGCCTATAATATTTATTTTTACTTAAAAAAATTAAAAAATAAAAGAAAAATAAATTTAAGAACTTACATCAAACAAAAAAAAATAACCAAGGGTAACTAAGTAATTTATATACCTTAGGACACCATTTCTCATGCCACCACCACTACTTCTTCCAGCACAACCAACATTAACGTTATCACTCCACCATTCTCACGTCCAACACCCATCATCATTGTTTCCACCGCTGATCTACCACCCCCGCCCTCCATCACAACTAATATTAATGTCCACTGATTCAATATAATATAAATTTATCATGTACTATATTAATGAAAGTGTTATTTTAAATTTAAAAAAATAAAAGTTTTTTTTTTAAAAACAAATACCAAATAAAAAAATAATCCAAGGTAACTTGGTAATTTATCTACCTTAGGACACATTTCTCATCCCACTACCACTACTTATTCCAGCACTACCAACATTAACATCATCACTCCATCATTCTCACATCCAACACCCACCGCCATTATCCCCACCGCTGATCCACCACGCCCACCCACCATCACAACCAATATTAATGTCCACTAATTCAATATAATATAAATTTATTATATACTGTATTAACAAAAGTATTATTTTAACTTTATCTTAAAAAAAGAAGTAATATCAGATAAAAAAATAAACCAAGGATAACTAAGTAATTTATCTATCTTAGGAAACCTTTCTCATCCCACTACCACTACTTCTTCCACCACCACCACCACCACCACCGCCACCATTAACGTCATCGCTCCACCATTCTCACCAACAACCACCACCATTATCCCCACTGTTGATCCACCACCCCTACCCACCATCACAATCACCATTAATGTCTACTGATTTAATATAACATAAATTTATTATGTAATGTATTAATGAAAGCATATTTATTTGATTAATTAAACAAACATTTGTTGTGAAATACTAACAGAATATTTATTATTGAAATTTAATTAAAACTGATCATTTCACAACCGTAGATTTAGCTTTTCCTACCACTACTTCTTCCAGCACCACCACCATTAACGTTATCACTCCACCATTCTCACATCCGTCATTCACCGCCGTTATCCCCACGGGTGATCCACCACCCCCGCCCACCATCACAACCAATATTAATGTCCACTGATTCAATATAAAATAAATTTATTATGTACTGTATTAACGAAAGTATTATTTTAAATTAAAAAAAAAATCAAATAAAAAAATAAACCAAGGTTAACTAAGTAATTTATCTTCCTTATGACATCTTTCTAATCCCACTACCACTACTTCTTCCACCACCACCACCATTCTCACCACCACCCACCACCATTATCCCCACCGTTGATCCACCACCCCCACCCACCATCACAACCACCGTTAATGTCTAGCATTATCATCACGGGCTCCAGGCACTACCACTCATAAAGACCACCCCAATCATCTGTAATGATTATTAATAAATTTATTATTTATTTAATAAAAATATATTATTAAGACATGTTTGAGAGATTAGTAAAATATTTATTATTTGAAGTTAATGATACAATAACGATGTAAACAACCACAACCATTGATTTAGGTTTTTCCTAAATAAATCTCAGTCGCTCTTTATCTTCCCTAACTTGTCACAAATGCAAAATTTAGATTAATACGTTGAAAAAATAATTTTACAGTTTTTTTTTGTATGGTAATTTTTTCAATTATAACGGCTATTTATCTTGGTTTGGTATATCTAACTTTCAGAATGAGTGTTGTTACTTTATAGTCCTCAATTCTTCATCTTGTTTCTCGTCCCGACCCAACAAAAATCTGGCCTATAATATTTATTATATATTAAAAAAAAACAAAAATTATAAACTAATATCAAATAAAAAAAAACAAGGGTAATTATGTAATTTATCTACCTTAGGACACCTTACTCTTCCCACTACCACTACTTCTGCCACCACCACCACCACCACCACCATTAACATCATCACTATACCATTCTCACCAATACCCACCACCATTATCCTCACCGCTGATCTACCACCCCCTCATACCACCACAACCACCATTAATGCCAATTGATTTAATGTAAAATAAGTTTATTATGTAATATATTAATGAAATATATTTATTTGATTAGTTAAAAAACATTATTGTGAAATATCAATAAAACATTTTTTATTGAAAGTTAAGTAAACTAATCATTTTTCGGCCGTAGATTTAGCTTTCCTAAGAATGAATCCAGAGCGTCCTGGTTTGGTATATGAGATTCAGAGCTTGGTTTCTTTATAGTCCTTAACCGTTCATCGTTTTTCCTGTCCCGACCCAATAAAAATATGGCCTATAATATTTATTTTAATTTAAAAAAATTAAATAAAAACAAATTTAAAATCTAACGCTGTATCAAATAAAAAGAATAAACCAATGGTAACTAATTAATTTATCTACCTTAAGACACCTTTCTCATCCCACTACCACTACTTCTTCCACCACCACCACCAATAACGTCATCACTCCACCATTCTCACCAACACCCACCGTTGATCCACCACCCCCGCCCACCATCACAACCACCATTAGTGTCAACTAATTTAATATAAGATAAATTGATTATGTACTATATTAATGAAAGCATATTTATTTGATTAATTAAACAAACATTTATTATGAAATACTAATAGAAAATTTATTATTGATATTTAATTAAACTCATCATATTACAGCCGTATATTTAGCTTTCCCCAGAAGAAATTTGGACCTCTCTTTAACTTGCCTAAGTTGTCCAAACTATGCTTTATAAGGGAGATACTTAATTTAATTTTATTGAGTTAGTTTATGGGTACTCGTGAATTAGAGGATGATATGGTGTATTATAGGTAGATACTTCAATTCCATTTTATTGAGTTAGTTTATGGGTACTCGTGAATTCGAAGATGATACAGTGCATTGTATGGCCGCTGATTACTAATGAACATAAGTTTATCCAATAATATGATGGCCATTAGCATTATTTGGTGAGATTTAAGTACCGATACATTATAGCTAGATGGTTAAACTTAATTTCATGAGTTTTTTTTTGTTAATATAAACATGAGTCTTATTGGAGAAAAACAAATAGTTGTATAACGAAATATTATGTCGATTTACAATACTAACATTTAGGATTCGTTATCAACATATTATAACGAATATGTTATAGGGCCTATGGCCCATGGATATGTGCGGTCCACTAGACCACTAGGGTTTTCCCTTCTACTCTTGTATAAATAGAATACTACACCTATGTAATGGGGTTCTCCTCTCTCTGGTTAATGAAAAGCCTTCTCTTTCTTTTCTATCTTTCTTATATCACTACAATACGTTATCACCACGAGCTCTACCCTGATTTCTTTTTCTTTTTCCATCGACCGCACTACGATATCAACAAGCTAGATTTCTTTCGTTGGTTCCCTGATCATTTAACTGCGCTAAGAACGAGGTATGACTCCTTTCTTATTTTTCTATCTTCCTTTTGTCCGTAACATAAAAATATATATATTCTATTGATTGATTGGCTGCTAGTGCGTACGATTGATTATTTTTTTGTGCATATTATAATACTATGACCTACTTTTTTGTTTTGGCATTGATTATATGGGTATAATATTACTGTCAGATCTTTGATGTGTATACGGATATGAATTCTCAGTGTTTTTCTTTGTAATAATAAATCAAATTTGTTCACATGACTATCTTGAGTGGGGGCTATATATATATATTTTTATTTATCTTTTGTTTGCTAGTAATATGTGCCTTGAAATCAGATGTATGCTTTGTTAGTTGATGTGAAATTCTTCATCTACATCTACATGTCTCAGATCTGTTTGTTTTAATGATTAGATTCTTATCTACCTCTCATATTATTTTATTATTATAATATTTAATATATCACATATTAATTTTTAAATACATGATTGCTGTGTTTTGGTGAGTGATAAATATTTTTTTTAGGATTGATAATTTGAGCAGTGACTAGGCCTAGGGCTAGGGCGTCATAATATGCTATGCTATATTTGTTTAAAATCACATGGCACAAAAGTTGTCTGGTATGATTTCATTTTGGGTCATAAAAGTTGTGTCGATCTGTTGAATTTTGATTGCATAAATTCTTGATTGCGTTGTATGCGTCACATGAGAAGAAGATTTTTTTTTTATTATTATCAATCAAGTCTGATCTATCCAGGTATCTTGGTCCTCTTTATGCGTTATGCTTTTGCTTTGTTCTCTGTTCTGTTTGCATGTCCGTTTTTTTTTATTTTTTTCTGTTATTATGAGTTTTTATTTACTTTATGACAATTATTCTACTTTTTATGTATGCCGTTACATTTGTTTCTATATGTCCGTTAGAACTTTGTGATTGTACTTTATTAATTATATATATTTATATAGAATATCATAAATAATTTGGATTCATTTTACAAAATGTTAGCTTTTTATTTTTTTACGTATGTTTTGTAACATATGCCTTATTTGTAAATGTATGCTTTCTTTATAAACCTTGAAAACTATGTTAATATTTGATTGTTGACCGGGTCACCAATAAAAACCATAAAGAGACTTGGTTTTCCCAATCCATAAAGGAACTTGGTTTTGGGAATATAATATTGGAGT